>JAVUPR010000223.1:15305000-15779910 GCA_036785695.1 Gentiana straminea | reverse complement strand
TTATTAAATATATATCATTTTTCAGTTGGATAATCAAAAATATTATGTTTTTAGTTGTTCTCTCTCATAATATGGACAATCATTTTATTCTACACAATGTAATTCAAATAAATTTATTCAACAAATAATAAAGGCGTACAAATTTATTCCCTACTTATACCTTTTTTATTCCGATTGCTCATGTATGTGCAGTTAGGGTTATCAATGGTCCGAAATTTAGTACCGATTGTTTAATTTTATATGAAACTCATTTTATATGGTTTTTTTAAAGTTGTTAATCAAAACCAAACAGTCTTAAAGCTCATCAAACCATTGATTAGGTTAGGTTTGGTTTGATTTGATTATGAATTTTTACGATTAACAAAGAAATTTAGTGATTCTAAACCAAAATAGTATTTCACATTTCAAGCAGTTTAGATATTCGAAGAAGAATATCAAGCAGTAATATTTTTCTTTAGTTTTTCCTTTAACATTCCTTAATGTTTCTTCTATCTTTCTTTTGCTTTTATTCTTTTTTTATTTCTAATGTAAGCTAAAGCAATATCTTGGTGCATCAAATGACCAAATAAAGTTAGTGCATCATGTTTGCCAGTACTTCAAACGCACTTACGAGTAAGATTTCGGTATTAGCTAAATTTGCTTTGTTCCCTTAAAAAAACAAAACAAAAAAAACAAAATTGTTTTGGTCATTATCATTGTATTAATTCAAGTTTTATCCTGCTAATTTTTCTAACTCTTCAACGAGTTTTTTAATAGAATCACAATCATGTTGCACGTCAGTTTTTTTTTTTTTTTTTTTTGAAACTTATATTTATCGGTTGTGTTTTCTAATATGTTGAAGTGCTCATCCATAGTATAATGTGTTTCAATTTGTACATTACTTTCAGAGATATATAAAGAACAAAAAAAAAGAAAGCTGTGATATTTTAGTAAATTTTTATATTTTTTTAGAAGGGGGGAGGGGGATGGGATGATATTTTTATTTTAGTGACGAAGAGGATAGAAATTTGGTCGATGGACTACCGAATCACAAAAAATACAATGGTACATCGATCACGCGAGTAAATTCTTTCCTTTCCCGAAGAAATAAAAATTAAACGTGTCAATTCACTCGCAAACATTTGTTTTTTAAACTTTTAATATTTAAAAATAATAATTTGAAAAGCAAAAACTTTTGATATATATTAAGCGGAAATCCGGAGTAGCGCACGGCGGAAATGCCTTCACGCGGAGGAGCGGTACCCTAAGCAACACGACCGGACAACGCACGAACGGGGACCGGACGCGAGGATGCCGGGTAAGGGGGAGACGATACGGGGTTTTTAAAAAGCGCAAATAAAAAATTTAAGGGGGGGGGGGGGGGGGGGGGCAAGCGTATATGTAGCGTACGAATTTTAGTGTATTTTTTTTCGGATTAAGGGGGGGCGATTTGCACCGCGGGGTATGTAGATCCGCCAGCGACGCCCGGCCGTGCCTAGCTTCATTGTGTGCATTGAGGCATTAACACAAGTTCGTTTAACAAAAAAGTATGCCGAGAGGACATAAAAAGGCAGCGCAACACTAAGCAATCTCGTGTGGCGCAACTGTGTGTTCCAGAATCTAATATCGAGTACACACAACAAAATACGCACGGCGGAGAAAGGAACGTACCTATACGTAATCATTATTCCAAGTTACCATGTATATTGAAGACACGTTATATCTCATTCTAGTATTTATTTTCCATCTTCATGCCGAAATATAAACACCGAAATGAATAATGAAAAGTGTAGTGCTCGTTGAGCCTTACGGTACATTCGCTTTCAGGGATCTTGCTGGGCTTGATGGTATCACCCAGGCTTATATAGGCTAGACGAGGGGACCCGAGTACGATTTTGGTAACCGCGGTTAATTTCCACCCGTGAAGGAAATTACTTTTGTCTGACATTTAACAAACCAACGTGTAACCGATTTCTTGTATTAATGAGAGATAAGATATGTATTAATTGGAGATAATGTCCACATTAATGACATATCGTAAGATCGAGCCATACGTAATGTCTAATTAATAGCCATAATAAATTATTGTTAATTAAAATGTTATCTTAAAATTAGGCATTTCTTACGATCTCACGCTTGGCCCGATAGTTCGGTTAATACACATAGTGACCCGACATTTGCATGCACCGTAGTAATCACTTATAACAAAAATGGTTTATTTCCAACGAAACTTCAACTAGAAAATGTAAATACGCTGGACAATGGCGGTCCGACTCGCAATTAAACTCTCGGCTGTCCGCATCGCGTGTATAACACTCTCCCCAATCAAGCCAAACGATATGAATGACACCAATATTAGGGCGAGCTAAATGTCATTATGGGTCCAACATAATGAATCCGAAATCGATTTACAAATTATGCATGATGCGCGCACGTCGTACGAAGCAACATCTTCGTGATGTTTCATAGACAAAGTTCGAGAACACTGGCTATACTTAACTTTATGTGTCAATAAGTCTTATACTCTAGTCCCAAACGATTGTGAAACACGATAAGCCGGCAAAATGTTTCACAATCTATAACTTAATATGATATACTTGCCCGGCCATGCGGCTTAGCTAGCATCGTCTACGACGCTAATGTCCTCAAATGTCGATATACATATGTCGACACCAAAATGCATTGTTCTCGAAAAAATACAATGCGGTCGAATATACATTAAATTGGCCAATATGCGATATCGACGGCCTAAAGTTTGTTGGCCAAACTCGATACTTTGTGATTTAACTTCGTAGCGTCCATTGGTTGTACAAATATAATTACAACATTAAGTCACGAAGTGTCGAAGTTTTATGAGATAAATTAATCATTATTAGTCAAATATCTCGTTGAATCTACTAATACGTTACATGAGGCTGTCAAAATCTTATTTGGCTTTTGAACACCACGTAAGGTAACTCAAAATTCTCAAAAGTAACGTCACCCGATGTATAACCGGTACTCCCATTTGGTCTTGACCACCGTATAGGTGAAAAACCATGCAAATGTTCAAGGAGACGCTCTGATGTGCGATTATTAATTGCACACTTACAATAGTTGTTTTATTAACACTTTTAAGATGACACATTATTATACGGTCTTTAATGTGGTTCAAAATATGCCAAAACATAAATCAAAGTTAAATTATTTATGTATGTCATGTTCACAAATATCATTATACTAATCAAAATGTCTCAACACAACTTATAAAGTAAAATTCTCATTTGACAAGTCAAGCCAAAAACTCAATCACTATATAAGTCTCATATAATTTTGGAAAATCACCGGTGACACCGATAGAGAACAGAAATGAAGGAATAAACGAAAATGACCTTGTCCAAAAGAAAAAAATTCTTATTTCAATGATTACGCATAATGAACATATGACATATTTATAACACACAATTGAGACAGCTTAATGTCAAACCAAAAAATTCCAGACTGGCCATTGCTAGGAAAATAAATCTTGAGAACACTCCCACTGACATGAAAATACTTGGTTAGTTGAACAAACATGAGAAAACTTAATATGATTTAATCAAATAATTGATCCATGCTCAATTGATTCTTAATAAATACAATTCAAAAGCCACAACCATAATCAATTTGAATATCCAAAATGGAAAGCATAACACATTTCCTATGATCACTTTATTAATTTGTCATTTTAAAACTTGTGTTATGTTTTACCGAGAGACAAAATAATTTTCTAGCCTCCGTCAATTTAAAGTGTACATCAAAACATACATTGCTCAAGAGTTAACACAATAGTCTATGTATTTGGACCATATCAATGTCCATCCAAAATAATTACGGGTTCTCACCATGAGGTACCAGCTAAGGATAACCTACAACGTGCAACATTCAATAAATAACTCAATTTGCAGCGATATATTATCAAATGATAGTGCAAAATGAACCCCTCGTAGGGTCTGTGATAATGGCCAACCAGACTTTTAACTCATACCAAATGATATATACTTTAAGCCCCTTTCAATATTCTTAACCCTTATTTGGAGAAGTGGTATTCAACATTATCAAACTTCAACAATATCAATTAAAGGTGTGAGATCAATCACAAAGATAGAGATAAAAATCTCGTATCATTCGAAAAAAAACATGTCTACCATTATGTATATATCTCAATCAATTTGTACACACTTACTTCAATCATGTCATCAGTTTATCATAGCCATATAGGGAGTTTTATTAAACAGGCCAAAAACATGCTATAAGCCTTATTTAATTATTGATATAATGTCAATTCATGACAAATTCAGGCACTGCCCTTTGAAGCGAAGGCCGTAGATCACTGCGTAGAATTTACTTATCCAAATGATAAAACTAATAGATAAATTATCAAGAATAAGCACACCTATACCTTTAGGCAAATAAATTAACTACTCCCTTTAAATATTTAATCTATCTGTTTATGTCCATTAAATCATAATAAAATAGTCACCTCCCTTTGAACCGGATAACCATCTATAAATTAATTACCAAAAATAACAAAAATGTAATTATAAATCAAAACGTGATTGACATATGTCACTATTTAATCACCAAAAAAAATTTGTGAAATTTTTTTGTCACAATTAAACATTTTAAAGATGCTTTAGGCACTACCAGTGTAAAACGGAGAGAATCTTAAATTACTTTCATTGACATAATGGAACCAAAAAATATATGCCACTATTGATCATCAAACTAAATGGCTTCCAGTAGTAGCTCTGTCTTTACGTCAAGCACTTGAGAGCACAGGCTTTCCCGAGTGTAAGACAGAGTAACTCATCATATGATATGATTACCCAAAAGGTAGCCCAATACACTTAAATCTCAACCCCATATATGACCAATGTACAATATGTAATCAATTATTCATTATCGCACAAAAACATTTAAGATGTTTGATGTGATAACCTATTATGTGATGAATTACGGTGCCCAATTATAATTTTACTTTGGGTTGGAAATTATATGTCATCATTACAATATTCAAATGTAAATAACATAATTATTTAATCAACCTTAATCTTTTGTCCAATATGCATTGCTTTAACTTCAGACATAACATTTGATACTATAATTAAAATATGACATTATCTAAAATATACACAATACCAACAAAATGTTATAAATACATTCAGCCACTCATTAAGATGATTCAAAAATATATGTCACTGTTTAATCTATAACAAAATGTAATTAAGTTATATACTCATCGAACACTTAAGATGCTTTGGCTTTCCTAAGTGTAAGATGGAGTATATATGTGAACGATGTTCATACTAACTGTGGTCTAAAAATACATGTCTATTGCCACACAAAAACATTGCAACGTAAATATGTCATTAATTAAATCGCTATTTATAATGTGATTAATTATTATATATCAATCATATGAGTCGCTTTGGCTAAACTCAAACAGGCGATAAAACCATAAGACATGTTCCTTAATGTTGCAAATGATCCATTCGAAAGGCAATATAACATGTCGGAAAGTTACTCATGATCCGTCTAGTAGAACCATATACAGTCACTTTACATATATGTATTTGATTTCTTGAACAAACCACATTTTTAATCACTATACAAATGTGATCAAACTCACTATATATATACGGTACAAAAATTCAACATAGTCGATACAAATAATTTTACCAATATTCGGTCACTTCGTCCTTGTGTGACTACTCTTTTATGTGACAACCCAATTAAAAAAGAAATGCGATTAAATTTCTTTATGAACGATAATTTAATCACTAACTAAATGTGATCTTACCGACATATGAGTCTTTTCGAGAAAACAAAATATGCAAACAAAATGCACAACGTAACAATTTAATATTATAAATATAAATAGGAAGAAATGATGAATTTAAGCTAATCGCTAAAACTATGATATAGGATTTATCTTTTATACATCATTATATATCAACTACTAAAAGTGATATATTATTCTATATGTGACACACATGTCATCTTTCATTATTATAGTCTCCCCACACAAAATATGTATTTACTAAACATACATATAAATTAGCTAGTAATAAAAGAGCAAGAGAGACTAATTAATTTAACTTAATCACTATACCAAAAGTTATACTATGATCACAAATTTGATTATATATCAAACTATATCACCATCAAAATGTGATAAACCATTTTACATATGAAACAAAAGTTTGATTATTATAATCTTCCTAACAAAATAAATAAATAAATAATGTACAATCTAAAGATAGATAGCACGATAGCAATTAATAACGCTAATAACAAAAAGGGAAGATTATTTAATTAATTAAGTAATCAAACTACGAGATTCACATATTTATATATTTCACAATTTGAAGTATTATCTTTCCGTACTTCATGCGGTTACTCAGTCAAATTATAATCAATAATAATAACAACACGCCAGGAAAATTTCACGGGGATTTTATGTTAATCTTAACCATACATCATAAATTGAAACACTATTGTTTCTATTAAAGAATTCTAATGACAGGAATTGTGTTTGAACGGAAAATATATATGTTCGGCGTGTGTAGATGACCAATGCCAAATAGAGTATATATTATTGGAAAACTCAAAGCCTAGATCATTCAGTGTGTATCTGGACTACTACTAAAGAGCGTAACCAAAAATATATATTTTTTGACGGCAAAAGCATAGTGCTTACTCGTTAGATTAGAAGATGGAAAATCAAATGCACAACTCTATATGAATTTGAGCTGATGGAGAAAATAAAAAGAAAGGACATGCATAGTCCATGCTGTTTTCAACCGATGGCTGCACCCTTATTTCATTACGGAATCAACAATCCAATGACAATCGAATAACACGGAAAATAGGCGAGGCTGCGATACCACATGTTAGAATCCGTTATCGAGTACACAGCAAAATACGCACATCGGTAAATGGGCATTCATATATCTATCATTATTCGGTTTACCATTTGTGTTGAACACCGTTATATCTCCGTCTCACGTTCACGCATCCATCTTCATGCCGAAATATAAACACGAAAATGAATAATGAAAAGTGTAGTGCTCATTGAATGTACATGGTACATTCCTTTCGGGATGCCTTAGGGTGATGTAGTATCATCGATTTATATAAATTTAAATGAGAGCCGAAGTGCAATGTTAGTAACCGCGGTTAATTTCCACTCGTGAAGGAAATTACTTTTAACTCCACATTTAATAAACCAACGTATGTAACCGATTTATTTGTATTAATGAGAGAATAAAATATGTATTAATGGGAGATAATGTCCACATTAATGACATAATAAATAAGATCGAGCCATAAATAATGTCTAATTAATAGCTATGGCAAATTTATTATTAATTAAAATGTCATCTTAAAATTAGACATTTCTTACAATGCCTAACAAGTCATCAAGGTGTGTTGTAGCATAGTTTGAGCAGCGGTAGGCAATCGATCTCCAAAAGATAATATGTACGATACACTAGACGCATGTGGCCTCTTTCATAGCCAAGAGAACCGTGGTGTGCAAGAACCTTGGGAGCTTACTGCTAAATTAGAAGCCAATGAAAAGCCCGTGGCAATCTCCCCGGCCACATTATCTTGAATGCAATCCTATGCCAGAACCCACCTTGGTCACAATATGTTAAATTTTAAACTCTGCATTTTGGTTTTTTCTTATGTTGAAAATTTGTTTGTCATCACACAATCAATTCTGAAGTGAATTGTTTTTCCAGGAAGATCAAATTTCTTTTTTTCCCTTGTACTCCCTCCGTCTCAATTTGTTCGGAATTTTTCACGACCGGAAAAATGCGGGAACGGATGCTTCAATCTCGTCGGGTTCGTCCGACAGACATGTATACACACGCATATATATATATATATATATATATAACGTTTCGTTCGATATAAATGTAAACGATGTAAATGCGCGCTCGCATCTATCTATATAACTTACGCTCGTTTCTCTTTCTTGCACCTCTTTTATAACAATATACGCCATAGCCTTTTTTTCTCATAGCCATCCTTTATCATATTAATACATTTTTATTCCGACGAACTATTGCGTCATATATTCGGGGCATTCATTTATGATCCAGATCGGGATCCCGAAACATTAAGGGTATCTCGTCGTTCGGGCCTCGACACTTATCGGGTACGGGATCGAAAAGAAAATTTGAATCGGTACATTTTTGTCGGGACGGATTTTGGGTATGAAGTTTACAGAGTCGGGTCGACCGTACGCCACCTGTCTATCCTCTGCAAATGATTTTTTTTTTTAGTCAATGAAGGTTATTTTCATAAAAGAAGAAAACGTAATGGAACAAATAAGTGATCTATAAAAAAGGTAACCAACCTTCCGTAAAAAATACTAATAAAAAGAAAAGAAAAAAAGAAAGAGTAATCAACCTGACTCTCCCATAAAAAGAAGGTTTTGTCGTATGGGATGATTTACCCATAGAATTAATAATAAGTCATGGGGAAATTTTGGTAATTCATTAAAGTTGAGGGGTATCTATTAGCGAAATATTATTAAATTTTGAAGTATTTTTGATGTCTTTTATGACTTAGTGGTTGCAACGTTTTGTTGGAGGGGATCGAGCTGACTTGTCGTGAATAATTAATGCCTTACAATCTTGGAAGTAGGAGGGGATTTGGGTGAAACTATTCATTGCTACTACGCATACAATAGTGAGGAGGGAGAGAGTAACAACCTAACAAGTATGATTTTATTATGGATTGACTTTCGATCTCCGTTCTAAAAAAACAAGATTGATTAGACCTCGATTAAGAATAAATGATTCAGTTTTTTAAATTTCAACTCAAGTGTATTAATAAATGTGGCATTAAATTTTTTTTTTTGAAAAGAGAAAGAATATTAATAAAATAGGACAAGCTACCAAAGCGGTAATGACGTTTGCGAGTGCGAGAAGATCCTCATTGACTCAACAATGAGATAATTTTTCTTTTGCTAACAAATGGAACATGGGCATTCATCCCTCTTAGTCCAAGAAAAGCGTAGGCACGAGAAAAAGCGAGTTATCGGGGTGAAAGACAATCGGCGATGATATTTCCGAGAGTAGATTTATCCTCAACTTCTTCGGAAAGTCGATGGTGGATTAGGGAGGGAGTCGCCCTCAAAAGTGATGTCGAAGTATCCCCATTGAATTGCCATGGTCGTAGCATGGTAAATGGTTAGCAAACCTGCTGAGTAAGAAGAATGCGAACACAAATTCCCAAGTTACGAGAGAAGGATTGCTTTCTATTTTTCCTTCATTGCTTACGACGATGACCTCCCATGTGCCGAGGTGGCCATCGCTTAAAAGCAAAGCTCCACATTAAACTCCAAAGTGACCCGGAGGGAGAGGGCTTGCCGGCATGCCAAGCTGTTTCTGGCCCACGTCTTAATCCAACATTTTGGGTTTGTATGGCATTGACATATTTGATAGTTTCACGTACTTTACTTGGGCTAAGGGCCAGCGAACGTGAATAGCCTTTTGATTCGAAAACCTAAGAACATCTTGATTTCCATATGTACCTGACGACGAAGATAGGTTACTTTTGCCACGGCTTTGTTCATCTTCAGTTTGGAAAAAAAAATCGAAAGAGAAATCGGTTATGCTACAAAATCGAAGATTCCGCCACTTCTTCCCTATATCGAAATCCCCCAAAGTGCTTCCTAGAAATGTGGCACTCAAATAGACAATGATAAACATTTTAACTTCCAAATCATGGCTAACGGTGACACTTGCTAACACCAATAGATCGTTTGGGAGAGATTCAAAGCGATTGGGAGGGCGTTATGTAACACTTTATTCACAAAATGCCCGACGAATACGTGATGTTGGAAATAAAATTTTTCATGTTTTGATGACTGATTCTATCGGTTGTTCCGATTGTTGTTCTTAACCCTTACATTGATGAAGTGTCATAACTAGAACGTTACATAGTGCAAAGCAAAAATATGTCTAGATATTAATGTATAGGATTTAATAGTAGTCTCGACATTTGTATAAGTAAATCGGACAATCATCTGTAATAGATGCTAGGATCGGGCCGAGAAAACTTGAGTAACTAACCCAATAAGACTATGAAAACTAAGTTCACAATGGCGAAAATTGAGAAACCGACTCATACACACCTATGAAAGACCGGCTAAGTTATTTCGGGCCGAGTGATTACGGAGACCTCGGTTGGCTTATCCCAAGAAGAGTTCCCCGAAGATCCCGAGGGACAATGTGAGCTCGATTATTGAAGGAATGAAGAGCTCAGGAGTTCAAACCACGATTATGAAGATTAATTCCGAGACTATAAAGTCGGGATTAAGGCAAGATTGTGATGACCTAACCCGGCTTCTATTAAGGACCTTGCATAAAAGACACTAAGATATATAAGGACAGCCAAGTTATCTTTGGATGATTTATATGCTATGGTGTACTACGATTAAATCAATTATAATCAGTATTGAAGAGGCAATCTTGAGCTTTTGAAGAAGAGTAAAACTTCGATTAAATGCTCTTAAAAGTTCTGAAAAGCTGGCTAGTGATCACGTAAAATCGAGTTTCAAACCGAAGTTATATAAAATCGGAAGAAAAATATGACCGTTATAAAGTAAAGCCATTACTTAATGGATACTCGTAAATATCTGAAAGGACACGGACATTCAACGTAATAACCAGAGACCACCAATCGGCGGTTACAAATTCGAAATTCAAACGTTCATCTCATTCAACATGTTGGAAATACCCCTATAAATAGGTCATTTCTACCCTCGACACAAGTGCGGAGTTCTAAGAATTTAAACATATTGGAAGAGAGATTCTACACAGAGAAAGTGAATCAAAAGAACTCACGCACTACATTCTAAGACATTTCTCGAATCTAGTATCAAGATATCTTCAAAGTGTCCTCAAACATTCAAAAGAAAACATCGAGATCCAAACAATTTAAGAAGAAAACAAAGAGCTTTGAGCAAATCATATACATCAGTAGGTAAGCAAGCTCAAATCCACCAAGTGTTGAATCGTAGATATTGATTCAGAGTCTCGAACTTTGATTTTATCAAAGGTTTCGTATCAGAAACACCATTAGAAGGTGTGAAGGACGATTGGAAGTCGCTAGCGGTCGAGAGATCGGTTTGGTGGTGATAATGTAGCCGGTGAAGCAGGCAATACAACCACTTCGAGGACCCAGTGGTGCAAAGGCGGGATAAAAGCCCGGCAATTCTCACTGAAGGTTTCTATAGTTGCTTAGATAGTGAAGCTACGGATTAGCCAAGGACTATCGGTTTAGGACTTTTTGCTAACCAGATCTACCTCAAAGAAGTTACTAGTGAAATTTTCTCCGCATAACGGGGGAAGAGAGGGATCGCGGTGATTACACCACACTGGGCCTGCTATAAATTATGTCTTATTCTTTTGATATGACCCGACCTCGTACACATTGCACTCGACGGACTTATTCGGGTTCCTTTTTTTTTTTTCCTCGTGGGCCAAGAGAGCTTCGGGTCCTATATTGGGCTTCATACGCAATAGATGACATCAACGTAGTCGGCATTCGAACAACGCGTGTCGTCCTTATCAATGTTTACCGACGCATGACGGGCATGTCGTCATCTCCGTCCGAAATTATGCGGGTCGTCCTCTCCGTCTTCTTATGGCTAGGCCGGGACGTAAGACGTCATTCAACTCGGCCGCCGACATGGTGCAGGTTTCTATTGGCCTCAGAATTTTCGGCTCTGATGCATGTCATCTTCGATCTCGGACGACAATTACACTCGGACGGGTGTTACACTCCGATTGACATGACATTAACACATAATCTTATAATTGTACCGATATTCACGCAATTAGTGGCCATAACCGTTGCACCGTACGATTGTGTTAGGAAATCTACGTGGGAACGCAAAGAACGTGAATTTAAAAATTTATTTACGCTTTTAACCGTAGATCGACTTACGTTTATGCGAGCAAACATATAAAGTAAGTAGTACTTAATTGATCGTCAGCTTTGTCTACGGTTGTAGTTTATGCACGAAGCCGCCTGCAAGTGTCGGCCTCTACCATTGATCCGCACGAACAACACGCCGAATTCCACCATTCAATTGCTACCGGAAAAAATAACTGCTAGGAAACCGCGCTTTTTCTTTTCTCCAAAAACTCTTTTTGGGAAAGCTCTCTAATTTTCTAGTAGAAAATAAGAGGCTTATAATTGTGATACAAAATAGTTGGATGACACCTGCACCATATTTATAGTGTAAGTAACGCCCCCAATGTACTCTCAATCACTGGTGGGAGAAGCATCACTATTGGATGTAGAGAGAAAGAAACCAATTTCCAATATTAAATACTCAATATCTTGTATTAAATATTTTCAAGATATATATTGACAATATCTCATATTACAATATATCTTTAATGTATTACCATAAATCAATTTACACATGTGTATATATCACATATAAATATTACACATATAAATCCATATATATATATATATATATATATATACACACACACATTTATCACGAACATGTGCGCGTATGCATATACGTATGTGCACATTTATCACAAATGTGCACACATATATATATACATTCCACGATCCAAAAATCGTCAGGTGATCTCTCTAAACTCACTTACCTTGATTATGACCTAAGAACGCTTCAAGAACACGAGAAAAAATCGATGATTGGAGGGTGTGATTTGATTTGTTTTTAATCAGAGCTGACAGATGATTTGCCACGATGTAATTCATATGGAATCGGTGGAATCAAGTCTCCGTAGTTCCTTAATGACATTTATATTAGGGGGCTTAGGCCCCAGGGTTTAAGGTGGCGTGTCGTCAGATTGACATTGATTAACGTACTCCCTAAGGAAAAAGATTATGATTGAGTGATCTCCAAAATGATTATAAAGAGATAATTATGGTATTCAAATATTAATATTAAGTGATAAAGATTTGGAGCGCTTTATTATTCGGGATTTTATAAATCGGGCTATACGATTATTAGGCAAACGTGGTATAAGATTAAAGGGGGCAAGGATTACGCGAGTGGACACATGCGGAGTTGGCGGGGTCGCCTCGCAAGGCGGATCTGTGGAGACCATAAGCAAGCTCCCATAACCACAAGATTGTGCAAGTCTAAAGACCTTGTCCGATCGAGAAGATCGGTGGAGACCGTACAACCGATCTCACAAGGTTCGCAAGTTTGACTCCCTCTCCGACCCGCCGAAAGATCAAGATGACTTGATCCAACTATGGTCGGAGCACACGAGGATCGGTAGTGAAAAACCGAATGGGAGATCCCCCGGGATCGTCTACCAGAGAAGTCAAAAGTGGTTTGTTTCCTCACGTTACCGGTAAGGCCACCAAAGCAGGCGCCACGTGGATGAGTCCATTTTCCGGCGACATCATAAGCTCCCAAGAATCCAAATCGACCCCTGTGTGGTTGGTAGGATTTCCGGGATACTATCAGAGGTGGTGGATCGAGCACGAGGAGTTTAGCCTGCTCGGATTTTGAGACTAACTTTCAGGAGTTGCCGGAGTGGCAAAAAAGCTAGTTATGAATGCAGCGGTTATAGTTATTCTGGGAAACGAGGCGACGTTGTTCACTCAACGCTGGCCGAGGTACATTTTCGAGTAGGGGGTTATGTAACCCAGTCCCACTAATCATTTCGTAACCACGTTGAGTATTAAACCAGAGAAATTTGTGGCCGGCTCTGCTACATTCATCAATAACTTCCATCTCTAAACTTGATATGTGCAAGTAAGCATTCTTTCATTCTCATTCCTCGATTTTATAATTCGGTTTCTTTTAGATAAAATCTTGTTCTCTCGAATTCTTAGAATCGATTCCATTCGTCATGGCCGCAGTCGTATTAAGCGAGAGATGTGGGGTCAATTAATGAAACAAAAAGACGTGGATGAAAATTGCGATGGTAGGTACGGGATTGATGGGGTTAGGTTTTCTACTCACCGTTGCCGTCCGGAGATCATCTATCTCTGTCTGGACTCCGCCGGGAGGGTTTTTGCTCCGTCCACGTGGAGTATTTCCTTGAGGTGGGGTTGAGATTACACTTTCGCACTTGCCCCTCTGCACTGTTGCTCCACTACCATGGAGCTGGGGATATCCCAAAATAGCCCCCAATGGCAGCATTAGAGTTTGCTCATTGGAGTTTTGTGATTTGGTGTAGATCGCTAAATATTAGATTCACGGTAGGTAAGTTTAGGTACTTTTATCACCGGGTAGGATTAAAGGAGACCAATCAATTACCGGTATTAGTTTTCTAGAGAAGCGAGCGGGATGTCTCCTTAGTATCCTTATCATTCCTCCTGGTCGGGGATTCCTTTCCGAAAAGGTGGAAAGAAATATTTTTTCTTCCGTGCAGAATGAGGGTCACGACGAGCTCGGGCGTATGAGAACACGGCGGACTGCAGGTGGAGATGAACGTCCGGATCGGCCGAATCCTGGGTGGAGAAGATTAAGCTGGCTTTCCGTGGGTATTCCATCGCAGCGTGGCGAGAATCCACAGTACGATGACTGTCATTGGCCGCGGCTCGGCCGTTTGGAGGATGCGGGCCCCGGAGCCCCATGTCTTGAAGTTTGGCACAAGGACGCAGTGGCGGCCCCTATGGGAGTTACTTACGTTGTACGCGCGGGCATTTGTTACCATGTTTGCGCTTCTCCGTTTGGCTACATCTCTCTTTATTGGTGTATGTAGTGGCCGACTTTGCCGATCCGATAAGCCGGAGCGAGAGAGAGAAGTGGTCGGGTCGTCGGACCGTGCCGACAAGTACCGTTCGAGAAGATACTTGCGTGAGGATCCGGCCACGCGAAAAGTGTGGATGCTTCCCCGCGTCGATTCCTCACTCCGAGACGACCCTGCATGATGCTTCGGTCTCTGCCAGTGCGGTCTTCAAAGAAAAGCAAGTCGAAGGCCCCACGATGAAGGCTACGCGCACGGGGCCTTCGAACAGAACGGGTCGCCCGGCATGTCCGACGCAGGAGCTGGCAATGCCCAGGTGCAAAACGGTGGAGTCAGGTTAAGTGTAGCCTATTTCTTTTTTTTCTTGTGGTTTTGTTTACCGATTGTCCCGATGTTCTACATTTGTTTAGGGTAGCACGATTGGCCGGAAGTTTTTTTAAGAGGTTAGAGCAAGGCCTCGGCGGACTTGGGCGCCCAATCGGACAAAATTGCCAGAGTTGCGAAAGACCGGGGATGAGCTTAAGAGCGACTATTCGCCACCCCAGGACGCGTAGAGATAAAGACACCTCAAGTTTCCGGCTTCGGACGTTCTCGGGGAGAAAGAGTTGAAGGCCGCGGGAGAGCGAGGGCGGCGCAGAGAAGATGCCACTGGAAGGGAGCGGAGGTCGGGGACCTCGAAGCGTGAGAGTGGCCGATCCGGAGGCCAACGTTGCGGCTCGGTGCGTCGAAGCCGTTCGGGGAGTACAAGGCTTCTCGTGGATTTCGCCGAGGGCTCTCCAAGGTGGCCTTGATTCCCATTTCTCAACCATGGGTACACCTTGGGCATGGATGAGGCCGAGAGCCTTTCGGTTCCACGCACCGCTCTGGATGCCCCTTCCTGCAAGAAGGCTTACGCATGAAAGGGATGGACGTCGGCCTACACGAACGCGCCAAAGATTTCCGAGCGAGGGGTAGACAACTTTGGATAAGTATGCTCACTTCCGGCCCGGCGAGTTGTGTCAGAACTGGTCGGTCTCCGGCCTCTCGGATTCTCGAAAATTGTCGCTGCTCTGACTCATGGATTTATTTTTTGTTTTTTTTTGGAAGTTTATGTACTATGTAGTTTATTTTTTATTAGTGAAGAATTTATTTTGATTTTACTTCGTGAACGATTTTTTGAATTGTGGGTATTTTTGGTTTCTGGTTCGGTTGTTTGTCCTGGTTGTTTGTCAGGGTATGTATGTTGCCCCCAATATGTTATTCACTAGTATATGGTGAATGGCATATTTTCCTTGTTTTATTGTAATTGATCGGGTTGTAATTGAGAGTTTGAGTTCGGTCCTCGGATCATATTAGTAGAAGTTACTAAGCGAGAGGATATAGAGTCCGGAGAACGAATGCGAAACGATAAAATACCTTAAGGATAAGGGCGAGATACTAGTAGTTTGGAGAGCCGATCTAGATCGATCGCCTAATCTAATGATGAAAAAAATACAAGGGCTAGAAGATCTAGAGCTTGGAGAGCCGATCTAGATCGATCGCCTAAACTAAAGGTGAAAAATTATAAGCGGTGAGAGATCTAAGAGCCGTGGAGAGCCGATCTAGATCGATCGCCTAAACTAATGGAGAGGCATTTATAGGTGGCGAGAGGATCTAGAGAGTCGAAGAGTGCCGATCTAGATCGATCGCTAAACTAATGATGAAAAAATACAAGTGGCGAGAAGATCTGAGAAGCTCGGAGAGCCGATCTAGATCGATCGCCTAAAAACTAAAGGTGAAAAATTATAGGTATGCGAGAGGATCTAGAGCTCGGAGAGCCGATTTCATAGATGGATCGCCTAAACTAATGATGAAAAATTATAAGGGCGAGAGGATCTAGAGTTCGGAGAGGCGATCGAAGATCGCCTAAACTAATGATGAAAAAATACAAGTGGCGAGAAGAGGCTCTAGAGTCTGAGAGCGCCGATCTGCGATCGATCGCCACAAACTAAAGGTGGAAAAATACAAGTGGCGAGAAAATCTAGAGCTCGGAGAGAGGCCGATCTAGATCGATCGCCTAAACTAATGAAGAATCACGTCAGGGCTTGTGGATCTAGAGCTCGGAGAGGCCGATCTAGTATCGATCGCCTAAAGTTAAAAGAAGTTATAAAAGCAATCCAAAGTACGGGCTTGAAACGGACCAAAAAGTAGAGCATTAAACTTAGTCAGGTTTAAGGTAACTTTGCCCCCAATTAACCTAAAGTAATCCGGGATTACGCTAAATTGAGCTTATGAATTAATTGTTTATATGAAGTTTTTGAGGACGAGCGGGGCCCGACCGAGTGCCGACTTCTCGTTCGAAGCGCGGGCGATCTCGGGTCGAGGTTAGACCGACTTTTTCGCGTGTATTTTTTAATTACGAGCGGGGCCGGACTAGTGCGCGACTTCTCGTTTAAGGGCGAGGCGAGCCGGGCTTGTGGCCGGACTGACTTCTCGCGTAAAGCTTTACCGCGCGTACAAGTGTTCGTGCAATTCACAAAATGCATAAGAATCAAAAAGCTGGCCACATCGAGACCAGGAAAAGACGTGATTAATCGGAAAATAAATATCCACCATGAACAAAAGGACGTAAATAACATAGAGAAAATCCCATCCAATGATAAAGAAGTACGAGCAAGAGGTTAAAATGCGTAAAGTAAAGATAGTTTGTAAAAAACGATAACCAATAAAGACTTGTCGAACGCGTTAGGCAAAAGTGATCCTTTTTGCCATCGATGGTTGCCGCATAGCAACTTCTCCCCGGCGATTTCCAAGTCTCCTTTAATCTCGACCGACCCTCTACCGGATTCGGGAACTTCAGTCTGATTTGTGTTTGGAGAGATTATGGCTCTCGGTGTCGATTAGAGTGGGCCTTCCCAAAATGATGTTGTACGCCGATGAAGATTTGACTATGACATAATTTACCATTGAGAGTCCTTCCTACAATGAATCCTTTCCGAATGTCGTCGCTAGTCGGTCCATTCCCCGATGGATGAATTGTGGGCGGCAAATCCGAACAAGGCGTGCTAAGACCGGAGTGAGCCTCGGATTCCTTGAGACCCATTGCCCGAAAAGCCGCAAAATATAGAATGTTAACCGCACTACCCGTTTAATCCACGCAAACTCTCCTAACCAAATTTTTGTTGACTACGACTTCAACGACTAGTCCTTCATTGTTAGGGATCGTGGGGGAGAGGATCCTTCGGCCCGTAGCCTACTACTTGAAAGAGGATTCGGCTTCCCACCGGCTACCGCCCATTGCCTCCACTCGGGCACTTGAATTGTTGATCTCTAAACTATTGCCGGTGTCCTCCCAAAATGGTGTTGATAGTAAGGGTTGACGGGTGATTGTCCGCAGTGCTGACCTTTGTCGGGAGATGGCTCTTTCCTCCGGGGATCGCCCGTCGGCCGCGATCGCGACCGTAGTTTCTCTTCGTTGGTAATCTCCCCGTCCTCGGCGTTCGCCATATCGGGGTCGATCCATGACCTCGGCCTCGTACGCGCTTTTCTCCGCCATCGCCGCTTCCACGTGACGTTGGAAGTCCCTCGCGTGCAGCTTATCCAACTCATGTCCCGTGTCTTGATGGTAGGTACAAAACTTGCTCGGTCTCTCCTTTCCAAGGGGCTTCGAAGCGGCGTAGGGGTTCTCGCCAAACCTTTTTAACTTTCCATGATTGCCAATACTTGTTTCCGAGGCCGATTTAACACGGGGAAGTCCCTCGGTTGCAAGGCATTCCTCTTTTCGTGTCGGTCCGTGGCCGAACCACTTGCACGATCTCCATACGACTTCCTCTTGTTGCCGGATGGGTCCACCGATTTGTCCTTTTTGGGATCGGATTTCTCCACATTCCTCTCGTTTTACGTGATTAGCTTCTTCACCTTGACAATGCTTAAACGCCACCTCCGTACACTCTTCCATGGAGGCGGGGAGCTTGGTGTACTTAGTTTAGCATATAACCTACCTTCGCGTAACCCCTCGCCATGAAGGATGCGATTCGGACTTGATCGTCGCCGTCCCCGAACTTGCAGCGATTCCTCACCGAACCGGCTTAAGGTAATGCGCAACGCCGTCTCGTCTTTCTTCGGTTTGATGGCGAACAAAGTTGGGTGGCATTCTTCCGGGAACGGCTTGGGCAGCGGTGATGAACGCGTTAAGAAACATCTTTCATAGTGTGTCAAACCGTAGATCGTCCTTGGTGGTATCTTCTGAACCATTCCCGGGCTCGTCCAATGAGTAAACGCGGGGTATGCTTTGCACTTCATCTCCTCCTGGGGCACGCCGCCGAGATTCATGTGCGTAAGATATTGGAACAATGTGATCCTCGGGGTCCTTGGTTCCGTCATGGTGGTTCCGCTTGTCGATCTGTTCGGAAAATGGGGACTCGAGTGCTAGTGTGCATTGACTTTCTTCCGGCTATCGCCTCGAAGTTCGGCGCGAGCTGCTTGCCATGGCTTGGGGACGACCAATTGCCTTTGCGGGTTTGAGGATGACGACCGGTTCTCTTTCTCTGCTATTCTTACGTCGCGGGGGAGGTGTCGGCTGCCATGACCCGTCGCCGGGATCATCTTCTTCCTCCGGTTCTCGGACTCGGGAATTTTCCCGTACGAGTCTCCGTTTGAGTGATTCACGTCCCCGTGAATTTTCATTGAGGGGGCCTTCCTCTTCCAGGCCTTCCCAATCCTCATCTTCTTCATCCCTCTTCCACGCCAAGACGGCATTGAGGACAACAGCTCTTCGTGGATTCATCCAAAGCTACAAGTTGATCAATTAGCCCCCCGATGAGTCAAGCGCTGAGAGAGACATTTTCTCGCAAGGGTCGATTCTCGGTTATTAGCATCGACTTTGATGCGTTGTGTAAGCACCATTACCATTAGCGTTGCACTTCGTTGTCGTGTAGTCACCATGTTTGTCTTGAAGCTTTTCCCCGGGATTATCAATCACCGAAGACCCTCATTCTAGCGCCAATTGACGATCCAAAAATCGCTCAAGGTGATCCTCTAAACTCACTTCCTTGATTATGACCTAAGAACGCTTCAAGAACACGTAAAAACGATGATGGAGTGAGAGTGATTTGATTTTAGTATTAGGACCGCACTTCAGATGATGATCAAGTTTCGCCTACGTATCCAATGGTTCAATTGGAATCAAGTCTTTGTAGTTCCTTAAAGGTGACGGGGCTTATATGTAGGGCTTAGGCCCTGTGGTTTATGGCGTGTCCGTGATTGACACCGATTCAACGTGCTCCTTAAGGAAAAAGATTATGATTGAGTGATCTCCATGATTATAGAGATAATTATGGTATTCAAATATTAATATTAAGTGATAAAGATTTGAGCATTTGTTATTCGAGATTTTATAATGGTTATCCGGTTATTGAGCAAACGCGGTATAAGATTAAAGGCAAGTTCGCCGTGGATATACCGGGTTGGTGGGGTCGCCAATGTGGGGATCGAGACCATGAGCAAGCTCCCCATAACCACAAGATTGTGCAAGTCTAAAGACCTTTTCCGATCAAGGAGATCGGTGGAGACCGTACATCCGATCTCACAAGGTTCGCCGTAGTCCGACTCCTCTCCGACCCGCCAAAGACCGAGATGACTTGATCCAACTATGGTCGGACACACGAGGATCGGCGGAGTGACAAACCGAATGGGCGATCCCCTTGGGATCGTCTCTAGGATGTCAAAAGTGGTTTATTTCCCTTGGTCAAGTGCCGAGCCACCAAAGAGGCGCCACGTGGATGAATCCATTTTCTTCAAGTAAGATCATACACATTTATCACAAATGTGCACATATATATCAATACTAATTATATAATACCATGAATAATTAATTTATAAAATCCATGTGTATCAATATACACATAAAATTGCGCCACATATGTATATATAAATATACATTTAATTAATCAACATAATTAATATCTTGTATTATATTTATTCACAATAAATAAATAGCACAATATTAATTTACCACTATAACACTTTATAGTCGAGATAAACTTTCCTTATTTGGTTATCACTATAACCGCATTTTAATCCTCGCTAGATGTTCTTACGTGTGTGACCCGATAGGCTTCCGAATATGTTGGCCGTAGACACAATGTGCAATTACAAAAATGCCCCTCATACCTAACGATCATGGATACGTCTAACAACACGCCATGACCTCCAATCATCGGAAGAGTCAAATGCAATGACTACCACCTTTCATGTTATTTATATGTGTAATATATATGTGATATATATACATGTGTAAATTGATTTATGGTAATATATTAAAGATATATTCATATCTTATCGAAATATTTAATATAAGATATTGAGTATTAAATGAGATAAATAAAAAATATCTATTTTTCTTATTTTATTGAAAATTGGTTTTCTTTCTCCTCTATCCAATAGAAGCTTTTCCCAATCAAATTGGGAATGACATATGGCGTCCCATCTCCTATAAAAGGGAGTTGTGCCAACTCTTTTACAACACAATATTCTTGCAATATTTTAATGAGATAAAAAGAGAGTTTCTTAGGGAGAGAGTTTTGGGAGAGAGAAAAAGCGGCCTAGCAAACTCGACTTTTTCCGGTAGCAATCCATTGGTGGATTCCGGCGGGTTGTTCGTGCGTACTAGCAGGTAGAGGCCGAACGCTTGGGCGGCTCCGTGCACCACTACTCCTTCGTAGATGATAAAACTTCGATCTTTTAGATCATCCAAGGTAACTTTATCGTATACTACTTATTTGTTTATTGCTTAAACGAAGTCGATCCTGGTTAAAAAGGAAATAAAATTTTAAATTCCGCTGCGTTCCCGCGTAGATTTCCTAACAAACGGTTACCGTGTAAATAGAATCATACCGTTGTTACAATATCCATACAAATACGTATCTCGAGTGTCAATACATTAACGATTGTATCTTATAATCTGATATCACTCTCTCTCGAAGTAACGCATTTACTTCCACTTTGCAAAGATTCACGAGAGTATGATAATCCTTATACGAAGGTCCTTTCGGATATTTACTCATATTCATAAGATACGCGATTTCCGGACGAGCAACATGAATCCTACTAATGCTTCAAAGCATCATACCCAATCACTACTTTGCATGATCGCCCCATGGCTGGGGAAACCTCAATAGTGTCAAAACATAACAATCCACACAAGATGTCAGCGAAGACTCCGGTCTCAAGATAATTACACAACCGCCACATAGTGCGACACTTAATAAAGTAAGTGGGTCGGTCTAATGTATGCATTCTCTAATACATTTCCACGTACAGTCCAAGTGTCCCTACACTAGACGAGATTTATCCTCATCTTCAATAAGATAGAAGACATCTAATACGTGCTAGTCTAATCGTACTATTAATGTCACATTTAATAGCACATATGACTATAGACATTTTAAGTATCAAACTCAATAAAGTGATTCGAGATCTCATCAACCATATCCCTATTATGATTTCTCTTCTTCACAGTTTCTGACACAAGGGACGTTAGCATAAATACAATATCATAATTGGTCCGTTAAATGAACAAATATATCATAACAAAAAGCCATTTATCATATGTATATACATAAAGAAATTGTAGAAATGATCCGACCCGGTCGTATTCGGTCCAACCCGATCGTTCAGACACTATTTCAACAGATTGCTTCATAACGGCTCCGCGGCATTGACCATGTCTTCAATATCGCATAATCAACCCCTATGAGATAAGCTTATAAAAGGATCATCATCCTCATTATAGAAACTACGTTTTAGTTTGATCCCAACATTTTGGGTACGTATACAAATATCAATTGGCTATCAACTAATTATCATCCACAAATCCGCAATAAAATAGGGATGCAACACTGTGTCGTAGAAATAGCGATGTACTGTTTATCAACCCTAAAATAAATTGACCTTAAAAATAAATAGCGATGGTGATTCTATTGTAGGAAGCCAACATTTAAGGGTAATCTTTATTTTTTTATCCCCATTTAGTTAGCGATAGGATGGGCTTCAATTACAGGTGCCCTCAAATGTCTTATTTTTACTCGTTTTATTCTTAACAATGTTTGACTCGTGAAAAATTTGACATGAAAAGGTAGATATATGTAATAAGTCATCTCGAGACTAGTTTTGCAATGGAAGTGAATGTTGGCTTCATGTACTCGTTTGGGTTGGATTGAGAAACGGCGGATGGACTTTAAGTTGGAGCATGGAGGTTCGAACTCCGTAAAAGTGGGATTTCTTTTAGTTATTTGGTATAATAACAAGCCCATGACTCGAGCCACTAGGTTACCCGATTAACATCTTCACTCATCCTAAAATGAAAGATGCTTAAGTGTAGCAAGAGGTTCAACTGATCGTCGCCGCAAACAAAGACATCAAAAATGTCTTAGGGATATTTCGTCTAACACCTTGCAACAATTAAGTTAATTTTAACCGTTTATTTTGTAAATTAGGAGTAGTCCGAAGCTATAAGTAGGTGTAGGATTACACTTGTAAACTCAATTATTGAAAATCAATGAAATCCGACTTCTTCAAGTTTTATTTTCCTCGCCTTTCTTGTTTTTCAAATTTTGGTCTTGTGTTCTTCAAGTTCTTAACTCTAGAACTTGAATTTCTTCATGGTATCATTCTTGGGCTAGATCCATGACTATGATGCTTGGAACCAAGAATAAATTGGGTTTTATTGATGGTACTATAGAAAAACCGGATGTGAATGATGAGTTATATAAGGTATGGAGTTAGTGTAATATCATTGTTCTTACTTGGATCTTTAAGTCTCTGATACCAGACATAAGGCAGAGTGTTATGTTGATGAAAACTGCTAGGGATGTGATGTGATTCCCATTGAGATCTGAAACTTATTAAATTTATTTAGAGTTTTAATTTTAATTTATTTTTAGTTATTATTTATTTTATTTTAGTCTTTATTATCCCACATTGGATGGATATTCTTTCATTTTTGCTAGTATTTTTATTTAGTGTTATTTTGTCCCACATTGCTAAATTAGCTATTGGTCTTGAGTCCGTAGCCTATATTAAGGCATTTAGAGTCATTGTAATCGAGAGAACTAATATTGAGATTAATATATTTTATTTGAAGCTTTTAAGCTTTGGTGAGTTTTCTCACATGGGTGGATTCCCAACTCGGGCTTATCAAGGTTGTGAGAAAACCTTGTGGATGTCCATTATACCAAGGTTTTTGGTTACAAAAGTTAGCCAAGGATCGATGTGCTCGTTTTATTGGTGCCTTCGGTCCAAGTCCTCGGGCATTTTCGGATGTGATTCGTCCACGGGTCAAATCAGGATGTCCGGTTGACTGGAAGATAGGCATTCCAAAGTTGATTATTTTAGAGTGTCCGATATTGTGGAAGATATAAATGTCTCATTACCTCTTATTTTACTAAATTGAAAGCAAAATGGGATTAGATTGAGATCTTGAAGCCGGTTCCTAGTTGTGAGTGTGGCTAACCTCGCGTCTACAATATTAGTTCCAAGATGGTAGCCTTCATAGAGGCAGATCATGTGCGTAGGTTTATGAAAAGGGCTTAATGAAAATACCCTTCTTGCATTAACAACTCGCTAAGTGGACTATGCTTGCACCAGCTTGATGTCAACAATGCATTTTTGCATGTTGACTTGACAAAAGAAGTTTATATGAGACTTCCACAAAATGGTTTTGATGCTCCAAAAGGGAAAGTTTGTAAATTTATCAAATCCCTATATAGGTTAAAACAAGCAAGTAGGCAAAAGTGGAGCCGTAAACTCACGAAGCCTTGCATAATTTAAGGTATCAACAATCCAAACATGACTATAGTTTGTTTACCAAGAAGACTAACTCCATTCATTTTTATCCTAGTCTATGCGCATGACATAGTTCTAGCTATTGATGATATGGCACTCAATTCGAGTTAAAATCCCACTTACATGACTTGTTTCAGATTATAGATCCGGGAGAACTCAAGTATTTCTTGGGTTTGGAAGTTGCTAGGTCCAACAAGGGAATTTATGTTTGCCAAAGGAAACATGCCCTCAATTTGCTTCAAGAATATTGTTTTTCAGTGTTGCAAACCTTCCAAGACCCCAAAGCAAAGCGAAGTCCATCTACGTAATGGCGATTCATAACTCCTACCTATTAACACAATGTATGGAAGTTTGATTGGCAAACTTTTGTATTTAACCATTTCTAGGCCGGATCTTTCCTATGTTGTTCATCAATTAAGTCAATTTTTAGCCGCTCCAACAATCAACCATTTACAAGATATAAAGAGGATTCTTAGATACATCAAATAGCCCCCAAAGAAAGAGCATATTCTTCCTAACTAACATTGATCTTAGGCTCACAAACTTTTACTACAGATTCGTATCGGGGAGGTTGCCATGATACAACGAGGTCTATTGCATGTTTTTGGGAACAACTTTGGTTTCTTGGAAGTCCATGAAACAACCAACTGTTACCGAAGTTCGGGGCCGGAGGCCGAATACGTATCAATGGCGTTAGGAGTGTCCGAACCGCAATGGCTTCTCTACATTCTTTAGATTTGCAAATTTCTCGTTCCCACACTACCTATGTTTTGTGATAATGAGAGTGCCATTCACATTGCTCATAATCTAGTCTTTCATGAGAGAACAAAACATTAGAAATTGATTGCTTTATGGTGAGGGAAAAAGTGCAATCCGGCCTAGTTAAACTTCTGTCAATTACTACACACAACTAGTTAGCAGATATATTGACTAAGGCATTGGATGGTCCTATCTTCAATCACATTCTACACAAGCTAAATATCTCCAATATTGTCAATAAGGCATTAGCCCATGGTAATCACCGAGGTTGTTAATCGAAGGTTTCGGGTTCGAGTCCCGAAGAAGACAAAAGTGTGTGCGTGTATAAGAAAATATATATATATATCTCCAATATTTTCTCTACTCCTAATCCGGCTTCGAGTGGGGTGAAATGAATGATGCTTAAGTGCGGCAAGAAGTTTAGCAAACGTCAACAAACAAAGACATCGAAATATCTTAGGGACATTTCGTCGAACACCTTCAACCGCTTAATACTACTTCCGTGAATCGGTAAGTGATGACTAATACTTAAAAACTACTGTCCCACCATCCAAATTGCCGTTTCATCAACTTTAAATTAATTAGAACCGTTTGATGTATTTGATACACCATAACATATTCTGTACCTTCATGTATGTTCAATTAAAACATTCATTTCCCCCTTTCATCTTCTTTCCCGACAAACTTTTCGTTCCAATATTCTAATTTCTCTGCAAATTAAATCATTCATCTTTTTCCCCTAAAGTCGATTCTTCTCCCTCTTTTTCCCAATTCATTGTGTTTAAACAAGGCGCCTTATGGTAAAAGAACAAAAAAAAAAAAAATGATGCAGAATTACCAAGCATAAGAAAGTTTCAATTCATTTATGGTTTTCTGATAACGAAAGAAAAAGAAATCTTAAAAACAGCAGGCAAAGACAAATTATAAAATAAAAAATAAAAAAAAAATCAACACGAACTACTATCAATTGCAGCCTTCTTGCTGTTTCTTATTTTTGTTTTTTATTTTATTTTTATGAATGGGTCGAATTGCTTCTTTATGTTTCAATGGGAGACGTTTGTGGTTTTTTTCCTTTTTTTTTTTTTTTTTGGGTTTTTGATAGGAAAAAAACTGATAAATTCTTTATCGGCATAGCTTTAAAATAATGTATCTATATCGGTTTAGCTTTGAAAGAATATTTGGTGTGTTAAAGTACACAATAGTTAAGGTGTACTAAAAAGGATCTAACGAATGTAATTGTTCGTATGTGTTTTTAACGGTGAAGATTAAAAAATCGTATTATCCCACCATGTGTTTTGTTTCTCTCCTAAGATGTAGTTTCTTAGAACATGAATCAGATCCCTTTTTTTTTAAACATGGAGTGCATTGCAGCAGTATATTATACACAAATTACAAATGATATCACTATTATGGAAGCTTATTATAGTAATAAAGAATTAGCCCCAATGTCATTATATCCCTTTTCCCGTATGTGTTTTAGTTTTACTTTATCACATAACGTAATTACAGCGTGATATTTAAATGGGCAATAACTTTTGTTACAATTTTTCCTTAAAAAATATAACAACTTTTGTTACAATTTATTACGTTCCATTTTTATTATGTTATATATATATTATGTTAAACAAGGGAGATAGAGTATATAGTTTGTGACAACATAATCTAGAAGTTATTTGGGGGTGGGGTCTGACATATGCGGGTGGTGACGTGGTGTAAATATATAGCGTAAGCGTGTGAGACTGAATCTACCATTTTTTTAAACACATTAAGGTGATGATGCATTGAGCACTTGTTAATATGCGCCATTATATGAAAGTCAAACGTCCTTTAGTAATAATAATAATACATCCCTTTTGAATTTTCATTAAATTTTTATTATACAGTTATATCACGCTAAATTATGATAGAGTAACTAATATCAATCACTTCCCTTAAAAAATAAAAAAATTTCCCTTTTGTACTTACGATGCATCAATAATTAGCAGAATGGCTTGACCAATACGGGAAATACTTGGGATTTTGAGGCTGAAACGATCGTAATCACACAAGCTTTAAAGACAGAACGAAACTCGAGCGCATATGTGTGTGTCTCCACACGCGTTCTACACCGCGTGCGAGACACCACACAAGAACCGCCCGACCAATACTACAATTGTAAATATTACTACCCCGTACCGTAAAAAACGTTTATTTTTTTAAAATTAATCGTTCCATAAAAAATGCCTATTTATAAAACCAATATATTATTTAATACTTTTTTTTTCAAACATATCACCATCATAACATTTAATATTTATATATTTATTTCGTATTTTATACCATCATGTGATAGAGTATATATATCTATTAAGACTTAAAATACAATACATTAATTATTTTTTTAATTTATGTAGTCACAAAAATAAACACTTTTTATGGTGGGACAAAGATAAGGTAGTATTCCCTCCGCCCGTAATATAAATCTTTTTAACTTCTTAACATGGTCCCAAAATATAAGTTTCATTCTCACAAAATAATATAATATTAAATGATTGTTTTCACTCTCATAATAAACAACGTAATATTATTAATCGGCCCCAATAACAATACAATATTTTGTATCAAATATTAAAAAATAACTCATTAATTATGTTTTCTTAAATCGCGCGAAATAATCAAAATGTTTTATATTATGAGATTTAATACTACATCTTATCATTAACTCCTGTCAAGAAAACAAAAAAATTCTTATCATTAACCTCTTCTTTAAAGTCAATATGTTGATGGAAATACTTTATGTCAATTCAATGTTTGTTTTCACATTCTCACGTATATTTTATTCGTTTATTTTAATTTTCATTAATTCATAATTTTTAAAGGCAAAAGGAGGAAGAATATTTGAAAATAATTACCGTCAAACTCAGCTCACCGACTCCCATCAATCACTACTCGAAAATTTTCCTTAAAAAAAGGAAACTTGAGTAAATATGCTTAAAAAGATAAAAATTGGAAAAAGATAAAAATTGGAAAAATATGTTTAAAAAGTAGTTATTTGAAAAATATACTTGGCAGGGATTCATTCACGACGCATGTGTGTTGCATTCGCGACGCATGGACACTTCGCGACGTATGCGTGCCGCATTCGCGATGCTATTACATGCCGTATGCGTCGCAGCATATTTTTTTCCTAAGAAGCTACTTTTCGACATATTTATTCAAGTTTTCCTAAAAAAAATACTCGAAAATTCTACCTTTAGTTTTATGTGAAATGGTATATATGCACTACACATTTCATGTAGTAAGCAAATACCACTACATGTCATAGGATCATGGATTAAAATGATGTTAACTTTATTGTGATGGGTCCCCATAAGATAAATTGTTGATTGATGTTACAGTAGGATATCGTGGTAAAAAGAAGAGTGGATGTATCACTCCTCTAGTTTTATACTATTCCCTCTATTTTTTATAACTGTCATATTTAAAAAAAGAAAAATCGATTATGTTTAATAAAAAAATGATTAGCATTAAGTTAAAAGTTGATTAGATTCATCCAAAAAATAACAATTATTTTTTCTTCGTATGCGATATAAAAAAACTAGAGGGAGTATAATTTATCCCCTAGAAAACAGTTTTATATATTTTATAAGTACATTCGATTCTGTAATCGTCAATAAGGACTTGCTAAGCCAATATATTATAGTTCCAACTTGCAAAAGATAAGAGGCATCCAAAATAGTCAACGTTTTCCTACAAGAGATATGGTAAATGGTACTGTGCTGTGCTCAAAATAAAAAGTCAACTATATTTTTAAAAAAATAATGATTATGCCACAATATTTGTTAACAAAAATATTTTTTTACCATTGATTATGATGTGAGATTCTTTGATTCAAATGGGTCATATAAAAATTATGAGGCAAGGGCCAAAAGGACACATATTAGATTTAATTAGTGCAAATATGACACACTTAAATCTTAATTTGGTTATAAGGACATAAAATTAAGACATAGACCAAACTAACATTAATTAATTAAAAAGACAGCGCTGATCTTTTTTTTTTTTTCTGGACGTAAAAAAAAGTTTTTTTTTTGGATGCTAAAAAATGTTTTTTTTTCCGGTGACCACCTCGACGCAGCCGACCACCCTCGACGCAGCCGACGCCGTGAGCAGCAGACACCTCGATGAAGTAACACCGCAATGCACCGACAACCGCGATGCAGCTGACACCGCGATGCATTTACCAACGCGATGCATTGATCACCCCCGATGCATTGACACCGCGATGCAAAGCGCCAACGCATTGCATTCACCACCGCGATGCAAGCTGACCACCTCAATGAATTCACCACCGCGATTCATTGACCACCGTGATGCATTGACCACCACGATGCGCAGGTGACCACCTCCGATGCAGCTGACCACCCCCGATCCATCGACAACCGCGATGCAAGGGGCCACCCACGATGCAGACACCGTGATGTAGCTGACCACCCCCGATGCAGACGCCGCGATGCGTAGACACTACGATGAATTCACCACCGTGATGCAGCTGAACACCCCAATGCATTGACCACCGCGATTTATTGACCACCGCGATGCAAAGCGACCTTCCCGATGCATTGACCACCTCCGATGTGTTATAAAAATTATAGTAAGTGTATCGGTTTGCTACTTTTCTCGAGGAATGAACAACATGATTTTGTAGAAACATAAATCATAAAGATGAACACATAGCATGAAAACTTTATTCATATATTCATGATACTACAACACATAGAACAAAATATGCGTAAAGCAAATTGTAAACGCGAAAACTTATTGTGACCGAGGCGAGTTTAACTCGTCCTTAAGACATAATTGTCCCGCATACGGTGCACACGCTTATAACAATACGTCTCCCAAGATACAACAAGCCTACCTTTCCGGGTTCTTGCACTTGAATGAAGAAAGCAACGAACTGATAGGGCCTTTGATTATCTCTGACAATGCAAGTGTTTGTGTTTATTTCTGCAGAGCAATGGTATGAAACTGCTGTGTGTTTTTCATTCAGGATTGCATTGTTTATATAGGCAGAGAATAGAGGCAATGAACAGAAACATATATTCAGCATTTCGCAGCACAGAAGGGATACTTCTGTTAAAAAATTTGCAGCAGAAAGGTTGCTTCTGTTGAGAATTGGCAGTTGGAGGAAGTTTTCTGTTCAACTTACTTCGAACTGATGCCATATTTCTGAACTGGTGCCTTGCTTCTGTTGGCATTCATTCAGAATTATTTTCGTTGAGCTGGTCCAAAAAATTAATATTAGGCCAAGCCAAAGCCCGAGCCCGAGCCCGAACCGAGCCGGCCGGACTGCGGCGGCGCGTGTGAACCAACAAGCATCTAAGTCCTCCCTCCTTCACAAAATTCTCTTGCCCCTCGGGGCTTGCCCTTCTATGAAACTCTCCCACTTATACAAAGGAGCAACTTTAGTTTCAATACCTTTGTGGGACAAATGGAACACACTTCAATTACAACACCCATATAAATTACTCTATCTTTAGGCATTAATTTCTCATTCACCCGATATCGGAATCGAGTGATTCAAAAGACTAATATCAACCACTATCTTAGTAGTTTCCAATAATAGTTTTAGCTCCCGGAAATTCATTCCATACGTCATTCAAAATCGAGCCTAAAGTGGACTCGTTCGCCACTTACACTTAGACCCGGTTTGAACTAAATAACTATTAAAGTTTCAACACGATGCAAGACCATCGCGATGAATTGACCACCACCGAACCATTGACCACCGCGATGCAAAGGCCACCCCGATGCAAAGGGCGTTGGAAGTAGCTCCCGAAAGACAATTTATGTAATTGTTTTTAGAATTAATAAATGATAGATTTATTCTCATCTTATTACTTGCTTCGTACTTGTAAGAAATACACAATCCGAAAACCCTAAGTCGTATCATATGTAGCCACGTAACTTAGTGTGTGTCACACACGAGGATTAAGTTTATGGTGATACACTTGAAATGTTAGTCCGTGGTGAAGTTAATCAAAGTATGAGGTCTATTGATTAAACCACCATTAATGCGCCCGTAACACTTTATGGTGTGACCGTCTTATCCGGACCGTCGACATTGGTCGTCTAAGTGGGGTATTTATATATGATGTAGTCATATAGATCGGACCGATTTAATCGAGTTTCTCATATAATTTCGTGATTGAGAAATCTTATTAAATCACAAGATGATCATATATGGATTAACCTTAATCCCGAAGTGATTACGTACTCTCTTGTTTCGTGATAGGGTTTGATGTGTTCGTTAAGGATTGCTAAGAGGCGCGGTCCGAATCACTTTCACGTTGGCACTATTCTGGAATGAGTGAGAAGTGTGTGTCTCACAGATATGGAATCCATTCCTTCCTGCGGGAAGTAAAAAGACAATCCCCTTATTTAATTTGTTAATCCTAGAAGCCGATCGATCGCCGGAGTTCGTATTGGTTATGAACTAATTGATCACTAAAGTGGGTTAATGGTAAATAAGGATAAGACGTATTGAAGAAGGTTTACGGAAATAATCCCGCTTCATTACGGATAGTCTATGGAGGGTTAGTTCGTATGTAATGATTATATCAATGGACACTTATTGACTCGACTCGACGTTTTGAGAATAAGTTATATCTATAATCGATAGAGTTCGCTTTCGGGTTTATGGTGGCGTAATTCCGGAATTAATAAGTTGAGTAGAAATATTCTGTTCGATGAATATTTTATTCAATTTATTGTAGCTACTGGTTATAGGTCCATGGTCCTCGGGTTGGCTCCTAACACGCGAGTGTTTTCTCGTTTTATGGAACATTGAGAATAAATTAAATAGTTGGTCTATTTAATGAATATGCAATATTATTTATTTGGTAAATAATATGTAAAATAGAAAAGACATTTTCTATTAAAAATGATTTAAAACTGGCGCCTATAATATGGATAAGTTAGAGAAGAAATTTTCCTAGATTATCATATGTGTAATTAATTAATTATCTATTTGTTGGATAATTAATGGAAAAATTAAGAGATTGATTTTTTGGGAATTATCTTTTATTTTTGTAGCAAAAATATCTTTTCCTTTTGGGAATAGGTAATTGTGGTGTGAAAATGATAACTCTCTTGCTAGTTATTTTCCTTTATAAAGAGAGTTCCTCCTAAAACAATTTACACTACACATAATGGCGCCAACATCAAATTAAAAGGAAGAAAAAAATAGTTTCTTGCCTTAGTCATTTAGAGAAGAAAAACCTAGGGTTTTTCTTGTGTATATTCGAGGAGGTTCTACGGCGAGGATCGACGTCCACCGCCGTCGTTAGGAGATACAATCCGGAAGATTGTGGCTTCTCCCTTTGTCGAATTTCTCATCTCTTTCTGTTGAGGTAAATCTACTAACCTTCTTGTAGATTGTTAATTAATTATGTGAATTAAAATCGTGGTAAAATCGCATGCGAATTTAGTTCGTAGCTTCAGCTGTGCTAAGTCGAGTGTCTCGATCGGTGTTGTGAATTAGATCTGACGATCCAATTATGGATCGGATCCGGATTCGAGTTTCTGTATATCCAGCAGTGGCCACCTCCGATGCAGAGACAACCCCCGATGCAGAGACACTGCGATGCACTAACAACCATGATGCATTGACAACCCCCGATGCATCGCGGTGTCTCTTTAGCGTCCAGAAGGAAAAAAAAAAAAAACTTTTTTAGCATCTAGAAAAGAAAAAAAAAACTTATTTTAGTGTCCAGAAAAAAAATCAGCGCAGTTTTTATTTAATTAATTAGGGATAGTTTTGTCTTTGTACCAATTTTATGTCCTTATAACCAATTAAGATTTAAGTATGTCTTAAGTGTCTAATTAAGTACTCAAACTAGTCCTTATAAACAAATATCCAAAAAATCAATGATAGAAAATGTTGTTATGGACAAATGTTGTGGCATAATCATTGTTCATTTCTATATTGTTTCTAATTAACGATTCTATTGGTTGTTAATTATACCTAGTTTCATGCGTTTTTTTGTTTTTGACAAACCTATTTTCAAGTGTTGAATTTGGTTATACACTCGTTTTATTTGCAGTCAGTTTGTCGAAAATCTTGATCTAAACTTCAAGATTATAAGAATTTCAACTCTGTAGAACTTAGCAACAGCTAAGAATCAGCAATTGTCATAATAGTAAAAGAGTAATAATATAGACACAATTGTTGTAACACAACGAACGCCACAACGTGCATCTACACTATTGATCATGATGAACATAATAATGATCATCGATCTGGAATTCCCAGCAAATCCTTTACTCCTCGAATACAATGAGATTTCACACCTGGCGAATCTTTCACTCTACCTCCTCTTATTAAGACCGTAGAATGTTCCTGCAAATTATGACCTTCGCCCGGAATGTGAGCAAATATATCATGTCGATTGCTCAACCGTACTTTGGCTATCTTACGTAGAGCTGAATTAGGTTTTTTCGGTGTTCTCATATATATATATATATAAAAAACGCGTGTTAAGCGCGTGTCGTGTCCTTAAATTTTCAAATTAACCGTATCATCGCGTCCGTGTAATGTCACGCGCGTGTGTTCGTGTCCGTATCTATGCTACATAAGTTGCAAGTTTGCAACTAAGTTGTACTTCAATAACTCCCTTAAGCTGGACTAGAAGGTTAAAAGATGTTTATACTATGAGAGGATAATTGGATAGAAACTACGGAAAAACGTTGTTGATGCAATGATTTAGTGCGAAGATCTGCCTAGTTGTTTTCAAGTGTTGATCGGCATGGGATTAACTAATCCGGTTTGGAATTTCTCCCATATAAAGTGACAATTTTATTTATTTTGTTTAATGAAAACAGGACTTTCCACTATGTATATATCATTTTGATTGTCACAAAATGTAAGTACTACAACATTATGTGTGATCAGGAAATCTTTCAAGAGATACAAGAGCCACTGGATTTCACTAGTGGCCATAATCGTGGCTTTATATTCAGCTTAGGAAGAACTTTTTGATATTATAGCTTGTTTCTTAGGCTTCCAGGCTATTAGAAACACAACGTTTCCTTCTATGGATCTCCTAGTTGTAACATAGCATGCCCAATCAGAGTCTGACTAAGATTTGAGTTATAAGTTGGTGTTTGGAGAGAAGTAGGCTAAATTACAATTTTGGTCCTCTAACTAGACACGTTTTTCGATTTTGGTCTTGATTTTTCTCCGGCGACAATTTTAGCCCTGTAAGTGGTTTTTTTTTTTTTGCAAAAATAGTCCTGAACGCCGGAAAGACCACTTACAGGACTAAAATTGGTCTTTTCCGGCGAGAATTTTAGTCCCGTAAGTGGTCTTTCCGGCGTTCGTGACTATTTTTGCAAAAAAAAAGACCACTTACAGACTAAAATTATCACCGGAGAAAAACCAGACCAAAATCGAAAAACATTGCCTAGTTAAAGGACCAAAATCAGTAATTTAAATTTTGAAAGTATGATTCTTGTCCGGAGCTTGTTTTAAATACCTCGTAAAACAACGAATTTCCTTAAGAGGTAACACAACTGGAAAATCTAGATGTTGGTTGAGTTGTTGAACAGCAAAAGTGATGTCAGGCCTGGTAAGGCTTAGGTATAAAAACTTGCTAACTAAGGACCTGCAAAAAGTATTATCTGCAAGCTTTGGTGGATTATTGGGAGCTACTTTTATGATATGTATCCATTGGCCTTTTGATGGCTTGCAGTCAATTAATATAGCAAAAATCTTTGAATATATCCAAGTGGTATTTCCTTAATTTGTAATAGAGATATGTCACTTATTTGTTTTGGCAACTTCTAAGCCTATGAAGAACTTAGGCTTCATATAAGTCTTTAATTGTGAATGTTTTATGAAAGAAATAATTAATCTATTTAATCAATAGTACATCACATACACATTCTAGTACGAATAACATGTCTTTGCCTCAACTTTTTATGAAAATATTGTATCTTTAGAATGCCTGTTTATATCCGTTAGTGCGTAGAGCTTTTGTTAGCTTCACATTTCATTGTCTGCTCGTTTGCTTTAGTTAATTTATTTGCTGACATACCCAGACTTGTCAATAATTGATATATCCTATTTCAAATGCAAGTGAACCAAACATGGGCATTAATTATTTTCTAAAGAGTCAAATGCGTGCAAAACTTTGTCAGTGACTATTTTTAGGCGTTATTACTACTACTACTATATTTTTAAAGACGTTTGGCTAAGAACTCATTATCAATCGTTCAAAGAGTTGTTTTCAATATATTTGAAAAACTATCTTTCCTACAATTACCATGTTTTGACATTGCACGCTTGACTTTTTTTTTTCTTTTTTTTTTAAGGGAAGCTTGACTTTTTCTTAAATGTTACTCCCTCCGTTTCTATTTCTCTGAGACAGTTGTCAAAATCACGAATATTAAGAATGTGAATTATTGTGGAACGGAGGGAGTATTAATTCCAACATATGCCTTTTTCTTTTTTTCTCTTTTCCTTCTGAAAAAAAATACTACACCCGCCTCAAAATATAAGTTTATTTCGACTTTTTCTTTCGTCTTAAAATATAATTTCGTTTACAATATCAATATAAGATTTATCGTATTATTCTTCGTTTCACCTTAAATTATTATCAATTCACCAATTTTTCATTATTTACAACCGTTAAATTAATTGTAGTCAAAGAAGATTTTAGATTTTATCTACGAATTTATATCACTCATTCGTTTTCTTAAACCGCGTGAAAATCCAAACATACTTATATTTTGAAACGGATATAGTATATAAGTAAATGTATGTTTTCTGTTTTGTCTCCTAATATAATGTTATTTAGATTATTAATAAAGTATTTGTTACATCTGTTACATCCATTGATTGCTGTCAAAGTTTATTATAGACTACTATCATTGACATTATAACACATAACAAATTTAATTCTGTTCAAACAAAAAAATTAATCAATTTTCTTAAACTCGTATTTAAAATTTCAAATGAACTTATAATTTGTGACGTCGGAGGTAATATTTAACTTCTAACCAACAATATCCATAATAATTTTACTCTGACGAATAATATTTTAGTGGATAAACCACTTTCTTACATGTATCGTGACGCTTTATTATCTTATGATTCTTAGTTGTTGATCACTGGTCGATAAATTAGTCGTTAAAATAATTCCTTTAAGAAATATTAGTTTAACTTTCCCAAAAAAAAAAAAAAAAATGTTTAAGTCTTGGAATAAGTAAATTCGTTTAAGTGGATGTGTTTTAGGTGGTAATCATCAATAAAGAAAGACAATATTTTAGTTCCAACTTGCACAAAATAGAAGCATCCCCGTAAAAAGTCAACGTTGTTACAACAGGAGATTTGGTAATAAAAAGAGTACGTTGCGCTCAAAATAAAAGTCAACCACTTTGCCCTCTTCAATTTAAACAAAAAAAAAAATGAAAAAAAAATAAATTTGAGAGCTAATGTATGCTTGTCCTTCACTACTTGGGCATTGAGATTCCATGTTACTTGACAGGGGTACACGAGAGGTTTGGGTCGGGCGAGTTATATAACAAGTCGTATTCAATCTTAATGTTGTTGTTTGAATAATATTAATTTATATCTAACTCAATTTAAAATTCTACCCATAACCGCGAGTTTAGTCAAATACAGGCTGAGTACGAGTTAAATCTCCTTATCTCCACTTGGTAAATCTTTAACATTTGTTGATTTACTATCACAAGTATGCCACTTAAAGTTCTAAGTAAAGCAATTTCTGTAAACATTTTCCGTACCTTACTTGATTCACTACACAATGTTGTATATAGACTGATCTCCCTAACAAATTAAAATCTATCACCTAGAGATGCTTAACAACAATCCAAGGGTCCATAAGGATCCACACTAATAGCAGAGAATATACACTTGTCACCTAAACGATACAATACACAAAACAATAACAAGTGTTCTAATATTTCACAAGATAAGTAAAGCAACTTATCATATAATCTTTTCACCCCTCAAATGAAACTTGGTATTAATCAAGTTACTTTGTCCCTAACAGCAGTGAAAGCCGTTGCTCTAAGTGGTTTGGTTAAAGTAAGAGCAATTTGAGCTTCAGATCACATATCTGACTTGAACCTGTTTGGCTAACACCTGAACATCCACTTCTATGCTACAGTATATATAGAGGCTGAAGAGAATGCTGAGTGCAGTCAGCTAATACACTCTGCTGATAAAGGCACAACAAATTCGACAAGATGAGGACAAAGCAGCCTGGCCGTCGACAAGATGAGGACAAAGAAATCGCCGAGTAGTCTAGTTTAATGTAATGTAGAAAGCGGTTATTTAGTTTTAGTTTGTAGTAACCGTTTGTAACTTACTTTAATCGATTCATGAGGTGTATGTAATTATAAATACCCCATGATCGCCTACATTGTGATTTTAACTTGTAACTTTCGCTTCATCAAAAATAATTCCGCATTTTACTTTCGCTTTATAATTCTATATACTTTATCATGATATCAGAGTAGAAATTTGAGAATTTCTAAATGGTTTCCTGCGTTTTCTCTCTAGTATTTGAAAAATCTTGGGAGTGTTCTTCATCTTTTTGTAAGATTTCAGTTTTTTGAGAGTAAATTGTCTTCATTTTCCTGAGTTTTTGATCATTTATTGATCGTTTTTCTTCTGTAATTTCACTTTCATTGTTGATTTGTGACCAATTCTAGAGTTCTTGATAGCTGTGGCAGCTAAGAAACAAGAAATAAGTCCTTCCAGTCCGTTTTATGTTCATTCTAATAAGAATCCATCTTTAGTTCTTGTTCAGCCATTCATGAATGACTACAACTATTATCCATGGAAAATGTCTATGGAGATGGTGTTAATCACCAAGAATAAAATTGGCTTCGTAGACGGCACAATCAAAAGGCCAGAAGCAGATTCATCAGATTTCCATGCATGGAGACAATGTGACACAATGGTGAGATCATGGATCATGAATTCTGTAGAGAACACCATTGCCTAGAGTCTGATGTACTTCAAGAGTGCACATGCAGTTTGGAAGAATCTTGCAGCTAGATTTTCTAATGTTGATGCCTTGAGGCTTTCAGATCTTCTCGAAGAGATGCATCTGCTGAAGCAAGGTACTGATTCTGTCAATCAATACTTCACAAAATTGATGCATCCGTGGGAAAATAAATAAAGACTATCGTGCATGTATCGCTTGTTCTTGTGATCCTTAATGTCACCGCAATGCAATTAGCACACTAAAGGATCATATAGTAGGCCGAACATGTCTTGAAAAATTCCTTAAAGGTTTAAGGGACGAGTTTGAACCAATGGTTTCACAGTAATGTTGATGGTTCATTTTCCGTAAATTCATGATGCATTTGCAATGGCCATTAAATTGACAAAAGTTATATGTAGCTAATAGAGCCAAAAATCAAGAATCTATGGTTTTTTTTGTCTCAGAAAAGTGGACAGGGGCAAAATCAAGTAGCAGCAGACCGAACTCTGCATCTGCTGCAAATACTAGACCTAAGAATCTCAAGAAGGTTCGATGTAGTTTTGTGGATATAATGGTCATACTGAAGAGACTTGTTACCAGAAACATGGCTATCCTCCTGGTTTCAAGTCAAGAAGGGTTAATTTGGTAGAGGAAGAACAATCAGTAGAAGAAGATCAGGCCCAAAATAGGTCTGATGGACTAGGGTTTCCTAATCTTACTGCACAACAACTTGATAAGTTGATGGATCTGATGAGTTCTGACCCTTCTAGACATACATGATTTGTTGTTGGACAACAGCCTGCTGATGTTGTGACATACTACCGACCTACTACAGTGGACATGTGATCTAAATTTAGTAAGATCTATACAATGGATCTTGGACTCGGTGCCACGTATCACATTGTAGATCATTAGATCCGTTAAGAAATCCAAAACCTTCATCTAGTATAAAAATGGGATTACCTAATAGAAATAATGTTTCTGTCACACATATAAGACAAATAAGGGTAAACCCTCAGCTGGTCCTACATGATGTGTTTTTCATTCCTGGTTTTAAGTATAACCTTTTTTCTTTACCAAATTTTTTATTAATCATACAAAAGGTGCAAATATTTTTTCTCGCTAACAAGTGTGTTTTGGAGGACAAGAACAAGAAAGTGATTGGTTCAGCTGAGTTACACAAATGACACTTTGTCATGGATCAACCAATAAGACTCTCTGTTGTCAATGCTGTAGAAAATCATACTTGGTCCGATAGATTAGATGATGCTCTCTTATGGAATTACGACTATGACACTTGCCGTATAAGAGACTACAAGTCATTAGTACACAGTCTGCTGATGTCAAATTTTGTAATCATTATCTTTATTATGTTTGTCCTATGGCTAAACTGAAGAAAAAGCCTTTTCCTTTGAGCACACTGTTGTGAATGCTATATTTGATCTTGTTCACATAGATATTTGAGGTTCCTTAAGACAACATACTGTCAATGGACAACAATATTTCTTAACTGTTGTAGATGACTTTTCTAGATTTACTTGGGTGTTTCTTATGAGGCATAAATCTGAAGCCTCTGACCATGTTAAATCGTTTGTTAAATTTGTTTCTACTCAATTTCACAAAATTATCAAAGTTATCAGGTTTGATAATGGAGCTGAGTTCAAGCTCACTGATTTTTATGCTCAACAGGGCATCATTCATCGTACATCCCGTGTCAAAGACACCCGAACGTAATGATATTGTTGAAATGAACACCGACTTTCTACATGGAGATTTACATGAATAAGTATACATGCAAGCATTCCCCAGTGTTGCGCAAAGAACTAAACCTAATCAAGTTTGCGTACTCACTAAGTCATTGTATGGCCTCAAGCAAGACAGCAGACAATGGAATTGCAAGTTGACTGAATCCTTGGAGGCTCAAGGCTTCATTCAATCCCAAAATGACCACAGTTTATTCACAAAAGGGTCATGACAGTCCTTTATTGCTTTGCTGGTCTATTCAGATGACATCATAGCAGCAAGACCCAATGAGAAGTTAATTCAGCAGATCAATGATACCCTACACAAGAAATTCACTATTAAGGATCTTGGAAAATTGAGATATTTCCTAGGCATTGAAACCGTTAGTATACCTGTAGGCATATCAATTTCTCAAAGAAAATACACCCTTAATCTCCTAGAAAAATATGAATTTTTGGGAGCAAAACCTGCTAAGACACCTATGTAGTCTAAGCAAACTTTACAGCATGGTGATTCACCATTTTTGGAGGATAATACCGCTTATAGATCCTTAGCGGACAAACTTATCTATCTTACCTTCACCAGACCAAATATTGCCTTTGCGCTTCAAAGAAATGAGTCAATTTCTAGACACTCCTATTAAACATCATATGAAGGCATCTTATAGGCCGCCGAGGTATTTGAAGACTAATCCCGGTCAAGGAATCTTATTCCCATCGACAACAACCTTGTACTTAAAGGTTTTACGACGAGGATCAAGGTGTTGTCCCGAAACAAGATCGCATCGTTATATGATATTTCTAGAGATGCTCCAATCTCTTGAAAGGCCAAGAAACAAACAACTATAGCTAAGCTCAATAGAGGCCGAGTACGTGGCTATGGCAAATACAATTTGTGAAATCCAAAGGGCCGATTTATATACTACAGACTTGCAGTGTTCCAATTCGCTTTCTCGTTGTGTTATTTTCTCGACAATGCCGCAAGTGCAATTCATATTGCTCATAACCCAAATTGTTTCATGAAAGAACAAAACATATTGAAATTGATCGTCATGTTGTGAGAGACAAAGTCAAATCGTAACTTGTTAAACTTCTTCCAAGAAACACAAAAGAACAAGTAGCCGATATTCTCACAAAGGCGTTGGATGCACCTATTTTCTCCTATCTACTAGACAAATTGGGAATTTCAAAGATCTTCCGTAGTTCAAGTAGATGAAGAGAATGTTGAGTGCAAGTCGTTCATGTACCATTCTCGCTTGAGGGGTGTTACAATATAGTAGGCCGAAGGGAATGCCGAGTGCGCCGCCTAATACATTCTCGCCGATAAAGAAACAACAACCCGCCGACGCATGAGGACAAGAGCACGCCGAGTAGTCTAGTATAGTTAATGTAGAAAGAGGTTATTCAATTTTAGTTTGTAGTAACCGTTTGTAACTTACTTCTAACCGATTCATAAAGTGTATGTAGTTATAAATACCCCATGATCGCCTACATTGTGATTTTAACTTGTAACTTTCGCTTCATCAATATTAATTCTCGTTTTTACTTTCGCTTATAATTCTATAAACTTCATCATTCTATATGTTTAGTTCTAGCATGAAACTTAGGATTGTGAGCAAGAAACGTGGCACTGGTGTTATCACACCATAATACTAGAATACGGGACAATGAAATCCCCAATTCATTAAACATGAACCTAAGCCAAGTAACCTCAAGCAGCTAGCCGTGTTCTGTAGATCTATATTCTACCTCGCGTCGGATCCGGAAACAACATGTTGCTTCTTTGAACTCCAACTAACAATAAAGGCTCCCAAATACACACAGTAGCTACATACAAACTTCCTATCATGAGGAGAAGTGGCCCAATTAATTAGTATCTGAATAACCTTGGATGGGTAAACTAAAAGATTGTTTAAGATGTAATCCTAACTGAAGTGTACCCTTCACATATATGAGTAATCTCTTGACCCTCTGCCAATGCACTTTAGTGGTATAAGCCATAAAATGACTCAAGGTGTTCACACTGTAGCAATATGTGGCCTAGTAAGAGTCAGCTATTGTAATGCTCCAGTAGCACTCCTATAAATACTAGGATTAGTCATTTGAGGCCCATGATTAAGAACAAGCTGCTTGTGAGAAACCATAGGTGTGGCACATGTTTTAAGATTATCCATGCTAAGTTTGTGCAACAGTTGAAGGCATAATGAGCCTGAGTAAGATATAATCTATAAGCATCCAGGTAGGCCTCAATGACCATAAAATGACTGATAGACCCAAGTGATTTCAAAGCGAATTTCCGATTAAGTTTAGAGATAAAAGTAGCCACAGCAGTAGTGGAGTTACCTTTCACTAGGATGTTATCCATATAGATCAATACATATAAAGTAATTTGGAATCCTCAAACACAAATAAGGAAGTATCAGAAGTATATTGCTTAAAACACATGGATAGAAGATATATTTTAAGAGTATCAAACCAAGCTTTAAGAGCCTATTTTAGCCCATAGAGAGCCTTCCGGAGATGACACACATGATGAGGCTTGGTGGGATAAACAAAACTAGTTGGTTGTGGCATGAAAATATTCTCATGAATGCTTTCATTTTGGAATACAATGTTGACATCAATTTGATGTATGTCCCGATTGAAATGAACATAGATGGCCAAAATAATTCGGATGGTAGAGGGTTTAATAACATGAGTTAAAGTCACTTGAAATTCCATTCCATAATTCTGAATGAACTCCTGAGCTACCAACCTAGCTTTATGCTTATTGACTGTACTATCAGGATTAAGCTTGAGCTTAACGATCCATTTATTGCCAATGAGATTCTGATTTGGTGATTAGGGGACAAGTTTCCATGTATGATTCTTATCTAGGGCCTGAAACTCAGAATTCATGGCATCCAACCACTGAGGTTGAGATAATGCCTCAAAACCTGTTTACGTTCTAGTTTTGATGAAGAAGATTGAGTGGAAAGATAGGAATAAGTTTTGGCTTGAAGATCCCACTCTTTGACCTAATTTGCATAGGGTGACCAGTTGACTGATAGGAATGAGAGCTGGAATATGAGAGTTAGGAGGAGAGGTGGGAGTAGTAGAAGTGGTAGGAGGAACTGGAAGATGAATCTAGCTCAACAGATTTAGGACTAGGAGTATTATAAGAGATGAATGATTAGTATTAGTATAGGTGAGAGTGGTGATGAGACATTGGGTTAGGAAATCAATCAGTTTACGCAGCAGAATTTAAAAATTTGATTTCCCGATCCAGGATCGACTCCGTTTAAACAACAAACATATAAGTACTAGACGGTGAATATACCTTGGATGATCTAAAAGATCAAAGTTTTGACCGTCTATGGAGAGTAGTAGCCATCCACGTGTCCGGTCTCTATCAATATCCACACGATCACTCCACCGGAATCTTGCATTGGATTGCTATGAGAAAAACTCGGTTGCTAGACCGACATTTTCTTTCTCTCTCAAAAGCCTCAAGAATGCTCTCCAATTTTTTCTAGTAAAATATCTCTCTTGCAATTGATGTGTAAAAGGCTTGGCACCCCCTCACCTTATATAGATGAAGGTGGTGCCCTATAGCCCCAAGATTGCCTTGGAGAATAGTCTTGAGTGGAGTGGGAGAAAGAAAACATTTTACTAGTAAAATAAGAAAAATAGATATTCTAGATTTATCTCATTAATACTTAATATCTTATATTAAATATTTCCATTAATTAAATTGCGAAATTCATATGTATCTTATACACATTATATGCGCCCCATATAGCCATAAATTGGCATCCGGATTATTCTTAACTAATTAACATAATTAATATCTTGTATTTAATTTATTCATAATAAATAACAACCATCATATTAATTTATCACTATAACACTTTATAGTTGAGATAAACTTTCCTTATTTGGTTAACACTGTAACCACATTTTAATTTGGCTAGATGTTCTTATGTGTGTGACCCGATAGGCTTCTGAATATGTTGGCCGTAGGCATAAAGTGGATTTACTAAAATACCTTTCACACCTAATGATCATGAATATCGTCTAAAACACGTCATGACCCCCAATCATCGGAAGAGTCAAAAGCGATGACTAATGCCTTTCATGTGAAACAGTTACCATGTAAATAGAATCCTATCGCTATAATAATATCAATACGATCGTATCTCGAGTGTGAATACATTAACGACTGTATCTTATAACCCATATATCATGCTCTCTCGAAGTAACTCATTTACTCTCACTTTGCAAAGATTCACGAGAGCAAGATAATCATTATAAGAAAGCCCTTTCGGATATTTACTCATATTCATAGGATACTCGATATCCGGACGAACAACATGAATCCTACGCATGCTTCAAAAGATCACATCCAAGTACTACCGCACGATCGCCCCATGAATGGGGAAACCTAAATAGCATCAAAGCATGAAGGAAGGGCCATCCTATCCAACTTTCCGGCATTAAGATATGTTTCATGCGTGGAAATCCACACCGTGACATCATGAAGACTCCGGTCTTAGGATAATTACACAACCGCCACATTGTCTGACACTTAATAAAGTAAGTAGGTGAGTCTAACGTATGCATTCTCCAATACACGTCCACGCACAAATCCAAGTGTCTCTACTTTTCGATAGACGAGATCTATCCTTATCTTCAATAAGATAGAATACAACCAATACGTGCTAGTTTAACCGTACTATCAATGTCCTATTTAATAATACATACGACTAGATACATTTAAGTATCAAACTTATTAAAGTGATTAGAGATCTTATCAACCATAATCACTATTAAGGTTTCTCTATCACAAGCTTAATACTAAGGATGTTATTATATGTACAATCACAATTGGTTCAAATGAATAAACAAAATATATAATAACAAAAAAGTACTTTTATTATTCAATAATGATACTATTACATGAACTAAATAGACTGCCATTGATCCGACCCGGTCGGAACCGGTCCAACACGATTGGGTTTATGACACTATTTCAACACATTGGAGTCTAGAAAACTCATCGGAGAACACTGAGAGGATGGACTCATAAATTCACAGTAAGAGGGAAGATTTAAGGAGACATTATCATTTGAAGATGGTGGAATCTCTCTACTAGTGGATTTTGAAAATCCTAACTGATAAGGAAATTCATCCTCATTACAGATTACATGCCTAGACACATATAATTTCCCACTAGCATCAAGGATACTAAACCCTTTGTGATAATCACTGAACCCCAGAAACACATATTTTCTGGTATGAAAATCAAATTACGTCTATTATAGGGCCCGAGAAAGGGAAAACAAGCACATCCACACACTTTTAGATTAGAATATGGCGGTGTAACATGAAATAGCTTTTCAAAGGGTGAAACATTGCCTAGAACATGAGTCGGAAGAAATTTATTAATAACACAACATGTTGGAAACTTTCCCATCATAGAATAGGCATTCTGGCCTGAGCCATCAAGGTCAACCCTAGTTCTGTGATATGCTAATGTTTTCTCTCCGTCTTACCATTCTGCTCATGCATATGAGGACTAGGATGTCTAAAGTGGATTCCAGAATCTTTTAACACTGACACAAAATACCAATACTCTCATCCCTAATCAGACAGTACCAATTTTATTTTGGTGGAAAATCGATTTTCGACCAGATTTTCAAAATGAATTAAGGCATTTAAGGAATGATTTGTTTTTCAAAGGATATATCGAGGTGAATCTTGTAAAATCATCTATAAAATGAATGTAGTAAGAAAACCAGATACATATTTGATTGTGGATGGCTCTACAGGTCAGTGTGGATTTGTTCAAGAACATTATTAGTAATTGTTTCAGACTTAGAAAAAGGTAAGACATGCTTCTTTCTATATTGACAGGCATCACAAAACTTCATTTCGTTGCTAAAAGTAACATTACATTGTTACAGCACATAACTCAACACTTTAACTGAAGGATGTCATAGCCTCTTATGCCATAGGTTATCACTATTAGGTCTATAGTTACACTACTAATATAAGTACAAGGATGGCTTGAAACACCCTGCTGAAGACAAGAAGACTTGAGTTTGGGTGAAGAATGGATGTTTCTAGATTGAAGGGAGTTATGAGGTTGTGGAAGTTGCAGCTGATAAAAACCATTAGTGACTCTACCTTTGAGCAGGATTTGTCTAGCAGTTTTTGTCCTTAACAACAAAACCAATATTATCAAATTCAACATAAACATTGTTATCACAAGTTACCTTAGAGATACTAACAAGATCTTTAGTGATTTCGGGAACATATACACTGGATTTTGGAATTTGAAACATGAAAGGAATTATAACCAAGATTAGCAATATTGAGTTGAGAACATTACCTTCAGACAGTGTTTTCGATCCATTATACTCATTCCCGCCTAAAGTTTGCCAAGATATGATTTCATATGATTGGTTGCACCATCATCCGTATACCGCTTCGGGACCATGAGAGTACCTGGACCAACCAAGTAGGCAGAATGGCACGCCGATTTGAATGTCCTCCCGGATTTGACACTTGCTGGATTGTTATAAATGGTATCAAACTTGTACCAACAAGAGGTCACCGTATGCCCTACTTTGCTGCAAAGTTGGCATGTTGGTTTTGAGGTGGTGTTGTTGTAACCACCTCCCCCTCTTTGTCTAGACCTTCCCCTTATTTGGTTTGGTCCACATATGCCTCTTCCTTGGTAACCACCTGAACCCCCAGATCTGCTAGATACATTGGAGGAATCTGAGCCATTAGACCTAATAGCTGCATTTGCTGATGCCTGTGAGAGGCCCATGTTAGTTGTGGGGTTGAACCTAGAAAGAAACCTCTCATGTGTGATTAATAGAGCCTGCATTTTTTGCCATGAGAGAGCTCCAATCTTAGAAGTCAGATTGACTATAATAGACTCACATTCTTTGCTTTATCCAGCAAGAGTAGCTCGAATTAACTTAGACTTTGTGATGGGATATCCCGCTTCACTAAATTTATCAGAGTAGGTCTTCATCTGAGCTAGATAGTTTGCTATTGTCTTGGAGCCTTTTTCAGCCTTGGCGAGAGCATCCTTATATTCAAGCATTTGAGCCACACACCGATTGTTAAATAAAATCTCCAATGTTTTCCATATTCCAAGTGATGTAGCACAACCTATATACAACTTCCACTAAGGTCAAAACCCGGCAGTGACCGGGTTCGAGTCCCGCTTGGGGCGAAAAAATGGTGCGTATGTGTATCTTTCATTTCCGTATAAATAAAAAACACATATCTTGATTTTGACTTAACAGAATAATGCTTTATGTTTCCTGATGCCGAACCTATCACTCTTGTGTCTCTATGCCACCATAACCCTGGTGGATCTTTTCGCTCCTCGTTCGTTTCAGTATTATTACGACATGCTCATTTGTCTAATAATCGTCAATTGAAGCTATAACGCCATACTGGTCATTAAAAAATGAAATGAACAAGTATAAACATCGAATAAAATAAAATGATGACTTTCTTTTGATACTATATTTTCTACCTTGGATTGAAATCTTGCTTAACTGCTGACATCCTTTGTTCTTAGGTATGGATTCTCCCATATATATCAACCAAGATAATACTCTATGAATCTTCATATTCTAAACTTACTAACTCTTGAATTCATGGCTTAAATGTAAACTAAAGAATGCCTTAATTACCTCAACATTCTTTAACTCTTGATATAGAACCCTTTCAACTCCGTTGATTTTTCTGCTTAATTTACGCTGTTTCAGAGTTTAAAGATTAGATTAAGATTCCTTCTCCAACCAGAAACCATAAGGGTTCTCATGAAATCACATCTTGTCCTCGTGATACGGCCTGTATGCAGCGACTTGGATGTTATAGTGACAATGGACCGGAAGTTCTGGAGGTTGGAGGTTCGATTCCCCTATGGGACGACTTCTCTCCAAGATCATGGTATAGTGACAAACCTCGACTCGGCGCACTGTGCTACTTCGATTAACATCTCCACTCATTCCGCGAGATAGGGAGTGAGGACCATTTCAATTAGGATTTAACCGTCTCATGAAATCACACCTCAACATGAATTTAAAAGTTACATAACTACATACACGGCCCCTTTATAAAAGTTATGTGAAATGAAATTCTACTTGGCATAAGTAAAACAATTATACTTACAATACACAAGCGGCTTGACTAAGCTAATAAGGACAATACGTAACCCTAGCTTGTTTCGTCGTATGAAACTTATAAAGGAGAAAAATTAACTTTATAGAGAAAAACTCGGTCCCGGCCAATGGTAAAAAAATCACTAAATAAAAATAAAGTTCACAGACAAACCCAACTAATAACTAATAAAGTAATAAAATTATCCGACCGCTCCAAACACGGCATGTCATTAGATTTCATTAGAATGTAAAAATGAAATAACCGGAAGAAAAAGTTAACTGACTTGATAATGTCTAGGGAGTCACCGGTTCGATTTTCCTCAAATGCGTCATGTTGAAAGAGCTATTGGTCAGACCTTACCCCTGTGTAAGAGTCAGACTCTGCGGGCATGACCCGGACCAAACTCCGTATTAGTCGGACCAGTTTGTTCTGGATACCGGAGGCTTTAAGAGAAAAAAAAAAAGTATTTATGTCTTTCCTCATTACAACTTAAAGAAAAATTACAGTGTATATAAGTTATTAAGAGAGTTATTATAACTCTTCCCATAACTTAACACAAGGCTTTTTCTCCGGTTTATTGAAAATGGTCGAGTCCCTTAAGGCTTATTGAATAATAGTCCATCTGACCATTCCAATGGAGGCCTCTTGCGTTGGGCCACATTATTCTTCATTCTGCTGAACATCATATGGGCTAGAAGGTTTTTTATTAGCAGCTTTTATTGACATCAAGTTTTTTACTACCTGCATCATGATCAATTCAAACATTTAAAGAATTACTTCGAGCATCAAGATTATTTTTCATGAAAATAACGATAGTGGTACTGGCGTTACTTTTCAAAAAATAACGTCGGTTGCACTAACGTTATAGTTAGAAAAGTGTCCCTGAATAACATCAGATTCACCGAAGTTGTTTTTTAAAAGTTACGTTTGTAGCTTTGAAATTCGTAGTGTGGTGCCGGAAGTATAAGAAAAAAAATACATGTGTCTTTCCGAAAATAAGAACTAATAATAAATAAGGGTAGTAAAAGTGTGGTGTGGTGCCAATAAAAACCGGTTTTTTAATAAAAAAAATAATTCTTGAAAGAATCAGATTTCAATATGGTTAAACCCTGTTGGGCTGGATGTCAAGGACGGACCCAAGTTAAGGGCGGGGTGCTAAGCCCACCGAGCCCATTTTTAATTTATTTGAAAAATATGAAATATATGAAATTTCATGTTATGTATTTTATGTGGTTCAACCAACCAATCAATTTTATTCAATCCAACTACTCCGAGTGCTAATGTTCATCACATGATATTTTTTCTAAGTTGAGTTCTATTGCTACCTTCTACTTCTAGTCTAAGTATTTATGGCAACACATTTACATCTTAATATTTATGTATAATTGTTGTGCCGAAATTATTAAGAAGCTGCTAATAGAACTCATATTTACTAAAATTTAGACGTTAAAAAACAACTTTAAGATCTAATCAAAAAAAAGTCATGACGTAACATTTATAAAAATTTAGCCCACCCGAATAATAAATCTTGGTTCCGTCTTTGCCGGTTGTGGACCCAAGATGAGAAAGTGTGAGCCACCCAGGCATTCCTCGCTCATACGTAAAATAACAACTGTTACATCATCAATTGTAATGTCCCATGTCGGTAAAGTAAAATCATGTTCACCCCAATATAAGTGTGAGGCATAAAATGTCGCTTCATTAACTCGGCACTTAGCCTTTCCAAATCCGACGCAAGCGAGAACGACGGTATAAGCAGTTGACCGGACAATATATGACTCATTTAGCGCCACCAGACCCGGGATCTGGGGGCGTTACACCAATTTCCACAAACGATGTTATTTAGTTAAGATGTTTAATTTGTTTGGCAGATTAAGTGGTTATGCTCTTATTATCTCACGAAGATCATGGATAGCAGACTTTCAACGTCAAGAGTCTCGTATTTTAAATACTTGGTTTCGCGGTATTGTTCCTTGAGAAATTGTGTTTAAGATAAGACCCGTTGCCATCGGGGACTTTCCAATTCTTTTTTTTTTTTCGAAACTCAAGAAATTTCATTCTAAACTCAAGAGATTACAAAGACACCTTTACAATATACTTTTGTAGCCAAGGTGAAAAAATGAGGTTTTCCAAACTACATCTTTAATCAATGTTTCCTAAAATTGGTCATTTCTTGAGCTACACTAATTACATTTCTGCTAACAAAGCAAACTATACAAAATGAAAACAACAACACAAGCTTTTTGATATCATGAATAACTATTCCGGCATCAACATTTAAGATTTTACTAATTAGGACCAATTACGGAGCCAGGAAATTGTTGAGATATTTTTTTCAATGTTATTTATACATCATAATTTTCTGTAAACGGCAAATTTATTTATACTTTATGATGTATTTTTTGTACTTCTCGTACAACACTACAAACGTTAACTCCGGTGTCAATTTTTTTTGAATTTCCGCACCACACTGTTAACTCCGGTGTCAATTCATTGGATCTGACGTTACTCACAAGTGACATTTCTGTAGCTATAACGTCACTATCATCACTGACGCTATTTTTTAAACGTTAGGTACCACTCACATTATTTTCATAAAAAATAATCGTGGTGCTTGAAGTAATGTTTTGAGTGTTTGAAATGATCGTGTGGTCGGAAATAAACGTGTGATGTAAATGGAATCGTTTTTTTGTTATAACATATACTTTTGGTGGCACATGTTAGGTGGGCTGTAAAGCTAATTATCTAGTAGGCTGATGACTTAGTGAGCTAGACATATACATACTATATAGAAAGAAAAAAAAAAAAAAAAAAAAAGGGCTGGGTGGGCTCCCCCTCAGCCCCTAAGCTCCGTCCATAGCCAGATTCGTTGTATGAAACTTATAAAGAAGAAAATTAACTTTATAGTTTAAGGGGTCCATGAAGAGGTTGGGCCCAAGACCATTGGCTATATTGCCTAATGGCAGGGCAGGAATTGGGATATGCATCTTGCGCTTCGAAATAAACCGGAAAAGATGCTATATTCCATTACATGTTCCATACTTCCATTGCATGCAATGCTTTGTGTGTAACTGCCACAAGAGTTATGTTGTGCCTTCCTTTTTTTGTATTCTTATAGTGTAACAAAAATTTTGTAATCTTAATTATATTCAACAAAAAATTCTCACAGATAATATTACAACCTGTAATGTGCATATTGCTTATCCATTCCCTTTTCCCCGTTTGGATTTGCCTTCAAACATGGTTAATTAGTATACCGAGACCTATTTTTATGATGCTTGCATAAATGTGGCTGGATCAGGACCGTGGCCTGGCTCGGCCTGGCAGGTTGTGAACAGACGGATCACTAAAACCGGCAGTTGGCGGGTCCACGGGTCCGGAACCCAATGGTTCAACAGGTCATTACGGTTCAAGAGTTTTATTGTTCTATAGATAAAATAAAATAGAATATTAAAATACTCGCGATCTGAACCATCAACTGAACCGTTTTGACCGGTCACAACCAAGGACGTAGCCAGAATTTCAACTTCGGGTGGGTTAATGGACAATATTTAAATTATCAGGTGGCTGTATTAAGATAATTTGATGTATTGAATCGGACTACATATTTTTTATTGTAATATTGTTTTGTTCGGGTGGGTTTAGCCCCCCATATTCATACTTTGGCTACGTCCTTGGTCATAACCCACCCGTGACCCGTCCCAACCCGCCTTGACTCGTGGCCCGCAACACGTCCCAGCATGTGGCCCGTCGGGCCGGGTTTCTTTCCGCCTAAACCCGTTGATTCTTGACCCGGCCCAAAACCGGTGACGTCTTGAATATGTTTGTGCTAGAACATTTATAAAAAAATGGTAAACCCTACCATTGATGGTCCCCTCACCCCCGATCCCACAGGAATGTGAGGAGAGGTTAATCAGGTAACCTAGTAGCTCCAGGAAGGGGGTGGTGCTAGAACATTTATAGCTACCATGCATCGTGGTCGACATTAGTCTACTTAGCAGTTCAAGGCCGTGTCTAGCACGACAAGACCCCCTAGTCTTATAATCCCTTCATCTCAAAATATAAATTCGGTTTTGTTTTTTTGGCTTTGTCCCATAATACAAGTTAATTTAGAATATCAATAGAGCATTTATTGCATTTGATATATCAAACCCGAATATGATCCAACGAGCCCGCAAAGGATCCGACCCCGCTGTCACATCTCAGCCCAAGACCTTCATCGCCGTCAGCTTACCTGGCCGTAAGTCGACTTTCAGGTCATCACACCAACATGCCCAGCACATGACCAAGGCAGGCTTTGCTAATCGTTTTTTGTTTCAACATGTTACATTGAGAAAAATTAAAAGGCATGTTGTGTTTAAACCAGGCAATAAGCCATCTTAAGTTTTATAATATTTGTTTATTTACATAAGCACTCGTTAGCAACAACTAGATTAGGTATGTATTAAACCAGGGTGTGTTATTTATTTATATATTTTTGCGTACATTATTGGCTGTTATATTTATTTATTTTTTTTGACAGATACCAACTTATAAACATGAATTATGGTTTAACCATAATGCAAGTACAGAATTCGTGAAGTACTTGTAGTACAATGCAAATTTATTGGCTGTAAAGTGGTACGATAAGAAATAAATAACATATATGCGCATCAGATTGAACCATTACAATTCAGTTGGAAATATGTATATTATAATCACTTTGTATCCCTAACGACATTATTGCATTTATATATATAGAAATTGTTTGTCTTCTTGTATGCAACATGATACACGTTCATTAGTTTGGTGAGGAGAAGGTTTAAATAATAATAATAATAATAATAAATAAATAAATAACTCCCTAACCTAAGATTGTACGTTGCACACCATGAACACATTAATCAAGCTACCCGGGTCTTGTCTTGGCTGGAATACAAACTACTATAATGGTGGTTGTTCTCACATCGCGATGTTATACCGTGCCTAACAAAGAACCAGTGTGTTTTATTTTATGAGGGTTGAAAACATAATTTCATCACATACTAAATATATTACTATAATTCTAACCTCAAGGCTCAAGCATATACATACATACCATTAAGCTAGTAACCCATAGAATCACGGGCGGACTTTTAGAGGGGGAAGGGAGCTCGTGCCACCCTTAAATTTTTCAATAATTTATTAAAATAACCTTCTTATTTAGTAATATGTTGAATTTGATGTAATATATATTGTTTGTTCCTATCAACATAAAATCTACAAGCTTGATCTAGTGATTTATTGTTGAGACTCTATACAAAGGGGCCGGGTACAAAGGGGGCTGAGTTCGAATCCTTTGGCTGCAAATTCTTTTGGAAACTTATTTATTATATTAAACTTCAGATTTTTTTGATTTTTTTACTCAAAGTTTGAACACTTCTTTTCTCAAATATTTTAACATTTTAAAATGATAATTAATATGACATTCCAAAATTTTGGAAACTATTATATTAAACTTCAGATTTTATTATAGTCAATTATTAATATGAAAAACAATATAGTTAATATTATTAATTTTTTCGCAAACGAAAGATTAACACATGCACCCTTAATGTCTTATGCACAACAACTTTCTTGTTTTTATCAAGGGAACTTTTTAAAACCATTTTTCCACGACAATTAATTTTTAAAATTCCGTCCCTTAAATCATAATCCTTGCTTCGTCCGTGCATACAATACACAATCACTATATACACATAACCACAGCTGAACACTGAAAATAAAACCTCTACAAATCTGATGTTTCCTCACACCACATACGATAGCAAGAGTAATGATACAGGCACAACGGTTGTGCCACAACGAGTGACACAACGATTATATGCAAGGTTGATCATGTTAGATTTACATCTGATCAATTGAGCATATCACCGTTGTATCACTCGTTGTGGCACAACCGTTGTGCCCATATAATTACTCGCAATGCAACGACTGCAACCCTGTAGCCCTTTTCTTCTGGAATTTTAAGTCTCTCATTTCATACATCTTGAAACAATTAAATGCAATAATTATAAAGTACAATTAGTAAAATCAGAAAAGTTGTAGAAATTGCAGTTCACAGAGCTTGAGAATGCAAATACCAGAAATCTAGAATTTTTCAGAAAGGACCCTGCCAAGATATATATGAATAAAGTAGCATTTTAATGCATTTTTATAGGAAGCATCCTCCCTTATTTAATAGAACTGTAATGATCATAGATATCCAAAAGCAAACTGCAACTGCATTTCTAGGATAGTTATTCAAATTTCTTATCACAATGATAATGCATCAATATTATCCACTTAATACAATCTAACATTTTAGAATATATTTATCTATATCAATAACTATATGAAACAACTATTTTTATTATAGTATATGCCTGTTTATTTTTGTTTATACGGTTTTAACTATTAAAATCAAAAGCAAGCCGTTCATGTCCGATTCTTTGTGTTTTGTTTTGTAGTGTAACGTAGTTCCGCAACCACAGAGTTAAAGAAGGGGAAGAAAAAAAAAATCGGTAGAGCTTTCATAAAAAGTGAACTGAAAGTATTCTAAAAGAGGATAGATGAAAAAAAAAAAAAAAAAAAGTTGGCATCCACATAGAGCGGCAGCAATTGATTCTGACCCCACTTCTCTATAGGAAAAGTTCTTACATGCACGCTCTCCGTATCGTGAAGTTGAGTGATGTACCACGGTCTACGACCGTAAACTGAATTTAAAATGTATGGTTTAGATTTGTTTACTAGTCAATACTCTACAAATAGAGACACCATGTAATAATCTCTTCTATTAAGGCAAGAGATTTGGTGCAAAGGTTGGAGCATTGTATCAAGTAGCATAAATTAGAATCTTTCAAGTTTACTTATTTTCATATAATATATTTTTATCGTGTGTGAAATTTTAGAAATGATTGGTTGTAATGTATTTATTCGATACGCCGGTTGTATTATAAAAATTTTCCTTAATGGCACCAAATTTAACCTAGCTACCCGAACACTATATCTTGAAAAAAAAAATCAACTTGCAAAAGTCGTCCGAACTCGACTACTTCAAAGTCGAGTTTTACATATAAATTTGATTATGAAGAGTTTGAACTTCACTGTAGTGTTCTAAAAATAAATTGAGTCTGGTACAACAAAAATGTCATTTTTCTTTTTGGTAGCATAAACGTTGGGAAGCTTGACAATATTAAAAGCATATTTGTGAGAGATGCTCTTTAGACTTGGTAAACGGTGGTTCAAAATTATTAAAAGGAGAGCAGACTGAGCAGACTAGGCACACAATAAATTGATCATAAGAGCATCCACTATGGATGCATGTGGATGTGTAAAATTGTGTAAAAAAGCTGCAACATTTTATTATTTTTCTAATATGATACACTTTATCTACTCCAATGATGTTCTTTTCCACACTTAAACATATCCTATGTGGCATCAATAAAAGTACATAAAAAAATATCTTTCGAATCATAAAACCAGCAACATTTTTCTGCAATTCACAAAAACATGTTCACAAGAATGGCAGATTTGTCTTCGAAAGAAAAAAAATAGCAGATTCATACACCAGCCAAAAAATATATATGTATAGCAGATTCATACACAAGCCAAAGAAAATGAATTCTTGGAAAAAATAACAAACGATCTGATAAGATCTGATAAAAATGAACAATCTGAAAAGGAAAAAAAAAAAAAGAAGAGAAGACAGAATGTGCTATGAAATATTGAAAAAAAATAATCTGAAGATAAAGCTCTTATTGTAATTTTGTTCACCTGTAAATATGAATTTCTTCCGTTTCTTCAATATCCATTATTGCACCAGATGGGTCCCTATTTCTCCTTGGATTATGTTCACAAAGTGTAGAAGGTGAAGTGGACAGATCCACTTCCACCACCACATTTACCCCCTTCACACCGTGAACTTTTGAGCCATTGCAGGAAAAAGTGAGATTTTTTTTAACACACATGATATATACAATGTGGTAAAAAGAGCCATAGTGGATGCTCTAAGCATATTTTTACTTTATTGATAATCGTACTGTTAGAGATAATGACAGAATATTCTAGATATAGAAAATTGGGAAAATAATTTATTGTAATCAATCTCATTATGGTTATTATTATGTTCACATTACGACTATTATTAGTATAAATAACCTACTATCGTATTCAATCAAAGTAATACAATACGAATATCTTTTTCTATTATTCTATCACGATATCGTGTTCTGCACTAACGTCTTTTTGATCCCGAGCAAACTTTACGAAAAAGAATGTTTGGGTGGGGGTTTGTGACATCAATATGATCAAACCCTCACCCCTCCCATTTTTTTTATATTTTACTTCTCTTTTCTTCTCGAATTTCTTTTTCCTGATTGTTCTTCTACTTCGGTCATTTTTCTATCTCGTCAACCCTCCTCTAAAAATCAAGCACTTTAATTTCTTTTTACCACTATCTTTCTTTCTTATTTCACAAGTCCCACCTCCTCCTCTCTACTTTTTCGCTTTATTTCTCGCTCTTTTTTCTTTCTTTCTTTTTTTCTTCAAGATTCATACATCCACATGCATATTCATGAGATTCGCGGACATGGTAATCTATTGCACCACCAACAGCCGCCGGCTTTTCTTTCCCGTCCACCCTCCCTCCCCCACCCCTCTTCTATTATTATTGTTATTATTATATTAATATCAAAATAAATAAATTAATTTTAAAAAAAACAATAAAAAAAAAGAAAAAAAATTTTCTGTCATTATTGTCAATCCAACCCCGTCAACACCTAGTTCATTTTGTTTAACGGTGATGGTCTCCCAATCAATTTCTTTTTCTAAGCCCATTTCTTTCTCATGGTCAAATTCAATTGTTTCTTGTTTCATCGGCAGTTCGACTTTTCACTCACTTGGTTTGCTCTATCGTTTTTTTTTAGGGTATATCCCTCAATTTATTGTCTTTTTAAGGGTAAATCCCTCCACGTGTGTTTTTTTTAGGGTATATCCCTCCATGTATTTTTTTTCCCGGGTCTATCCCACCAGCTTTTCTTCAAGCAATATCAAGTTGAGAAGAAGTTGATGCTGATTGATATGCAGAGTTGTCGCAGACACCTAGGACTCAAGCCATTCATTGCGAGCCAATCACCATGTTCGTTGCACTACCATGTGATTGCGGGGGCGTGTTAGAGATAATGACAGAATATTCTAGATATAGAAAATTAGGAAAATAATTGATTGTAATCAATCTCATTATGGTTATTATTATGTTCACATTATGACTATTAGTATAAATAGCCTACTATTGTATTCAATCAAAATAATGCAATACAATATCTTTTTCTATTATTCTATCACGTACGAGACTTATCGATTCCTACACTTGTTAGAAAGTTATATTATCCCTTAAAAAAAGTTGTCTTATTTTATTGATAATCGTATGACACTAATTGATTCCTACACTTATTAGAAAGTTATCTCTGCATATAGTTGTTTTTCAGAAAACTTGAAAAAATATCGTTACAAAGTATAATGTTGTAAAATATGCTTCGAAATTACACAAGTGTGCTCGTTTGATTTGAATTATTTTCGTTACAAGTTAGGTATGTGTTTACCACGATATCAACATACAGACATAGTAAATTTTATGTTACATCTTTCACTAAATTCTATAATTCTCTAAAAGATTTCACTACAACAAGTTTTGCTGATTGATGCTTTATATTCGATTTCTTGTGATAATTTTGACAAATCCTGTGATAAGGAAAGAACCTGTTTGTATCTTCGAACCGAAGGTAAAAAGGGTCAAGAATGAAGAGGTTCCGTTAGTTTTGGTTCAATGGAGTAATCACACACCGACAGAGACGACATTAGAGTTGGAAGGCGATATGAACGTCTGCGAGTTCAATTCCTAGAGTTCAAGCACCTTCCAGTTCAGTTTCGAGAATGAACTTGTCTTAAGAGAGAGGGATGTAACAACCCAAGTTTTAAGAAGGGTAAAATAGTAAATGAGTTTTAAATTATTTATCTCATATTTATATTTATCCTATGATAATGCGGTTAATTATCACGGTGGCTCTGCGGTGTATTTTGAACGGATATCTGGCTAATTTAATTGTGCGTCTGAAGTGTATAAGGCCGGTGGTGCACGGCGGTGCTACGGTGGAGAGTATGAATGCTTGAGAGAGTTTATGTTTTAACAGAGTTTTGTCCTCTTTTCTATTATCTCTTCCTCTTTGTGGATACACAAGCCCTCTTTTTATAGGAGGGGGAAGCTTAGGGTCATAAGATATCTTAGAAGTTAAGTAAACTAAATATCTAAACGACAAGTGGATTAAATATCTCGGCGGCACCCTATGTGGTCGCGTAGGTCGCTACACACAAGGTTGCATGCCTCATCGTCCTGCCCCACCTTTGCCTTCTGCTGCTTCCCCCAAGTCTTGTGCGATCTCTTATGGATCTATTGTTAGGGTCGTAGATCGGCCCCCCTGAGCCTCTAGTGACCTTAAAGGTTTGAGTGCTCTTGGCGGGGACCTGACTGCGGCGACCTCGGCTTGATTGGCGTCGCGGACGCTATGGCTGCGAACCTTACCCGACGCGGTGGCCAGATAGGCTATTTTCGGGGCTCATAGGTGACGATATTATTTAGACGTATCATCCTATACAATTAAATTAAAGGATTCAATTAAAAGGATTAATGGAAATTAATTATTAAGGAATTAATTAAATTTCCCATAAATATTACCCCTATCCCGTTACCCCCCACCCACCCACCCACCCATACATCTGTTTAAAAAAAAAACAATACGCTCTTGAGAAAACTGGGAGGAAAAAGAGAAGAAAAGAGAAATCTTGGCAATCCGTGATAATCTGTCAATTATTTGTGCAGACCACAGTAGAAGAAGTTGATCACATCGTCACCGGCAACATCTTGATACGAACAATTCTTGATTTCGAAAATGTGTAGCAATCGAAGGAATCGCCGTTGTTGCTTCTTGCCTTGTATTTTTGAATATTTTCTTGCAAAATTAAAGGTGGGGGTGGTTCTTAATCGGTGCAATTGTGTTGGTGTTGGTATATTATTATTACTGTTGAAAAATTGCATGTTTTTGGGTGTAATTTGGTACTATGAATCTATCAATTTGTATTGATAATTTGATGCGATCGAAGGTGAAACCTTTAGGCATAGAGTCCATTTATTTTATCATTTATCCCACATTGTTTTCATACAGATTTTATTAGGCTTTTGTTATTATTTATTATCAGGTTTTTTATTTTATATTTTTGTCCCACATTGGCTAGGAGTTGGGTTTTTTTTTTTTTTTTTTTTTTTTTTTTTTTTTTGTAGCCTATAAAAAGGCTTTAGTTGTACCATTTTTAAACATTAAAAGACAAAGTTTAAGATAAATATATTATATTTGAAGCTTTAAGCTTTGGTGAGTTTTTTCACATTGGTGGATTCCAAGCCGGACTTATCAAGGTTGTGAGCGAACTTTGCGGGCGTCCATATATACCAAGGTTTTTGGTTACGGGTTAGACAATGGTCGAGGTGCTCGTCTTATTGGTGACTTGAATCAAGTCCTCGGGCATTTTAGGATCTGATCCATTTACGGATCGGGTCATTTACAGTCTATTTAGTTCATGTAATAACTTTATTATGTTTAATAAAAGCACTATTGTTATTATATATTTTGTTTATCTTCATATTATTGAATGTGTATATATAGTAACGTCCTTAGTATTAAACTTTGATAGAGAAACCATGATAGTGATTATGGTTGATGAGATCTCTAATCGCTTTAATAAATTTGATACTTAAATGTCTCTAGTCGTATGTACTGTCAACGGGACATTGATGGTATTATTAGACTAGCACGTATTGGATGTCTTCTATCTTGTAGAAGATAGGGATAGATCTCGTCTATCTAAGTGTAGAGACGCTTGGAATGTACGTGATGTGTATTAGAGAATGCGTACATCAGACTGACCCACTTACATTAAGTGTCGCAGTAAGTGGAAGTTGTGTAATTATCCTAAGACCAGAGTCTTCATGGCATCACGGTGTGGATTGTCATACTTTTACACTATTGAGGTTCCCCTAGCCATGGGGCGATCATGCGGTAGTGATTGGGTAGGGTACATGTTTGTTCGTCCGGAAATCGCATATCCTATTATTAGGAGTGAATATCCGAAATGGCCTTCTTATAAAGAATTTCTAGCTCTCGTGAATCTTTGTAAAGTGGGAGTAAATGAGTTATTCCGAGAGAGCATGATATCCAGATTATATGATATGATCGTTAATGTACTGACACTCGAGATACGATCGTATGGATATTATTACAGTGATAGGATTCTGTTTACACGGTAACTGTTTCACATGAAAGGTAGTAGTCATTGCTTTTGACTCTTCCAATGGTTGGGGGTCACGGTGTGTTGCTAGACGCTATCCTGTGATCGTTAGGTATGAAGGGCATTTTCGTAATTTACACTTTGTGTCTACGGCCAACATATTTGGAAGCCTATTGGGTCACACACATAAGAACATCTAGTCGGATTAAAATGCGGATATAGTGATAACCAAACAAGGAAAGTTTATCTCGACTATAAAGTGTTATAGTGATTAAATTAATATGTCGGTATATATTTATTATGAATAAATTCAATATAAGATATTAATTATATTAATTAAAGAATATTTCGGAAGCCAATTTGTTGTTCAAAGGGGCGCATATGACTAGTGTATAGGATACACTTGGATTGTGCAATTTAATTAATGATATTATAATTTATTAATACTGGATATTAATTGATTTTGGAAAAATAGATTTATGGTAATAAGATAAAGATATTCAATATTGGATATTGGCAATTTCTTAGATTTATTTAATAGAAGATATTAAATTAAAATAGATAAATCAATCAAAGAAATTTTTCTTGTTTTATTAGGTTAAAGTTTTCCCTCTCATCAATCTACTATGAAGCTTCTCCCAATCAGTTTGGGAAGACATTGGGGCGCGACCTTCTCCTATATAAGCAAGGGGTTGACTAGCTCTTTTGTACATCACAATTCCAAGAGTTCATATTTTTTATGAAATATATAGAGCTTCTTCTAGAGAGTTTTAGAGAGGGAGAAAAGGATGGTGTAGCAACCAGATTTTTCTAGTAGTAATCCAAGGAGGATTCCGGCGAGAAGTTCGTTTGGATAACGATAGGGCCGGACACGTGAACGGCTCGCGCGTACTTCTACTCTCCGTTGGCGGTCAAAGCGTCGATCTTTTAGATCAAACAAGGTAATCACCGTCAACTACTTAACGTGTTTATTGTATTAAACGAAGTCGATCTTGGGATCGAAAATCAAAATTTTAAATTCCGCTGCGTTAAACTAGTTGATTTCCTAAAAGTGGTATCAAAGCAAACTTTGAACTTAAGCAATAAGCACTAATTAAATTGCGTAGTAATTAATCAATAGATGCAAGATCTAGATTCATGAAACGAAAGAAACAAAAAAAGATTCGATTGGGGGCTCGGCCGAAGCGGCGGCCCCCTCCACTGCGGCACCGCCGGCGCCCCTAGGGCTAGACCTGGCCAAACCAAACCGTAACCGCCGGTTTGTGGAACCGCCGGTTGGACGGTTGGGGGCCAGTTGGGGATTTTTGGAACCGAAACCGGACCGGAACCGGCGGTTGCAACCGGACCGGAACCAGAACCGGCGGTTGAACCGGCCCAATGGCTATAATTGCAACGGCTATTTTTTTTTCTCCTCCTCCTCCCAAACACCTCAAAAAAATTCCTATAAATACTACCCCATTCCATTTCAAAAATCCTACACCAATCTCTTCTCAATTCTTACATCTTCTACTCATTTCTATGATTATCAAGTTTGTTTAGTTGTTAAAAACAACAATCAAATTTACTTTACGATACCGATTTTTGAAGTTGTTCTGATTTAATCGTTAATTCAATACGGTTTTAGTTATAAGTAAATTTGGTTTTGTATTTTATTCAACTAATTCTTTTACAAGTGTAAAAAAAAAATTCAATTTTATAATCAAATTTACTTTACTAGACCGCAATTTGAAGTTGTTTTGATTTAATCGTTACTTCAATTCAATTTTAGTTATAAGTAAAATTGGTTAGTTAAATTAAATTTTTTAATAACCGTTATATTTAATTTAGATTTTGTACAATGTCAAGAAGAGGTGCATCATCACAAGGCAATCGAAATGTTACTTTCCGGATGACACGGTTGTGCCGGAAAATGATAATCTTGCTGGTGGCTATAAACCCCAATATTATACAGACCCTATCACCGGTAATCACATTTCGATTCCTCAGTTCGACACACCTTCAGGTTACAATCAAGATGATTTTGATAGTCATTACGACGATATAATGTCTCAACCTGGAAATTTTAACATCAACCTTAACGAAGGTGAAGATAATGATGAAGTCGACGTTGATGATGATCATGATGTATTTTTGAATGCTTCCCATCCTGGACAAGGACGTGGTGGGAGTCGGCGTGGTGCTAGTTCTGATCCTACTCCTACTCCCGAGTCAGTCGATTTAGATGGTGGTGAAAGTACCCGATCCAAAGCACAAGAGAAAAGGTTAAAATCGAGAATTTTTACGGAATTTTTCACAAAGGTTCCTCGGATTGATAAAATAGCATTAGCTAACCCCAGAAAGTATTTCTTCAGGGTGTGCAATTTCTGTGGCCAAAAATACCAATTTAAACATGCCGGTGGTTATGAAACGATGCGGGGTCACATTTTAAGTAAACACCCGGAAAAATTAGAAGACAGCGCTTCTCAAACCCAGCTAAACATGCCGAGCTCCAGTGGAGGCAGCACTAATCCACTCTTTATTTACACCCGTGATAACTGTAGAGATCTAACCACGGATCTTATTGCGGGGATAGGTCTTTCTTTTAGCTTTCCTGAGAATCCTATTTTCGAAACTTACGTACAATGGGCTTTGCAGCCGGCTTTTACTCGTATCCCTCGTGCAATGGTTACTAGGGATTTCAAAAATAAATTTATTAAACGACAAAATATTATTAAAGAAATTTTGAAGAAAAATAAATTCCGAATATGTGTATGTGCCGATATTTGGGAGGATAGGAGGACCAACAATTTTTATTTGGGCATGTCGGCTCACTAGATTGACAACATTTGGATTGTCCAAAAAATGTTACTTGCTTTTCGTTTATTTAACGAGACTCATAATGCTTCTAACATTGCATCTTTATTAGTTGATATTTTTGAGGAATACGATTTAAAAGGTAAATTTTTTCTATTGCGTTTCACAATGCTTCAAACAACACTGCTTCTATTCCCGACTTATCCCGATATTGTGAACCTCTTTGTAACGGTCAATTTTTTCATGTTAGATGTTTATGCCATATTTTTTATTTATGTGTAAAGGTGTTAAGGGTGATTTTATACGATTTATTACGTTATATTTTATAACAATTCTCTCCATATTCGTATAATTTGCATAGAAAATGAGCGTTTAATCGATTTATTGAGTAAATGATGTTTTAAAAGGTTTAATCGCAAAATTGGTTAATTCATGTGTTTTATTGATGATTTTATGTTTATTTGAATACTATTACACTTTTCGATGTTTTTGATGACGTGTAGATGCATAATTGCGGTTCAAAAGATGATTAAATGAAGATAAATGTCGGATTTAATGGATGAAAAAGAGATAAGGATGGAATTGGCTAGAAGAAAAGAGATAGAGTTGAAGATTTCGAATTTGGATCCAGCTGAACTGGCGTCCAAGTCCCGTCCAGCCTGGACTGGCGTCCAGAATATTGGACGGGCGTCCAGGAGAGGAAAGTTGATTCAGAGAGTTTGGACGCTGAGTGGACGGGCGTCTGAAGCAAGTCCAAGGCATCTTGGACGGGCGTCCTTAAACCGACTTAGCGGCAGCCGCCTCAGTTTTCTATAAATAGCAGCGCGTATTTCAACCCTAATCATACATTATTGAGACCTATTGATACACAATCATTAGGAGAAAACCCTAGGCGGCCCCAGCCCCCTTAGGGGAGGCTGGGGTTGCGATTTTTCTTGTTTTTCCTTCGCTTTCTATTTCGTTTTGCTTTTGTTGTGCTGAATGCTTGGAGGCTGAGCAATTGTTCAAACCTTGTGAATCCGTTTCAGCAGGTTCTTTATTTTCAATCTAGATTTGTTTTGTGAATTTGATTAAAGTTGTTTCTTTTCTATGCTTATGTGTTATGCAATCGATATCGAAAGATGAATTGTTGTTGATGTTTACCGTATGACGAGAGTCGGTGTAAACCTTAGATCACCATAGGAAAGATGGGATTTTTAATCTTGACATAACGAGAGTTGATAGGTTGAATATCTAGGTTGCTAGATTGAGAGATCTTACACCTTGTTTTGATAGCGTCAATCCTATAAATTGAGATATGAGAGATTGATAGGCGAATTATCTACGAGAGTAGGAATTCATACCTTTGATAGGTGAACCACAACTTGAATTAAATCATCACAAGATAACTTTAGAGAGGAAATAGAGGGTTGCGGGAACGGTGGATTATTGTTTGTTCGTTGTTTAATCACCATGATCATCTTCGTGTTTACCGTTTATTTTATAGTTTATAGTTTAGATTTCGTTTTCGCTTTTATCTTTCCTGGCTTTGGACTGACAATCCTCTGTCCAGTTTATCTTTTCGTTCTATTATATTAGGTTTAGTAATAATAGTATCAATCTTAGGAAAATTAATGAACTAGATACCCCGATTCCCTGTGACCGACTCCGGTATTAATCGCTATACTACGATCCCTACACTTGGGGAATACCGGATTTATAAATTTTATTACTTGTTATTTTTCATAGATAAAATCCGTGACAAGTTTTTGGCGCCGTTGCCGGGGAATCGTTGCGGTTGTCCAGTTCATTATTAATTTTTCTAAGGTAGTATAGTGGTGAGTATTCCCGCCAACGGAACCAAAAACAAGTTTTTGGCACCGTTGCCGGGGAATCGGTACGGTTGTCTAGTTTATTAATTTTTCTGATTTTTTTGTTATAAGTTTGGATAAAAGGGATCGTTAGGGCACATGGTAGTATTTTGGCCATAACTTTCGGCTCGAGTGTCCGTCTGGCGCGCAGGACCCCAATTCGGGAAGCTCGTTCCAACGCCGACGACGTGGTGAACACCTACGGCCGTTCAACACCGTTTTCGAGGTCAAAATCCACTGTTTTCCCTTCCATTTTGGGCTCAGAATATTTCAACACGTTTTTCCCCCTTTTATTGTTTTCTGTTTTCTGTTTTAAATAAATAAATAAAGGATTTCTAGGGTTTCTTAAGTATCTAGGGTTTTTGATGTTATATCTAGGGTTTCTGAGGTTGCTCGTGTTTCTCGTTTTGTGCTTTATGCTAAGACCAGATGGGAGTCTACTCTCTGTGAACGCCCGGCCACTCTTTGTGGTAACCAGACGTGCGTCCATAGTGAGTGGACGCCGGTCCATCCAACATGCACCTATTCTGTTAAGTCTTAGGGCAACTAGACGAGCGTCCGGTTTAATCCAGACGCCCGTCCAGTTCATAAATTCCAGGAGAACGCCCTTTTGAAAGAAGGAACGCACGTTCATGTTCCAATTTTTCTTGACTTGATTTTTAATGCTTTATTTGACATGGTTGTTCCTATATGAGCTTCTGTGGCTAATTATTTTTGCGTAGATGTTCTGAACTTGCATGTTTATATCTTTCCATATACTAATCCATGTTAAATAATTGATTAATTTTATATACATGCTTCATTAATTGACATGGATGTTTTAATGTGAGCCTGGCTTTTATCTGATATGCGTAGATGTCCTGTTCTTTCACCGTTATGGTTTTCTTTCCATCTATTGCAATCCATGTTGAGTAATTCACCTAGCTAGACGTGATTTCAAATTTGATTTATGTTGTTCCTTTTGTCGTTTATCTAGGGTGTTAGGGTTGTTAAAGGCACGTCTACACTTCACATGGCAAGCTTTTGTGGCTTTGCATAATCGAATTTTGTTACGCTTCTGTGGCGTTATTGAGTAGACGTTTATATATTTGACCGTGCTTAGATTAGGGCGACATCTATGGAATTAGTTGGGCTAGTTTATTTTCTTTATTTTCTTTTTGCCTTTTTAGTATAGTTGCATATCATTTAGTTGCATTGTATTTTATTCTGTTTTTTTCTTTTTATTTTTATCTTTTTAGTGCACCTAGCCCTGCTACTTTGTAGTGTCCTCTATCATCATCATGTAAGCCTTAAGGCGCATTTACACTTTCATTTGGAGTTTGATATTTCTGTATGCACATGTGGTCCATATTTGTATTATAAGCTTCTGTGGCTTATTTGACGCTTAGATGTCCTGTGTTTTCCCCGTGTGGTGATTTTTCCATCTGAGCAATTATATCCTGTGCTTATATCAAACTCTTCTGCGCAATATGATATATTTTCCCCTATGTTCCCTGAGATACTGCCATGTTTTTCAAGTGACGCAGGTACATGTATCGCTGTTTTGTCATGTTAACTTTTGATTTGAAGCTGGGAAGGACTCCATATGACATCACCATTGTTGTCTTCTTCAACCAATCTTCAGATCATTACCAAATCAGCTAAGTTCTTTATTTCTTTTTAAATTCTGCACAACCTGAGGACATGTTGTGATTTAAGTGTGGGGGAGGGGAATGGTTTGGTGTATCTACATATCATTTGCTTGATTTATTATGTTTCTATGCAAAAGGAGCTAGAATTTTCGAAATTTTTCGACATTTTTTTTTGTTTTGTCCCGAGTAAGCAAGGCATAATCTTTGTTCGTTATTTTTATAGTCATCCAAGCTATATATCATATGTTTAATAAGTTAGTTGTTTCACCTGAGATCTATTTTTCACGAGCCATAGTGAACGATGAGCTAATTTATAAAGTTATACCCCTTTTGATTAGTGGTTTCTGATTTTCTTATAAGTCATGTGCTTAGTGCTACGTATATATCTTGAGATTTATGATAGTTTGTATTTAGATCCGAAGTATGTTATACTGTGAATATCTAAGGTTTGAATGTGATAAGTAACACGTGACTTATTGTCCAATGAAAAAGTTGAGTTTATAGTGAAGTAATTGGGTGTGTCGAAAGCTAGTCGATGATTTGAGTGCGATAGGGTGTACCACGTATGTCCTATACCACTATGATGACCAAAAGCTCACGACAGTCAGAAAAAGCTGCCTTATGATTTGAGTAAGGTAGGGTATATCTCGAATATCCTATTCTGCTATGAGGGCAAGAGCTCATTCTGATGTGTGTTTAAAAGTGAAATAGTTAAATCAACTAATGAAGTGGTATGAATAAGTGAAAGACTAAGTTATCGTCTATCTTATCCCCGGTATAAACTGATAGATATGCTGTAGGGATTATCCTCTGAGTATTTCAGAAAGGCCCTAGATATATTCGATCATTCTTTTCGGGATATTTTACGTTTGTAGGGTACATCTTATGAGTGTCATTTATTGCTAGTCTACGAGGGGGTATTAGCTAGTTTTGCTTTGAGTTTCTCAAGTTTGGATTTAGTGGAAGTTTGTTATGGCTTTGCACACACACCGGGGTGAACCTCTAAGTTATTGAATATGTGTTATATTTGCTGAGATATCTGTTTTTTGTCTCGAACCTTGGTCTTGTTTTGTTTTGCTCGGGACGAGCAAAAGCTAAGTGTGGGGGAGTTGTTAAGGGTGATTTTATACGATTTATTACGTTATATTTTATAACAATTCTCTCCATATTCGTATAATTTGCATAGAAAATGAGCGTTTAATCGATTTATTGAGTAAATGATGTTTTAAAAGGTTTAATCGCAAAATTGGTTAATTTATGTGTTTTATTGATGATTTTATGTTTATTTGAATACTATTACACTTTGCGATGTTTTTGATGACGTGTAGATGCATAATTGCGGTTCAAAAGATGATTAAATGAAGATAAATGTCGGATTTAATGGATGAAAAAGAGATAAGGATGGAATTGGCTAGAAGAAAAGAGATAGAGTTGAAGATTTCAAATTTGGATCCAGCTGAACTGGCGTCCAAGTCCCGTCCAGCCTGGACTGGCGTCCAGAATATTGGACGGGCGTCCAGGAGAGGAAAGTTGATTCAGAGAGTTTGGACGCTGAGTGGACGGGCGTCTGAAGCAAGTCCAAGGCATCTTGGACGGGCGTCCAACAAGGCGGACGGGCGTCCTTAAACCGACTTAGCAGCAGCCGCCTCAGTTTTCTATAAATAGCAGTGCGTATTTCAACCCTAATCATACATTATTGAGACCTATTGATACACAATCATTAGGAGAAAACCCTAGGCGGCCCCGGCCCCCTTAGGGGAGGCTGGGGTTGCGATTTTTCTTGTTTTTCCTTCACTTTCTATTTCGTTTTGCTTTTGTTGTGCTGAATGCTTGGAGGCTGAGCAATTGTTCAAACCTTGTGAATCCGTTTCAGCAGGTTCTTTATTTTCAATCTAGATTTGTTTTGTGAATTTGATTAAAGTTGTTTCTTTTCTATGCTTATGTGTTATGCAATCGATATCGAAAGATGAATTGTTGTTGATGTTTACCGTATGACGAGAGTCGGTGTAAACCTTAGATCACCATAGGAAAGATGAGATTTTTAATCTTGACATAACGAGAGTTGATAGGTTGAATATCTAGGTTGCTAGATTGAGAGATCTTACACCTTGTTTTGATAGCGTCAATCTATATATCGAGAGATGAGAGATTGATAGGCGAATTATCTACGAGAGTAGGAATTCATACCTTTGATAGGTGAACCACAACTTGAATTAAATCATCACAAGATAACTTTAGAGAGGAAATAGAGGGTTGCGGGAACGGTGGATTATTTTTTGTTCGTTGTTTAATCACCATGATCATCTTCTTTTTTACCGTTTATTTTATAGTTTATAGTTTAGATTTCGTTTTCGCTTTTATCTTTCCTGGCTTTGGACTGACAATCCTCTGTCCAGTTTATCTTTTCATTCTATTATATTAGGTTTAGTAATAATAGTATCAATCTTAGGAAAATTAATGAACTAGATACCCCGATTCCCTGTGACCGACTCCGGTATTAATCGCTATACTACGATCCCTACACTTGGGGAATACCGGATTTATAAATTTTATTACTTGTTATTTTTCATAGATGAAATCCGTGACAAAAGGATGGTCTAAAAGTTTTTGACCATAATATTAATGCGATAAAAACTGCGATTTCACATATTTTAGGTAGAAATATTCTTGTTAATAAGTGGTATAAATTTCTTAAAGAGAAAGGTCATCGCCAAGTCAAACTGCCGCAAGATGTACCGCATAGGTGGAACACGACTTATGATCTTTGGAAAAAAACAAACAAAATTAAAAATACCTTTTGTGAATTTTTAAGTGAACACTGTCCGAGCGAATATCGTTTATATCCCTCTATTTGGACTGCATGCAAGAAACTGATGGATATTTTTGAAATATTCAAAAAAATTACTGAATTGTTTTCAAAATGTTTTCAACCCACATCACATTTAGTCTTGCCTGATTGTGTAGAAATAACTGCTGAGTTTGAAACCATGGAACACGATGCTACATTATTTCAATGTTTAGGGCCGATGAAGGAGAAACGGAATAAGTACATGTTGTATATTCCTGACACTTATCTCATTTCTTCTATGCTCGACCCTCGTATAAGACTAGTAGGTGTGTCTTACATGTTAGGTGCTTACTATGATGCTTTGTCTGTTACTCATAATGTGCCCCCGGTAGATTTTACAGTTGAAGTAGTTAGACTAGAAAATTTATTAAACGCTTTGTATGTTGAATATGAGCGTATGTATGGATTGAGAAACGACGCGGTTCCCAATCCATCCGCAAGTGCTTCTACTAACCCTGTAGGTGTCCTGCGGGGACTTCAAAAAGTTCTGGATAAAATGAATTTGAAACGACAGAAGGAAGCGACATCGTCATCCGATCAACGTACATGATATCCAAATTTTTAAACACAACATTTGAAGGTTGTTAAACCGAATCCTATGATTTCGACTTCGACTTATTGAAGTGGTGGAAGAGACATGCTAAGAATTTCCAGTGCTAGCAATGATGGAGGTCGAGTTTTTAAGTTGCCCTGTTTCGACCGTCACTGTTGAACGAACTTTCAGCATGGAAGGATATGTGCTTACCAATAAAAGATGTTCGCTTCATCCCACCACTTTAGAGAAGCAAATGCTTTGTCAAGATTGGGTACGAGCCGAGGAAGAGGGTGCAAGACATTGAGTCAGAAGATGAGGAGTCACAGTTCGAAGGCGGTGACACTGAAACTTCATGAGGAACAAGCGCTCGAAATACCGACATCGATTAAAGGTACGCAATTTATATCTTACTTATATATTTGTTACAATTCATAGAACAACTATAAAAGATTAAAAAAAAACTATAAGAAACTATTAAAAACTATATATATAAAAAAAAACCCGAAAAAAGACCAAAGACTACATAAAAACAAAAAACACAATTTACATATAAGAAAAACAACACAATATATCTCACGTAATATTTAATAAAACAACATTTATCAACGTATACTTAAAACCGACTCAAAAAACTTATAAAAAAAACTATAAAAGACTTTAAAAAAACAATAATAAAAATAACTATAAAAACCTTTACAACAAACTATAAAAGACTAAAAATAAACAATGAGAACTACGTTCGCTTTGATTTTTTTATATGTGTTGTGCCTCTGACACGATTACATATAAAAGATACGTAGGCAACCGAATTACCGGTACAAGCGTTGAAAAAATAACACAATTTACATATAAGAAAAACAACACATTATATCTCACGTAATATTCAATAAAACATCATTTATAATCAACGTATACTTAAAACCGACTCAAAAAACTTATTAAAAAACATATAAAAGACTTTTAAAAAAACAATAATAAAAATAACTATAAAAACCTTTACAACAAACTATAAAAGACTAAAAAATAAACAATAAGAACTACGTTCGCTTTGATTTTTTATATGTACATGTTGTGCCTCCGACACGATTACATATAAAAGATACGTAGGCAACCGAATTACTGGTACAAGCGTTGAAAAAATAACATTATTTACTTATAAATAAAATAACACAATATTAATATTATATTTAAAACCGAATAGAAAACTATTTATAAAAAAATATATATTACATTCGCTTTAGTAATTTTAGTGAAAAGAATAATAATTTGTTATTGTAGTGAAAATAATAAGTATTATATGAAAATGAAAAAAAAAATTATGAAATTTTAAAAACGTGGCCTGAACCGTGATCTGAACCGGGAGCAAACCGGGTGAACCGTGAACCGGCACCAACCGGCAACCGCCGGTTTTGAACCTCCAACCGCCGGTTCACTCCAACCGCCGGTTCGCCAAACCAACCCAAACAGGCCAGAATCAAAACCGCCGGTTCCGGTTCCGGTCCGGTCCGGTTGCACCATTTGGCCAGGTCTACCTAGGGCTGCCGGCGTCGGCCGGCTCTGTCATGGGGGAGATCGATTCCGATTTTTGTTTTGTGATATTTATTGTGTATTGATAACTCCGTTTTTCAAAATTTATTGATTTTAGAAAATGCATCTCTTTTGATTAAGAATCAGAAGAAAATAAGCTAAAGTGATCTAATTTTATTTTTGATTTAAATTTTGAATAGTTCAAATTAGTTGAATTTAAAATTGAAATCGTTTAAAATTAATACTTAATTTCATTTCGATTAGAATCATTTAATTAATTAAATGTTGATTGATTATTTGATTCGATGAAATAAGACGCAAGTAGTTAAATTTTAATTTATCTTTTTCATAAGTTGTTATTATATGGATTAGATGTTGTAGATATAATGTGATTATATGGACCCCGATTGATAATTGACTCGACTAATATGATAGATATATGTGATTACTTTATGTTGGTTCTTCAAATTGTCCTAGGCTGTTATGAAGAACGTGGCCAAGTTACTTTCTGCATTTATCACATTCCCGTTAGCTCCCCCGGGGGGCGGCGGGGGTATTAATTTATTAGTTAGATTATTATGTAAGAAGAATGGAGCAAAAAGATGGAGGCAAAAGAGACATAAAGACTTCATTGGTGATGGCGCATTAAAGATCATCCTGGCGGTTGCTGATGACGGTTAAAATATACTTATTTATGTCATCAATTCTAACCTTAAATCGGAGTTAATTATATATATTTCATATTGAATCACTTGTTTATATTTATTATATAATGTTAAGTGATTATTAATATGATTTTTGGTATTTAGCTGTTTTTATTATTAAAGACCAATTTATTGTGCGATAAATGCTGATTTTGTAGATCATGGTAAATCGGGAGGATAAATGTCATTCAATCAGTGAATCTCAAGATAATAAGGAAGAAAATCGGAGCATTAATCAAGGGATAAGTTAGAGAAATCAGATCAGCACGGAAGAATGCAGTGGGGAGCGAGTTAGACGAGAAACGCATTTAACATGTGCAAAAAAGAGGCTCGGTCGACCGAGCCACTTCATTCGGTCGACCGAGGGTTGATATTCGGTCACCCGAAGCTCATCCAGAAGAAAAACGCGTGTATATCTTCTAGATCCTTCCTAGGTCGGCTATAGCCTCTATATAAGCAGCAGCTACGAAATTGAGACCACAACCACCAACAACCCACAAGATACAATATATACAATACCTTGAGTTTATTAAGTTTTAGTTTTTTTTTATGTTCGTTCATTGTGGAGTCGTCGGATTCTCCGGTTAGGGAGCGCATTAAAGAGTGGGAGTCATTCTCATCTTCGAGGGTATGACTTTTCAATTATGCAATCTTTATTCGTAGGTCTGATTTATTTTATTATGGAGTAATTTTCTTGTATTGATTCCGCGATGTAGACTAATTACGAACCCATGTGTTTAGGTTAGAAACGTTAAGAAATAATCATAATTTGTACCGACGCAGATCCTTTCCCGGTCAGCCGAGACATGTCACTCGGTCGACCGAGACATGTCATTCGGTCGACCGAGAGTGGTGAAGTTTAAGGCAGAATTATGACCGGCTTCGACTACGTCAGATTCTCTGATTTGGAATTAAAACGAGTAATTAAACCTGATCAACTTAATTATTTGTCATCATAATTTAACAAGAAACCTAAAAAGTGATTGTTACTTAGGATCTAGATTGAATCGGCATCTAAGAAGTACGCCTTACCCTAGGAATGTTGCTTAGATGAGGTTACGGTTTATACCGGCATCCCTAGTTTCGTAATTGTGTCAGAAGTTATATGAGATGGAGGCATTAAAAGGCGAAGTCACGTAATGGAGGCACAATGATTTAGATGGCCTAATCGGAGCTAAATCTACCTTAGGGGATGACTCCCGTAGTCATAATAATTAATCTTTAACGTTTGTTTTGTCTCGTTGTCAATCTAGTTCACATGGGGTAGTTATTAGCTACTAGCGTAATCAATATTCTTAATATTCTTTGTTTAGATAATATCAACAGTATTGTCCTTGTTTTAGTAGTTTTTAGTTTGTCTTTGTGGTATTCCGTGTCTTGTGGTTGTCACTATCTTATTTACTACGTTTAGTTGGTCGTAGACCGTCCTTTCAATTTAGTTCTAGTAGAATAAAGTTGTGTTTTGTTTGTGACGAGTCTCTGTGGGATCGACCTCGACTCTATCTAGCTATACTACGATTGAACCTAGTTCTCTTGCTAGTGTGTTAGTTAGGTATCGAGTATTTTATTACTTGACATGTGCATCAGTTGCAGTTACCCTTAGATTGTGACCTGCGGTTTCGTCAATTTGTATTCAAAACCGCACATAGGAAAATTCCATGATCATACCGTTTATTTTTGTGCGCGGAATGGTGTATGTTTTACTTTATATTGATAACGTAGAAATATGCACGTTCAGATGAGACCATAATTTAGTTAAAAATAATTAAGTGGATTAATTTATAAAATATTCCCACGACAAAAATCGAGTTTAAATTGTCTTCCAATATTATAATGACGTTGATGAGCCCTTCTTCGGATCCAACTGATCGGCCCTCTTCGGGAGTTGACCTGTCTTGGGTATATCGTTATTATCGAGATATGAGATCTCACGAATATTTGGGTTACGACTCGACTAGAATCTTGCGGTGATTGGCCCTCGTCAGGACCGTCTGATTTTAGAGACAAGGGATTGACTATCACATAGATATGTGAATTGTCAAAGAGTTGGCTAGTCAACCACTGGGAGCCGCATGTGATACGACTGGTAGCCCTCGTCGGGAATCGAGATAACTAGATTGGATCCCAGCCACTAAAGAATTAATTAAATTCTTGAAAACCAATTGAGAATAGTTGGATAGTGGGAGCAAAACCTAATTAAAATTTTAAAGTGAAATTTTATGGTTTTGTATGCATGAACTTTACATTATTGTTGTAGAAATATCGAACAAATTGAATATTCGTTTTTATCATTGAAAACAAACTTGACGAATTGAACTTTCTCGACTGGAAAAGAAACCTCAAAATCGTTTTGAGACATGAAGGCATTGGCTATGTCTTGGATACACCCTTAACCAAGGATCCGAAGATGCTACAAATGAGGAATCGGTTAATAAGCATGCAAAGCACTGTTCTGACTGTAATGAGGCTACTTACATCATGGTTTCTTCTATGACGCCGGAACTTTAGAAACAGAATGAGTCCATGGATGCTCATAGCATTATGGCCCACCTGAAGAAGCTCTATTCTTCTCAATCTGACACTGAGAGGTACGAGGTCTCGAATGCGCTGTTTGGTTGCAAGATGGCTCTGGGTACTCAAGATGGGTCGCATGTGCTTAAGATGATCGGATACATAGAGAGGCTTGAGAAGCTAGGCCATAAGATGAAGCGTGAGTTAAGTATTGACTTGATTCTACAATCTCTACCGGACTCTTACTCACAGTTTGTGATGAACTATCACATGAACAAGATTGATTGCTCCCTCACGGAGTTATTGAACATGCTCAAAACTGCTAAAGGCACTGTTGGAAAGGGTAAGCAAGTGTTGCTTGTGACATCTTCCAAGGGCAAGAAAAGAGCCCAAAAGATGACCAAGAAGGTGAAGGAGGCCCCTAAGCCACAGCCTAAGATAGCCAATGACAATTCCAATGATGCTTGCTTCCATTGTGGCCAAACTGGTCATTGGAGGAGAAACTGCAAGGCTTTCTTAAGCACCAAGAAGATCAAGCATAATGATGCTTCGACTTCATGTATGTTTATGATTGAGATCAATGTTGCTTCTTCTAAGTCTAACCACGTGGTATTAGATACTGGATGTGGTTCTCATATTTTTACGGATATGCAAGGACTAAGAAGGACTAGAGATCTGAGGAAAGGAGAAGTGGGCCTGCGTGTTGGGAATGGAGCAAACGTTGCTTCCCGAGCCGTAGGAGTTTATTTTCTTTCATTGCCTAGTGGGCTAGTACATGAATTAAATAACTGTTATTTTGTTCATGCTCTTACGAAGAGCATTATTTCTATTTCTGCATTGATTGTTGAAGGATTTTCTTTTACGTTTAAGAATAAATGTTGTTTTTTTTCACGTGATGGAATGTTTTATGGTATTGACAAACTTGACAGTGGTATCTACATATTAGATATGAATGTTGATATTGTTGAAATATTTAATATAGGATATTAAATTAAATGAGATAAATCAATCTAAGGGATTTTTTTTATTTTATTAGAAAAAGGTTATCTCTCTCATCAATCTCTTAGAAGCCAATCCCAATCAGTTTGGGAATAAGATGGGGCGCCCCAATGCTCTATATATTGGAGGCTTGGCTAGCTCTATTGTACATCACAATTTCAAGAGCTAATAGTTCTTGTGAAAAATAGAGAGCTTCTTAGGAGAGATTTTGAGAGAGAGAAAAAAAGTCGGTCTAGCAACAGAATTTTTCTGGTAGCAATCCATGATGGGATTCTGGTGGGCTGTTCGTGTGGATCACCGGTAGAGGCCGAACACTTGGACGGCTCTATGCAGAACTACTCTCCTTAGACGGTCAAAGCATCGATCTTTTAGATCAAGCAAGGTAACCACCGTCTTTAGCTTATTTGTTTATTGCTTAAACGAAGTCGATCTTGGGTCGATAGGAAATAAATTTTTGAATTCCGCTGCGTTCCCGCGTAGATTTCCTAACAGATATACTTATTATAAACAATAAGAAAGCGAAAACAAGTGACTTGAATGAATCCTACTTGTGGCATTGTAGACATGGCAATATAAATAAGAATCGCATTTCCAAACTCCATAAAGATGGAATGTTGGATCAATTCTATTATGAATCATTTGATACAGCGAAGCTTGTTTACATGGAAAGATGACAAAGTCACCATTTAATGGCGAAGGGATAAGATCCAATGAATTTCTTGAGCTCATACATACTGATGTATGCGGCCCAATGTCAATTCAATCCAAAGGAGGATACTCTTATAATCACCTTCATTGATGACCATTCTCGATATGGTTATGTTTATTTAATGAAGTATACGTCTAAAGCCTTTGAAAAGTTCAAGGAATTCAGAAGTGAAGTGGAGAAACAACTAGGTAAAGAAATCAAAACACTTCGATCCGATCTAGGTGGAGAAACCTAGATGGAGAGTTTCAAGATTACTTGAAGGAGAATGAGATTCTACCTGAATGGACTCCACCCGGAATGCCTCAGATGAATGGCGTATCTGAGAGGATAAATCACACCTCGTTAAACATGGTGCGATCCACGATGAGCTATGCAATTCTTCCAAAATCGTTTTGAGGGTATGCTCTAGAAACAACATTTTATACACTTAACCGAGTTCCATCAAAGATGGTTGACTCTACTCCATATGAAGTATGGCATAAGAGGAAACCGAGTCTGGCATATCTTAAACCTTGGGGTTGTCTGACTTATGTGAAGCGGATGAAGCCCGATAAAGTATAGGCCAGATCTGACAAATGTCTATTCATGGGTTATCCTAAAGAAACTAGAGGATACCAATTTTACCATCCAGGAGAACAAAAGGTGTTTGTCTCCAGGACTGGCCACTTTCTAGAGAAAGAGTTTATTCTGGATAGTGTCAGTGGGAGTAAGATTGATCTTGAAGAAATTCAAGAACCACTTACGGACAACAGTCAGTTGATGGAAGTAGAGCAGGCACCACATGCAGATAAGGTGTAAACACATGCTCTGGAAACACAGACACCTCTAAGATCACCGTGAACCTAAAAAGGTACACCGGCATATATCTCATGGAAGATAAGGACCCTAAAAATTATGAGGAGGTGTTGATGAGGCATGACAAAGATAAATGGCTGGAAGCCATGAAATTCTGAAATGGAATCCATGAAGGACAACCAAATTTGGAACTTAGTTGATCCGCCTATAGGAATAGTTCCTAGAGGGTGCAAATGGGTCTTTAAGAGAAAGACAAACATGGATGGTAATGTAGTTACCTACAAGGAAAGGCTGGTGGCAAAGAGTTATAGACAAAGACAAGGAGTTGACTATGACGAAACCTTTTTGCCGGTAGATATGCTAAAGTCCATTAGTATTGTTGGAAATAAAATTTATGTTTTGATGATGTTTCATCACTTATTTGTTAATTGTTCTTAACCTCATTGATGAAGTGTCATAACTAGTTGTTATAGTGCAAAGCAAAAAGAAGTCTAGATATCAATGTATAGGATTTATTAGAGTCTGATATTTGTACAAGTTAAATCAGACAAGCACTGTAATAGTTCTAGGTTGGAACTGAGAAATGAAGAAACTGAGATTTAATCTAGCTGAGATTCTACAAGAAACTGACAATAGAGCATACCAACAGCAGATTGAAGAAGATAAGTTCGCTGAGGGAAACAGACTCGGTCGGCTTATCTAGAAGACTGAAGATCTGAGGGATACAGACTCAGTTATTGAAGAATGAAGAACTGAGGGTTCAAACTCAGTTATGAAGATTACAAGTCGAGACTGTAAAGTTGGACTTCAGGCAAGATTGTGGTGACCTGAACTGACTCTATGGATATTGTATGAAGACCTAAGGATCTTAAGGACAATGAATTCTTAGATGATAAAGAGTCATGGTGTACTCTGATTAAGTCAATTATAATCAGATGAAAACCGGAGTACTGATATTTGAAGAAGAGTAAAGTCTCAGTTAATTCTCCAAGTCAGTTAGGAAACTGACATATGAAAAACTCAGTATAAAACTGATAAGGAAACTCAGTTTATAAGTCAGCCATCCAACAAACTGATCGTACAGTCGAACGTTGTAAAGAAAGCAATTCCATTGGATGAAGTACTGACACAGCAGAACGGTCAGAAAATATAGCCGTTACAAGCAGGATGAACGTTGAATGAACCCCTATAAATAGACTACCTCTACAACATCAAAAGGGTGTGCAGGTATATGATAATAAAGCTAGAAAATTAAAAGGAATCTATCTAGCCAAGAAAGATCAAATTGAGGGGGAAAGCCAAATTCAAAAGATTACCTGCTAAGTACTTAATTGCAAGATCAAGAAATTTCTTCAAAGTGTTCAAGCATATTCAAGCGGATTCAAGATCCAACATTTGAAGTGAAGAGAGTTTGAGAAAGTAATAATACTTGAGTAAACTCCAACTTATTTATTCATGTTGAAAGAATGAGTATAAATAGATACAAGAGAGGATCCTTACAAGAGAGGATCCTAGCTAGTAAAGTAAAAGTAACTAGAGCCGGCTACAATAAATGCTAGAGTCGGCTATGTCTATGCTATTACATAATAGGACAAAGGATAGTTACTTTATGACTATTAGGACATATTAATTGTTTATTCAATGCAATTAATATGTCTCTTGATAAAAAGTAACACGTTACATTGTAACATGTTATGAGAGTAATAATAATGTAATATTAACCATAGTATTTCCACACCCCCCTCAAACTGGGTTGTATATGTTTATACAGCCAAGTTTGCTACTACTGTCTGCTGAACATAAGTGGTGGTATGGCCTTGGTGAGAATATCAGCATTCTGATCTGCTGAGGGAACATACTGGAGTTGAATAATCTTGGCATCAATCTTCTCCTTTAGGAAGTGTCTGTCAATGTCCACATGTTTGGTTTTATCATGATGGACTGGATCCTCTGCCATGCATAAGGCTGAATTATTGTCACAGCAGAGTGTGATAGGTTGCTGAAGAGGTTGCTGAAGTTCAGTGAGTACCCTTTGTAGCCACAGAGCTTCACAAATGCCAAGTACAAGTTGTTAGGTGTGATGCCCGAAAGACAATTTTTGTAATTGTTTTATTTAATAAATGAAATGATGTTATTATTCATATTTATTATTCTCATAATCACCGATGTGACAATAGTATTTACACTACAGAAAACCCTGAGTATATCGCTTATGTAATCACTTAACTCAGTGTATGAGATATACACGGGAGGATTGAGTTAGTGAAGATGTACTTAAAATACAATTAGTCCGTAGTAAAGTTAATCGAGAGTATCGGGTCTCCCCTTTAACATACTATTAATGCGCCCATAACACGATAGGTGTGATCGTCTTATCCGGACTTTCGGTTAAGGGAACCTAATGGGGCATTTGTATATGATAGATATATCATATAGTAGTGGACCGATTTGATCGAGTTCTCAATATAATTCCGTAATTGAGAAGTCTTATCGAATCATTAGATGATCATATTATGGATATATCTTAATCCCGAGGTGATCACAATCGATCGCTTGAATCGGTATGAGGTTTGACTTGACGGTTAAGGATTACACCGAGTCCGTGATCCGAATTACCCCATCTTGGCATTGTACTTGGATTGAGTGAGTAGTCGTGTTATCACGGATACGGAATCCATTCCTTCCATTTATGGAAGTAGATAGACAGCTTCCCTTATGAGTTAATCCTAGACATTGATCGATCCATGGGATTCATATTACACGATTAGCTACCGGTGAGTTATTTGAATTATTGATCACTAGGGGTTAACGGTAAGTAAGGACAAGATGTTCGAAAAGGGTTAACGGTAACTTCCCGATTTAGAATGAACGATCCATATGGAGGATTAATCCATATGAAATGATTATATCGTGGACGCTTATTACTTTCTCGTGAGGAGATAAATATAATCTTATAATCGGAGGAGTGCGATCACGGGATTATGGTGGCATATTCCCGTGATTGATTTATCGAATATATATAATTATTCTTGTTCGTCGATAATTATTTATTTGATTTATCGGAGCCGCTGATTATTAGTCCATGGTCCCCGACGTGCCTCCTAATATAGCATGTATATTCTCGGACGTCGAATCCTAATAATATTGATTTAGTTCATGTTGGACTTTATTAAAACGATATGTGAATTAATTGTTTAGTGGACTATTAAATTAGTTGGGCTAAATAATTAAATATGTGGAAAAGACATTTTCCATAATCTTGGCCCAATTATTGTGTAATGGCAAAATTAATATTGACTAGGTCAATATATGTTTGTGGCGCCACATGTGTCTTTATTTTGACAAGGAATTAGTTTTCTTGTGTGTTAAAAAGACATGTGCATAAAATATTTATTGGATAAATATTTATGGTAAATAATAAAGATAAAAATATTCTTGATTTGTTCTAGAATATTTTGAGATTATCTTTTATTTAATAGGATTATTATAATTGATTTTGTATTAATTATAAAATCCTTGGAGGCTAAGTTTTACTCTTCTATATAAAGAGAGTTCTCCCAAGCCTTAACACACATGTGAAATTCGACTATCAACTCTTAGAGAGAAGATAGAATTTTCGGCCAAGTAGAGGAGGAGAAATCTTGGAGATTTTTCCGGGTAGCATATCGGAGGGGTTCGAGTCGAGAATTCCTTCCACCGGGAATTGCTTGGATCACACGTGCGGAAGATCGTGGTGTTCTTCACATCATTGTTCGATCATCCTAATAGCGGTTCTCCAACTTGGATTTTGAGATCCAAGAGGTATGTTCTACAACTTACTTGTAGATGTAGATTTAATGTTTTATTACGTGTATTATATAGATCTAGATCCATAAATCGCTTCCGTTGCGATGATATTTTCCTAACAAAGGGTATCGGTCGCCATGGTGATCTATATTTATACGTATAAAATATTAGATCTAGTGAGTGGTAAAACATGTAGATTTTTTGTCCCAATTTTTTTTTAAAAATAGGGCCGACGCATGATTTTTTTTTTTTTTTTATTTTATGATTATGATTGTCTTGGTGAAGAGATGGATTGGGGTTGGTATTGTTTACTCGTTAGATCCATTGTAGCTCTTTTGTTTGGTAACAATTGAGCATAGGAATTGTATTTTATTTATGTCAATTTTCAAATTTATATGTAAAAGTAGTATCTTTTATTATAATTTTGATCATCCGGACTGGATAAGTTGAAGATCTTGCTGGAAAATTTGAAGATCAAAGCGAAACCCAAGGTATGAACGAGGAGAAACGGATAATTTTTTTTAATAAAATCTGCTACAGGACTTTCTGCGACGCTGAAAAGCGTCGCTATAAGTCCTGTATACATTAATGCTGCGGCTAGGGTTTCAGAAAAGGCGGCTGTCAACTATTTTTTTTTGTTAAGTTTTTTTTGGTAACAAAAATCTGCTTATGGCAGAAGAATTAAAAAAAAAAAAAAAAAAAAATTTATTTTTTCTGAAAATATAAAGAAACAGCCGACATAAACAAAAAAAAAAAAAAAAAAAATTTTGGAAATATTTTTTTAGGCCGCACCATTGTAATAAAAAAAAAAAAAAAAAATAATTATAATAAATTGGATTTATTTAATTAAAAAGACCTTTTCTCCTCTCGGGTGTTCGTGGTTCGTGTTCCGACGGTTCGAGTTCAAGATTTGAAGATCAAGACTCGAAGACAAGAAGATTGTAATTTAATTTTTCCTAGAATAGATTAGATACGGGGGTACCAACAATCCATCTCGGTGTTTAATTTTTTCCGCAATTTATTTTTTTTATGTGTTTGATCATAAAATAGACATAAAATCGGAATTGCCATGACATGCATTCATATCATAAATCCACTCCATGCATACATGTAGAATTTTAATTTTGGTAATTAAAATAGGCATGTATACAAACTCGCGTAATTAGTTGAAATTTAATTAATACGTGGTAATTAATTAATTTAGTAACTAATTAAAGATCCGAGGACGGGTTATGAAATCGTTAGCCTTTCGGTGTGTGTTCTCGGTGAACCGCCTTAAAGCTCCAACGAGATCACGTTTTCGATTCGTAGTGTCTACGAGATTGAGTGATGGTAAAAGAACAATAAATCTTGGATAAAAACGGTTCGCCTATAGGTTGGGTGGTCAACGAGCTTGGCTCGACCGACTTAACCCTCCTAGTGTGATGTATGCACGGGGTCCGGCAAGACTAAGCCACACCGGAGAACGGAGGGGTGATTCCTTCCCATCTCAAACGCGGCTCTCTTGACCCGATTTCGTCCGATCGTCACATATGTTCCAACGAATAGGACGGGTAGGCTTGCCTACGTCACCGACACCATTCGGAATCCTTGATTTCATGTACTTTTATGTTAACATCAAAAAGACATGGTTAGTTAACCCACCACCACTTCCAAAATATTGAGTGGGAGCGGGGAAGGCGACAACCAACCCCACGGTCTCTACTATAGATGCAAGTAAGTGAGAGAAGGGTGACGCCTCGCGGCGCTTTGATTTCGTCCCCCTACGGATGGTGTTCACCCCTATCAACATTCATGGCTTGGTCTCCGAAAGGATAGGATTTACGGGTACTCGTCGGGTCACCGACCTATCCTACGACGGCACACTCGGGGCGTACCTAAGAGATCTGATATAGTAGGTCACACTCATCAAGGGTATTTTTGGTAATACCTAGGCTAAAAAAGGAAGGTAGTCAATGAATAAAGGGATGTTCGATTCTCGTGGGATGTCTGATTCTCACAAGTTATTCATTGATTTAACCGTTGATCTCTTTGACCTACCCTACGGCGGCAGACGAGATGCAAGGTTAAAACCTTGGAATGGTAGAGTAGACTTACTTTTAGTTTACAATTCCTAAAATAAAATAATATAGTAGTGTTAAACTTGAATTAATATATGTCATTTTATTTACGAAGATTATATCCCTTACTAAATTGCTTAAAAATTTATAATTGACTAGTATTGACTTCGTTAAAAAGTGGAAAGTAACTAGGACGTTGAACTAGTTAATTGATAATGCAATTATTTTTCGAAAGAGATATTTTCTCTTAAGCCTTTTAAAACCAAAGTGACATATGGGTATGTCACTTAGTGTCATTCGTGTTAAACGGGAGACAAACTTAGTTTGATCAAAGGTGATTTCGGACTTTGAAATTCTTCTAGTGAATTTTAAGTGTGTAATGATTACACGAGTAATTTTCTAATTGAAAAACCAGAAAATCATGAAGTGTCGCTAGTTGGACGATATTTGGAATCGATGAACTAGTGGGAGCTTTATGATTTGTTGTTTTTTCTAGAACATTAGAAAAGTGTAACTAAGTACACACGTAACCATTCTAATTGAAAAATAGGAAAATCATGAAATGTCGCTAGTTAGACGATATTTGGAATCGATGAACTAGTGGGAGTTTTATGATTTGTAGTTTTTTTCTGGTATATTAGAAAATCCGAGAAGTCCTGACAAGTAACACTCGAAATAGACATCCCACGGTTCAAGAGTAGTGTCTACTCACACGAACTGCTAGTTCAAGACTGTTTCCATTTACGGAAAGTCAAGAATGGGAGAGTATGTCTAAAAGTGTTAGTCATCTAAAACTGAGTTGATTTTAAGGCTAAAACCAAAAATTAATAAACTGAAAGTCATAGGATAAGGATAGTGATTTCGGATCACCAACCTATGAATCCTTGGTGATTTTCTCTTAGGCTATGTTCTTTGGAAGAACAAGATAGTTGTGCATTAACGATTAATAGACAACGGGCGTAATTTTAGCAAAATAGTGGGAGTGATATGAGGAAATGAATCTCGATTCAATCCTTGGATATCGCGAAAGATTTAAGATTCGTTGGAACGAAAGGATTTACCTTTTATTCGATAATTTGTTTGTCGTATAGAAAGTGAATATACCATTTGTAGTATGAATCCAAGACTCGGACTTTTGTTTGATAAAGTCAAAACCACTAAGAAATGCTTTGAAATACGTATATGTACCATCTTAAGAACTATTAAAAGCAATTGGTTTCTATATTTAGATAAACGCTTCTTCATATTCCATAGTTAGTGCATAGTCCCTAAAAGACAAGACCCGAAGACCGGCTCGGGGTGATTCCTTTCTCCCGGTCCGGTTATATTGTCTCAAAGGTTCAATGACTAAGTTTCCTTTCAATCGGGAAAGGATAATGGTTATAAAGAAGTAACATAGCTTGTTCATGACGACCTTCGGGGTCGATGAAAGATACAAGCTAGTAGGAGCTTCCGAGTAGTGACTTCTTGTCCGATAACTATTCAAACACTCCGGTAAGTTTATCCAAAATATTTTATGGTGTCTCGGATTCGTCGGAGATGGAGTATTCTATACTCGAAATGGGCCATCACATAGTCCTGAGACGATGTTCGGCTCGCCTCATAGTGAAATGCTTTCACTAAGGAAGAAACCATTGAATTGCCTTACATAGTTGTAGATGTGCTACAATACACTCGCTTAACTCAATAAAGATATTGGAAGTGAAATAACGGTTTACATTGAAATGTAGAACCGAGAAGTCTACCTAGAATGTGCTTTGGAATTAACGGATAATGAGTGGATTCGGTTCACCCAAATTCCGTCAATATAAGCATTTAGCACATGATGCTTGATGGTAGGAATTTGGGAATTTCACGTACACGTTCGGTCGGTGACCAAATCGTGATATATCTTGAAGAATTGAGAGAAAGGTTCGTTATCGATTCTTGACATCCGGAAGGGACACTATCTTTGTTGCATCCTTTCGATAGAGTCTATGAACAACAAACCTTGAACCTTAGAGTACGGATACTCAAGGTAGTTACTTACTTGATTAGATCAAACCACATCCAACTTTGGTTGTTGGTGATAACACTAAATACTTTGCTAAACTAGATCGAATTTCGATCCACCAAGAAAATAGTGGGAGTATGGTTTATCCATTACCCATTACGGTTTCTGCGGACTTTGTAGTCTGAGGATCGATTGATGACCTATGGCTCTTTTGTGAGCTGTATAGGATTCTGATAATAGAGGTTGGTTTACAAGCCATAACCCTGTGAATGGAGTTTGGTACTCCGGAGAGTCATTCATACTCTTGTAGAACCACCCGAGTGTCTCGGCCCGAAGGGAGTAATTGGATCTACACGGAAAAGAGTAGAATGAATTCGGTAATTCATGATTTCGTTCAAAAGCAGAAAATAGGGGTGATTCCCTGAGACTTTCTTGCCAAACAAACGGAATCTGGATTCATTCGGAACAGAAGGGTATTGCCTTATGAACTTATGACAGGATAACTGTCAAGGCTTATGTCCTTTGTGGATAAAAAGCAAACCTCTTGGTCATTGGAAGTCATATATTTCTATAATATATGGATTTGACCAGAATATTGATAAGTCTTGTGTAGACTGGATATCAATTTTAGTACAGTAGTGAATATATACATATATATTAGTGTTTATGAAGGAACGCTGCACCAGTTGGACTCAACATGGGTGTGTTATCTGAAGTCAGAATCTGACAATGCCACAATTCTCTCGCAACGAGAGATTTGGACAACATTCGAAGAGTTTGACTCGGTCGAATTCATTAGAATCGATCATTGGTTTCCCATCCATCTTATTGGTTAAGATGATGCATCCGTGTATGCAACATTCAACGAGGAAGTTCTACCCTATGCCTCGGGAATGACTCTCTAAATCTTCGGATAAAGAGAAATGGGATGGATTCTCTTTGTGACAAGAGATGGTCGTGTTATTGAACGTCAATTTTGATCGAAGCTTAGATTCGGCGGTTAACGAAGCAAGTTTAGTATGTCCTTTAGTATCTTGAGAGAACGAGGAATAATATGCGGGCATATTCAAATGTGAACTTGGATATGTGAGAATACACTGGTTCTGACTTTGTGTCAGATTAAGGATGATCGTTAAGTCGATCTCGGTCTCAGTGTTTACTCTTGTGTTGAAGTTATTGCCTGGAGGAATCCAGCAACGCCAACTCGACTTTAACTAGTTGGGTGATTAGCGGCTTTTGTAGTAGCTAGAGAGGCGATATAGCCTCAGGATTTCCTTTTCAGTTCTGGGAGTGATTCCAGATTTGGAAAGCCGATACCACATCATTGTGCAAACGATGAAGGGGTAGCTTATAAGGATTTCCGAAATCACTTGAGTTCAAGAGCATATTGGGAAAGTACCACATGATTAGATGGACCGGCGACGTTTCGATTCTACGGATCGCCTCGAGCCGACAACCCGACCGATCATTAAGACCCGTGACATTCGGATATAGGTGCTCCCCGAGTCACCGACCTATCCTACGACGGCATACTCGGAGTGTACTTTGGAATACGAAATGGTTATGATAAGTTTTGTGGGTACTAAAATGCGGGATGAGTCTCCATTGCTTTAGAGCAAGTGGGAGATGTAGTTTGCTGTAGTTTTAAATAATAGGGTATGCTCTAAAACAATTAATCACAAGCTTTCGTGCAAGTGGGAGATTGTTAGGTGTGATGCCCGAAAGACAATTTTTGTAATTGTTTTATTTAATAAATGAAATGATGTTATTATTCATATTTATTATTCTCATAATCACCGATGTGACAATAGTATTTACACTACAGAAAACCCTGAGTATATCGCTTATGTAATCACTTAACTCAGTGTATGAGATATACACGGGAGGATTGAGTTAGTGAAGATGTACTTAAAATACAATTAGTCCGTAGTAAAGTTAATCGAGAGTATCGGGTCTCCCCTTTAACATACTATTAATGCGCCCATAACACGATAGGTGTGATCGTCTTATCCGGACTTTCGGTTAAGGGAACCTAATGGGGCATTTGTATATGATAGATATATCATATAGGGCTGGACCGATTTGATCTGAGTTCTCAATATAATTCCGTAATTGAGAAGTCTTATCGAATCATTAGATGATCATATTATGGATATATCTTAATCCTGAGGTGATCACGATCGGCCGCTTGAATCAGTATGAGGTTTGACTTGACGGTTAAGGATTACACTGAGTCTGTGATCTGAATTACCCCATCTTGGCATTGTACTGGATTGAGTGAGTAGTCCGTGTTATCACGGATACGGAATCCATTCCTTCCATTTATGGAAGTAGATAGACGATTCCCTTATGAGTTAATCCTAGACATTGATCGATCCATGGGATTCATATTACACCGATTAGCTACCGGTGAGTTATTTGAATTATTGATCACTAGGGGTTAACGGTAAGTAAGGACAAGATGTTCTGAAAAGGGTTAACGGTAACTTCCCGATTTAGAATGAACAGTCTATGGAGGATTAATCCATATGAAATGATTATATCAGTGGACGCTTATTACTTTCTCGTGAGGAGATAAATATAATCTTATAATCGGAGGAGTGCAGTCACGGGATTATGGTGGCATATTCCTGTGATTGATTTATCGAATATATATAATTATTCTGTTCGTCAGATAATTATTTATTTGATTTATCGGAGCCGCTGATTATTAGTCCATGGTCCCCGACGTGCCTCCTAATATAGCATGTATATTCTCGGACGTCGAATCCTAATAATATTGATTTAGTTCATGTTGGACTTTATTAAAACGATATGTGAATTAATTGTTTAGTGGACTATTAAATTAGTTGGGCTAAATAATTAAATATGTGGAAAAGACATTTTCCATAATCTTGGCCCAATTATTGTGTAATGGCAAAATTAATATTGACTAGGTCAATATATGTTTGTGGCGCCACATGTGTCTTTATTTTGACAAGGAATTAGTTTTCTTGTGTGTTAAAAAGACATGTGCATAAAATATTTATTGGATAAATATTTATGGTAAATAATAAAGATAAAAATATTCTTGATTTGTTCTAGAATATTTTGAGATTATCTTTTATTTAATAGGATTATTATAATTGATTTTGTATTAATTATAAAATCCTTGGAGGCTAAGTTTTACTCTTCTATATAAAGAGAGTTCTCCCAAGCCTTAACACACATGTGAAATTCGACTATCAACTCTTAGAGAGAAGATAGAATTTTCGGCCAAGTAGAGGAGGAGAAATCTTGGAGATTTTTCCGGGTAGCATATCGGAGGGTTCGAGTCGAGAATTCCTTCCACCGGGAATTGCTTGGATCACACGTGCGGAAGATCGTGGTGTTCTTCACATCATTGTTCGATCATCCTAATAGCGGTTCTCCAACTTGGATTTTGAGATCCAAGAGGTATGTTCTACAACTTACTTGTAGATGTAGATTTAATGTTTTATTACGTGTATTATATAGATCTAGATCCATAAATCGCTTCCGTTGCGATGATATTTTCCTAACACAAGTGCCCCGAGTTCGGCTTTCAAGATCCTTGCTCCTGACACGAGGGTCGTTTCTTGCTTCTCCAAGTAACTAGGTTTCCCCATACATATGAGCAATAGCCGGTGGTAGATCTTCTCGTCAATGTGACATCCACCCAATCGGCATCGGTGTAGACCTTGATTGATCTATCGGGAGACTTGGTGAAATGTAAGCCCTGGCCGGAGTGGACTTCGGTACCTCGGTATCCCGTTCACGGCATCCCAATGTTGCTCGGTAGGGCAATGCATGAATCGGCTAACCGGACGACGCCATATGCAATATCGGGTCTTGTATGGGACGGATAAATGAGTTTCCCTACAAGTCTTTGATATTGATCCTTTCGACGGCAATGTCACCATGCGACGGGGTATTACGGGGTCTGCGGGGATACGACGAGGTTTGCATCCCGGCATGCCGGTTTCTTCGGCGGTCCAAGCACATACTTCCTCTCAGAAACGATATACCCCGGTCGTTCCTAGCTATTTCCATACCCGAAAGTACTTGAGGTAGCCCAAATCTTTAACTTGAAATACTTTTGCCGGCGGGGTCTTCAAGTGTTGGATCTCGACGGGGTCATCACCGGTAAGGATGATATCATCCACATAGACAATAAGAATGGACCTTTTCGGTTTGTTGTTTTGATAAACATTGTGTGATCGAGTTGCATTGATGGTATCCGGCGGCTTTAACCACGGTAGTGAGTTTGCCAAACCAGGCTCTGGGGACTTGCTTTAGGCCATATAGAGATTTCCTCAATTTGCAAACTTTCCCTTGAGTGTGAGTGTTGGAAAAACCGGGAGGCACATTCATATAGACTTCCTCGGTAAGGTCACCATTTAGGAAAGCATTCTTGATATCCAATTGGTGTAGAGGCCAGTCAAGTTGGACAGCAATTGAGATCAGTACCCTGACAGTGTTTAGTTTTGCCACATGTGCAAAGGTTTCCTTGTAGTCAAGGCCATATGTTTGAGTGAATCCCCTTGCAACCAGTCTAGCTTTGTATTTGTCAATAGTACCATCGGCATTGTACTTGATAGTGAACGACCATTTGCGGTACCGATGTCTTCTTTCCCATGTGGGAGAGTGGTGAGATCCCAAGTATGGTTGTCAAGGAGAGCGATCATTTCGGTTTTGACACCGCCTTCCACTTATCATGTTGGAGAGCTTCCCGTATATTCTTAGGAATAGAGTGAGAATCCAAGTCTGTGTAAACATGGCAAAACCAGGTGATAACCGATCATAGGAAAGATAATTATGAATAGAGTGATCGGTAGTGCAAGATCTCTTTCCCTTCCGATAGCAATAGGTCTGTCATCAACGTCGGCGGCCGCCGAGAGTCGGTGGGGTGCTTTGAGGTTCGATCTGCTTGTGACTCGCAGGTTGCTTTGAGTGTCGGTAGTCTCCGGTTCGGCGAGGCTGCGGGTCGGTAGACTCGGTTCGGGGAGGTTGCTTTGAGATCGGTAGGATGCCGAGAGTCGGTGGGGTGCTTTGAGGTTCAAGAGTTTGCCGAGGGAAAGGATTTAGGTCAAGTTCAATCGGGTTTCCATCGGTGGCGCCTCGGTGGACTTGCTTTGTAGTAGGGAGTCCTTTCAAAGAATTTTACATCCATAGAATTGTAAAATCTCTTTTCGAAGGTGAGTAACACTTGTAACCTTTCTGTCCTTTGCATATCCTAGGAAAATGCACTTGTGAGCTTTGGGATCAAGTTTGCTTCGTGTTGGGCATGGATATAAACAAATACGGTACAACCAAAGATTTTTGGTGGTAATTGGGAAATAAGATGAGGGCGGGAGTGTGTGGTCGGGAGGGTTTGGATAGGAGTCTTGAAGCCTAACACTCTTGGGAAGTCCGTTGATTAAGTATGTGGCGATTAATATAGCTTCACCCCACATATACTTTGTGACATGGGTAGTGAACATGATTGATCGAGCCATCTCCAAGGTAGGTGCTGTTCTTTCTCTCGGCAACCCCATTTTGTTGAGGTGTTTCCACACAGTGCTTGATATGGACAATCCCCTTATTCATCAAGAAATTACGAGGTTAGACTCATAGTATTCAAGAGCATTATCGAGTCTTTAAGATCTTGATCTTAGTGTCAAATTGAGTAGAGATCATGTTGTAGAATTCTGAAAACTGGTCCAACTTCGATTTATCCTTCATTAAAAACAGACCATGTGTTCCCGGTATGATCATCAATGAAAGTGACAAACCACCTTTTTCTGTTATACTTTTTACCCTTGAAGGTCCCCATACATCACTATGAATTAAAGTGAAAGGTGTGGAAGGAAAATAAGGTAGTTTGGCATACACAATTTGGTAAGTTTGGCAAATTGACAAATATCACATTGAAGATCATTGACATTACATCCTTTAAATAATTCGGGAATTACGGACTTCAAATAACCAAAACTTGGATGTCCTAGTCTATAATGCCATAACATGATATTATCTAAGGTTTGAGTGCGAGTGGCCGAGGCGATTCGGTCTTCGTCTTCGTAGTCTTCGGCGGGGTCGACCACATACAATCCTAAGCGGGGTTTAGCCCTCCCAATCACTTCCCGTGAAGAAGGGTCTGGAAAGTGCACTTGATTCTTATTAAAAACAACGAGTCAATTTAAATCTTTTGCAAGTCTACTACGGATATGAGATTGCGAGTCTAATTTTGGAACAAATAGGACATCCTTTAGACATATCTTATTAGTGAGTTTAACATTTCCAAAACCTTTTGCACGAGAGATAGATCCATCGGCGAGTCTTAACATTGTGAATTTGTTGACATGTCATAAGGTGAGTTATGAGGTTTTTATTACCGGTCATATGGGAGGAGGCCCCGAATCAACAATCCATGTTTCATTACTAATAGAAGAGTAGAATTTACCCGCACTAGCCCGAGTAGCCGTGTCGGTAGAGGTACTACCTTCTTTTTGTTGAGTGAGGAAAGCTTTGAATGCGGCAAGCGAGCATTCAACTTGTTGTCATTCTCCTTTTCATGGACATGCCCGCCCGACTTTCCCTGGTAGGTTTGAGGGATTTAGGCATGCCATGTAGCTTCCGACAAGTGTCCTTGGTGTGATTTGTGCGTTTGCGGTGCTCACGAACAACTTTCCAGTTCTATCAGTAGGCTTCCTGACAGTCTCAGTAACCTCAGCAGGCTTCCTGATGGTCAGCAGGGTAGCACTCTCAGCAGGGTTGTCAGCAGGGGAGTTCAGCAGCATCACTTTCCTCATGCTTTCCTCATGTTTGACTTCGACAAACATGGATTTGAGATTGGGGAGAGGTTTTGTGGCAAGGATTCTTCCTCTAACATCATCAAGAGCGAGGGATTCGGTCCGGTAAGAAACTTGAATACTCTCTTTTTCTCAATAATGTCCTTATAAAGGGCGGCATCCTTGACATCATTCCAGGGGTGAGTTTCCATCATATCTAGGTGTTGCCATGCCCTAGACAGTTGGTTGAAGTATTGAGTTATAGACATATCTCCTTGCCTGCAGTTTTGAATCTGAGCTTCAAGTCCATACACTTCTGAGGTATTGTCTTTCTTGGAGTAAAGATCCCTGGCATTATCCCAGATTTCCTTTGCAGTATCATACATCATAAAGTTCTCACTAATCTCTTTTGTCATTGATCTTGTGAGAATGGTCATGAATTGATTATTAGCAGTATCCCATGCTTCAAATCCTGGGTCATCTTCAGTAGGGGCAGGTTTAGAGCCGGACAGGTATCCCATCTTACCTTGTCCAGAGATGTACATTTTCATAGATCTTGACCATAGCAAATAGTTGTTGCCATCAAGTCTATGATTAGTATAAGATGAAGATTCGGTGACCCCGGTCTGTCGAGGCGGGGACTCAACGAAGGTGAGGAAGCTTCGGATAGTGAAGACATTCTTGATTCGACGGGTCTTGAGAGTTTGCGACGGATTTCGGGAGTTTAAGGCTCCGATACCATGAAGAGAGTTTGAGAAAGTAATAATACTTGAGTAAACTCCAACTTATTTATTCATGTTGAAAGAATGAGTATAAATAGATACAAGAGAGGATCCTTACAAGAGAGGATCCTATCTAGTAAAGTAAAAGTAACTAGAGCCGGCTACAATAAATGCTAGAGTCGGCTATGTCTATGCTATTACATAATAGGACAAAGGATAGTTACTTTATGACTATTAGGACATATTAATTGTTTATTCAATGCAATTAATATGTCTCTTGATAAAAAGTAACACGTTACATTGTAACATGTTATGAGTGTAATAATAATGTAATATTAACCATAGTATTTCCACATGAAGAAATACAGAGCCGTGCTTAAATTAATCATCCAGAAGAAAAGCTCAAATCACAGTCGAATCATAGTTATTGATTCAAAGTCTCAACTTTGATTTTATCAAAAGGTTTAGATTGTGAAACATCAAGAAGGTGTGAAGGACAGTTGAGTGCAGTCAGGAAGACTGTGTTTGTGATGAGCTGGTGAAGAGGCAATTCTACCCTCCAAGGACCAGTGGTTCAAACAGTTGAAGAGCAGCAATCCTACCTGTTCTACAAGTGTTTAGATAGTGAAGCTAGGGATTAGTCAAGGACTATCAGTTCAGAACTTTTTGTAACCAGGCCATCTCAAAGAAGTTCTAGTGGAATTTTCCTCCGCATCACAGGGGAAGAGAGGATTGACAGGATTACACCACCTGGAACCTCTATAAAACTTGTTTATTTACTTTACGCATTTATTTACTTTATTTATGTGGTTTTCATACTGAAACTAAGTTAACTAGTTTTAAAGGCTAATATTTATCCGCTGCCAGTTAACAAGACTAAATATAAGTCAGCATTGAGTTATATTCAGTTGAGCTAACTGAACTCCGCACAAGTTAAGGGACAGGAACAAAACTGAACTGAAGATCAGTTTTAAGTTTCAGAGAAACTTAGTTCCTGGGGCTTTTCCAGCTCAGGATTAGTTTTTGGTGACAAGTTTATTCACCCCCCCCTCTAAACTTGTGTTAGCCTTTCCAAGGGACCAACAAGTATTCTGCTTGCTATTGCAGCATACCATGATTATGAGATCTGGCTGATGGACGTGAAAACAGCTTTCCTTAACAGGAATCTGTCACAACCGATGACGCTAGGATGGTGTGCAAGTTGCAAAGATCCATTATGGATTGAAGCAAGCTTCTCGGAGTTGGAATATTCATTTTGATGAGACAATCAAACAGTTTGATTTCATCAAGAACGAAGATAAGCCATGTGTTTACAAGAAGGTTAGTGGGAGTGTCGTCGTTTTCTTAGTACTTTGTGTGGATGACATATTACTTATAGGGAATGATATCCTATGTTACCATCAGTTAAATTTTGATTATCCGGGAACTTCTCCCTAAAGGACCTGGGAGAAGCAGCCTCAATTCTGGGAATCAACATCTATAGAGATAGATCTAAAAGTTTGCTTGGTCTGTCACAATCCACCAATATAGACAAGATGCTGAAGAGATTCAGCATGGAGCAGTCCAAGAGAGGATTGTTACCCATGTCACATGGGGTCACCTGTCAAAGGAAATGTCTCCTAAGACAGAGGAGGAAAGGGCACAAATGAGTAGGATCCTTATGCCTCGGCTATTGGGTCCATCATGTACGCCATGTTGTGCACAAGACCGGATGTCTAGTACCCTCTAAGTATGACTACTAGGTACCAGGCAAATCTAGGTGATGGTCACTGGATTGCAGTCAAGAATATTCTCAAGTACATGAGACGTACTAAGGATATGTTCCTAGTTTTCGGGGACAATGATTTGGTATTACGAGGTTACACAGAGGCCAGTTTCCAGACTAACAAGGATGACTTAAAGTCACAATCTGGATTTGTTTTCACACTTAACGGTGGAGCAGTGAGCTGGAAGAGTTCCAAGCAGGAGACTAAGGTAGAGTCTACAACAGAAGCCGAGTATATAGTAGCCTTGGAGGTGGCAAAGTAAGTGGTTTGGATGAAGAAGTTCATTACTGAGCTTGGTGTGGTTCCCTCTATTGAAGGTCTAGTCCCACTGTACTATGATAACAATGGGGCAATTGCTCAATCTAAGGAACCAAGGTCTCATCAGAAATCCAAACATGTGCTACAGCGCTATCACTTGATTAGAGAGATAGTTGATAGGGGAGATGTAAAGATAGAGAAAGTCCACACGGAAGATAACATAGCTGATCCGTTAACCAAGGCATTGTCACAGGCAATGCATGAGAAACATATTCACATGCATGGGCTTAGGCATATGGGTGATTGGCTTTAGGCCAAGTGGGAGATTGTTGAAACAGACCCAATCGGGTGGGACCAGATCCGACAGGGTCTGGTCATTTACAGTCTATTTAGTTCATGTAATAACTTTATTATGATTAATAAAAGCACTATTGTTATTATATATTTTGTTTATCTTCATATTATTGAATGTGTATATATAGTAACGTCCTTAGTATTAAACTGTAATAGAGAAACTATGATAGTGATTATGGTTGATGAGATCTTTAATCGCTTTAATAAGTTTGATACTTAAATGTCTCTAGTCGTATGTACTGTCAAACGGGACATTGATGGTATGATTAGACTAGCACGTATTGGATGTCTTCTATTTTACAGAAGATAAGGATAGATGTAACGCCCTGTTCCCGGACACCGAGTCCTTATCCGGAAAAAGAACGTTCAGCACGTATAAAATAAAATAAATTTCACTTTATACATAAGCCTCTACTACGTCGTATCGAGTTAAGCAAAATGGAAGCAGAAAGACTCGGGTAATTTTTTTTCAAACAACCAAGATTAGAAACTCAATATCTAAAGATAGAAATGTAACATTTATTACATTGGGAAAAGAAGCCAAACGAAAACAAAAAACGTACGGAAAACTTCCAAACGTAATCTAAAAGAAACTACAAAATTCCAACCAAACTCCAAGTCTAAAAAAATAAATAAAACATGAATATATAAAACTCTTCAATTCCGGCATCCTCAAACGTCGTCATCAAAGTCCTCCTCGAACTCTAGATTTACCCGTTCGTCTTCTCTCTCCCAAACACATAAATAACATGCATTTGAGGTAAGTACATTGTACATAGTAAAAAGTAGAAGCTATAATTTAATTAAGGCTTTATAACAAGTTTTATTATAAGGATTATCTTATGAGACCGACTCGATCTAAGGTTCACTTCATGCCCATCGACATGTCATGACTATACGTTTCTAGCTTAGCTTATCTTGGTTACATCATTACTCAAGGACAATGCATAATGAATATCCATCACGAGATATACTTGCCAACTACGGTGATTAGCACCGATAGTCCCGGGATCTCCCTGGTATGCATAAACGTCTGATGAATTTCCTCCACTACCCTTCAGCCTTTTGAGCCAGCAGCGTTGTTCACCTTTTATGGACGTATCACATCACCGATATGAAATAGTGCCTAACCGAGAATAAGTGACGTTTTAGCTTTACTACACTTATGTAATTATTATTGTGTATTACTAGCCACCTAAGTGTTTTCAAAGCAAAGCTCACCTTATCAACTCTACTTCCTCACTTAGACAGCTAGACATCACATCCTATATATCAAGTACACATACATTGGTGAGCTCTAGATCACCAAAGCACAAGCCCTTTTATGCCTTTCCGACGGTCCCGGACTTCAACTCACTTTAAGAGTACGTCCGGTGCCGGAACCAAATGCATCAGAACTCAATCGGGGCTTGTTTATGTTTAATTAATGTTGTTAGATCAAAGGATTAACATTTAAAACTCAATACTTAGCTTAAAATCACAATTGTCCTCAAAACAGGGTCCAGTGCGCCCGCACTGAGCCTCTGTATGTAAAACTCAAAAACTGCTCGTCCAGTGCGCCAGCACTGGGTCTGTGCGCCCGCACTGGGCTCCAGTGCACCAGCACCGGGGTCTGGTGTGCCCGCACCAACTCTCTAAATGTGAAATTCAGTTTCTGGTCCACCAGTGCGTCCGCACAAGGCTTGGTGCGCCCGCACCAAGCGCGGCCACTCCCCAAAAACTTAGTTTTTGAGCCCTCATCGTTCCCAAACTTATTCAACATCTATATACTCAAAAATAGCAGAAAAACTTGACCTTTATAGGACCATAACATCCTATGATTCTTCAACAATGAATTCTAAGGTCCAAAACAACAACAAAATCATAACTTAAAACCTATAAACCGTAATTAACGTGTAGGAAGACCTTCTTACCTTTAGCAAGCTATTCCAAATCCAAAAACTCAGAAAACCTGCAGCAACGATCCTTCCTCACACAGAAAACCTATGTGATCAATTCCAAAAAGGGGTTAGATTCGATCACACACTTCGATTAACACAAACTATGAAAGATATGAGTTTTGATCCATCAAACTCATCCAAAACATCAGGTAGGTCGAATTACATACCTTAACAAAGCTCTGATCTTTGAGTATTGAAACGATGCTCCTTTCATGACGATTCCAACGCACTTCTCGAATCTAAAAACGGTTGAGATTCGACTTAGAAAACGGAAGAAATCTCTCAGCCTTATTCTCAAGCTCTCACACGCAGATATTAGGGGTTAGGAGGTGGAAAATATGATTCAAAAGGTTAGGGAAACTGATTGGGTTTATTTTTCCTTAAATAGGAAAATCCCAATAATTACCTAATCCTTATTTTCCTTAATCTCTCTTTTACTTAAAAAAAATCAGATTTCCTTAATATATATATATACAACTCGACATATATAGATATATATTTTCCCCGTAAAAACTTAACTCCAATAAAAGAAGTTGGAATAATAATATTTCGTTTTCGTACAATGACACGTCTGCCCTTTCCCGAAAACCAGAATATTACAATAGATCTCGTTTATCTAAGTGTAGAGACGCTTGGACTGTACATGGACGTGTATTAGAGAATGCGAGGGTCAGACTGACCCACTTACATTAAGTCTCGCAGTATGTGGCAGTTGTGTAATTATCCTAAGACCGGGGTCTTCATGGCATCACGGTATGGAATGTCATGCTTTGACACTATTGAAGTTTCCTCTAGCCATGGGGCGATCATGCGGTAGTGATTGGGTATGATATTGAAGCATGCGTAGGATACATGTTTGTTCATCCGGAAATCGCGTATCCTATGATTAGGAGTGAACATCCTAAATGGCCTTCTTATAAGGAATGTCTAGCTCTCGTGAATCTTTGCAAACTAGGAATAAATAAGTTATTCCGAGAGAGCATGATAACCAGATTATAAGATACGATTGTTAATGTACTGACACTTGAGATACAATCGTATGGATATTATTACAGCGATAGGATTCTATTTACACGGTAACTGTTTCACATGAAAGATAGTAGTCATTGCTTTTGACTCTTCCGGTGATTAGGGGTCACGGTGTGTTGCTAGACGCTATCCCGTGATCATTAGGTATGAAGGGCATTTTCGTAATTTGCACTTTGTGTCTACGGCCAACATATTCGGAAGCCTATTGGGTCACACACATAAGAACATGTAGTCGGATTAAAATGCGGTTATAGTGATAACCAAATAAGAAAAGTTTATCACGACTATAAAGTGTTATAGTGATTAAATTAATATGTCGGCATTTATTTATTATGAATAAATTAAATACAAGATATTAATTATAGTAATTAAAGAATATTTCGGAAGCCAATTTGTTGGTCAAAGGGGCGCATGTGACTAGTCTATAAGATACACTTGGATTGTGTAATTTAATTAATGATATTATCATATATTAATATTGGATATTAATTGATTTAAGAAAAATAGATTTATAGTAATAAGATAAAGATATTCAATATTGGATATTGGCAATTTCTTAGATTTATTTAGTATAAGATATTAAATTAAAAGAGATAAATCAATCAAAGAGATTTTCCTTGTTTTATTAGGAAAATATTTTCTCTCTAATCAATCTACTAGAAAGCTTCTCACAATCAATTTGGGAAGACATTGGGGCGCCACCTTCCCCTATATAAGCTAGGGGTTGGCTAGCTCTTTTGTATATCACAATTCCAAGAGTTCATAATTCTTCTGAAAAATAGAGAGCTTCTTCTAGAGAGTTTTAGAGAGAGAGAAAAGGCTGGTATAGCAATCAAATTTTTCTAGTAGCAATCCAAGGAGGATTCTGGCGAGGAGTTCGTGTGGATAACGATAGAGGCCGGACACATGGACTGTTCGCGCGCACTACTACTCTCCGTTGGCGGTCAAAGCGTCGATCTTTTAGATCAAGCAAGGTAATCACCGTCAACTACTTAACGTGTTTATTGTATTAAACGAAGTCGATCTTGGGATCGGAAATCAAAATTTTAAATTTTGTTGCGTTAAACTAGGTGATTTCCTAACACATTTTAGGATCTGATTCGTTTACGGATCACATCAATATTGAAGAAAATGCGAACATGTACAGAAAAGCAGGAGGAGCCTGGGAATCGACCCGGGTGTGCACCCAGCCACTCTGTTGGGTGAATAAAGCTTGGGCAGGAGCTCCAGGTGTGCGCCCTCCCTTGATCAAGCGTGCGTTCAGGTGCTCAATAATGCGTGTAGAATGTGGACAGGAAAGGCAGGCATGCGCCCGACCTCTTTAGACGTGCGCCCAACCCCTCTGTTTGTCCTTTTATGCTTTTTCTCTGTTGGTTTTAACTGCTATGTGGTTTGTTTATCTGTTTGGGATAATAACTGGTAATTGACAATGTCTTACATCGACTTCTGGTAGCCTCGGCTCAACACCACAATTAAGACCAACTGTGGGGAGAATGTGGGAGCACCGGAAGGTGACTATTTAGGCCGTGCGGGATATTGACTTAATAGTCAATAGTCATTTTACAATGTGCTAGGTAGCTTAATTAGATTGTCTAGGACTAGATGTCCTATGAAGGCTTTTATGTGAATGAACCAGCTGATGGTTAGATTAAATTCGTAATAAACATATGTGATGTGTCTAAAAGCTAAAACACTGTGATCATTGGCGAGGCATGCTTACTCCTTGCAACATGGAACTATTACACCTCCACTTGGTCTGATGCCAAAGGGACTCGTGTAATCTTCTTTACGGAACTGTCCGTGCCCTTGAGGTGCTGAATGTGTTGTGGTGCGGTGTTCACCATACGTAGTGTCCTTTGATCTTGGTGTAACAAACTTACTTGAGCAAGGTTATACTAACTGAGCTAGTAAAAGTGAGTAAGCTCTCTTCTATTACAATATATATGGTAGTGTTTGTAGAAATTATTCATGTTATCTATATGTTATATTATTTCTACCTATTACCGAGTATGTAGTACTCACCTCCTAATTATTGTTCCCATCCGAGAAGGTAAATGGCAAGATGATGAGTATGGTTATGACGATGGCAAACATTTGAAGAATGTCATATTTTATTTTGTGAATTTATACACCGTTGAGAGGATGCAAACATTTATTGTTTGAGAGTTTAGACTATTATCTTTTCCGTTTCACTTGGGATTTGTAATAGTTTAAACAACATTTATTCGTTGTTTTGGTTTTTTAATTTTTAGACGTGGAGCGGGACTAGATGATCCGTTTTGTGTCTTTAAACATTCTCGAGTCGTTTTCTTTAGTTTTAATTCCGCTTTACTCTGATAATATTATAATACGAGGCTTACATATATATTTCTTTTATTTATTTAAAATATATATGCGAACGGGAATGGGACGTCACATAGAATGTATGAAATAGGCTTTACGACTGATATTGAGTCTTGAAAGCACTTAACTTCTGACTAAAATTAAGTCAAAATAATCAACTATATTCTGACTTATATTGCTTCAGAATAGTGTGTGTTGTATGAAAAGCTATGATAAAGGCTTATGATTGTGTCAAATGGAGCTTCATCTGTTAAAGTTGTCCCACATTGGGCACTTACTATTGTATCACCCACCTTATTAAGAGATGGACTTCCCTCACCTCATAACCAAGGTTTTGGGGATGATGCCCCTCCTCTTATATGGGCTTGGACCTATGCTTTCTACATGGTATCAGAGCCACCCCTTTATTGTTCAAGTGTTGAACCTCTTTGTTGGCCTTGTGTGCCCGGCCCACACTTGAGGGGGCGTGTTAAAGTTGTCCTACATTGGGCACTTGTTTTTGTATCACCCACCATATTAAGATATGGACTTCCCTCACCTCACAACCTAGGTTTTGGGGATAAGGCTCATCCTCTTATATGGGTTTGGGCCAGATTTCTACATCATCAAAGGGATAATGACAACTATGGGTTTCTTTAATGATTTTGTTTCTCTCATTATGTCTTGTGTTTCTAACTTTCCATGGTTAAGTACATAGTCCTGGTTAAGAGTGATCCTTCTGTCGTGTTTTCTCCTTCTGGGGACATCAAGCATGGGGGCCTCTGTCCCCTTTCATTTTTATATCGTGTGCGGGAGGTTTGTCTACTCATCTTAATCGTTTTTTTCGAAGAATTTCTTTTGTGTGGTTTTAGCTTTGGGCGTGGCACTTTAGTGTTGAATCATCTTCACTTCATAGACGAAGGCTTAATATTTACCTCGGCTAGCCTGTATGTGTCATTGTATCCCGGATATTTTGGATCATTATGGTAGAGCGTCACGACAAAAATCCTATGAGTCAATACAAATCAATCTATAAAAATAAGCGGATAAACTACACATAATTATATATACGTAAAAAAGTCATACTTACATAGAGTCTCTAACGATCTATCATGCTTTGGTCATGGGTTTTTTTTTTTGAAGTTGTCTTTGAATGAGATTATGGAGGAAATTGAGGATAATTCTCCGTTGGCAATGTTGTTGAATTCTGCATTTCTCTCTTCCCATGTTTTTTTTGCGTATTTCTTTGTCTTGTGTCTTACTCCCTCCGTTTTTTAACTGTCATTTTTTAAAATTTATTTTGTTTTTATTTATCTCTGTCATTTTAAATTTTAATGCAGCGTTTTTTTTCAATCTTTACCCTTCATTTCAATAACCCAAATTTTAGTACACTTTACAATACACAAAGAATGAAGGGTAATAGTGTTATTTTAAACTATTTTTCAGGCACACTAATTACTTTTTTAATCTGTGTGGTTTTTCTTTCTCCGACAGTAAAAAACGGACGGAGTACTTTTTTCACATATAGTGGACAATAAACCCACACAATACACGGAGAGACTTAAACATGAGACAGTTAGCCCTAATACATATGTTTAACCACTTGAGCTAAGTCTCACTGGCTCTTACTTGCCATATCCTGGCCTGCCCCAAGTTTACGTGATAGAGTGCATAGCATGGCCTCCTTAAACCCTATGTGTGACAAACCCAGAGTAGGAAAATCAATCACATAGGGAAGAGTACTCGCTCTATGCACTCCCAATAAAATCCCTGCCCCATGGATAATTACATAAGTGGAAATCAAAGTGGAATAAATGTTGTAACTTTGTCGTCTGCATCGTGTATACGATCGAAGGAGATAAAGTCGAAGATCGCTCCGCACCCTCATATGAACTTGCACGAGCAACAGAGAATTGTGGTCCTTCCTGGTGAAATTCCGACATGACCGGTCCGTAAAGTGAGCAACTACACCCATGTCAGAAGCTGTACCAAGTAACTAAAGGGGTAGATCAAATACTAGAAAAAGTACGAGCACATCGTTTGACAGCAAAAGCAACAAACCATGTCGTACTATTCATTTCACCTACTTTTCTGTTTTCACCAATTCGTGCCCATATACTGTGTATCACACTTTGTGCAGATCGATGAAGCTCACTAAAGATTATAGCCATGCAGTTTGCCTGACGTTTACTCATGGACATGGCGTACAGTAGAGGCATATTATTATTTGTGCATCTTTGTCAACCAACAAGTGGTCCATTTTTTTATAATCTTTTTAAGTTTGAATGGGCAAACTAAAACGACGTCGGTTTTAATTATCATACAATAGAGGTATATATATATATATATTATATGTATATCATATCTTAGAAGTTACTATACATATTTACATATCGTCGTTCTAATTTGTCGTATTCTATTTGTTTTATCCGTTTCTTTTATTCCATTTCCTTTACGAGTTAATCTACAGTGCTCACCGTTTCCTTCCCTTCTCCCCACAAATGCACTCCACCACCGCCCGCCGGGTGCAATGGATGCCTTCCACTTCTTCTTTTTTCTGTTGCCGGGAGGATTTATATTGCTTTGGCTTCTTTTTTCGGTTCAATTGTTTCGTTACTTTGCAGTGTTCTCGGCTTCACTTCTTCCAGGTGAGGCTTTCTTCCACCGGTCTACAATTGTTCAGCTTTTTGGATTCTTCATAGTAGATTAGTTCAGCTGCCTTTCTGAATTTGTTCTTTTAAGCCCGAGTTCTTTGTTTTATTTTCACGCTTTTTTAATTCTGTGTTTCATAATTTTTTCGCTTTTCAGATCTAATTTTGTTTTTTTCCCTTCGCAGGTGTTCTCGGCTTCACTTCTGCCAGGTGAGGCTTTCTTCCACTCGTCTACAATTGTTCAGCTTTTTGGATTCTTCATAGTAGATTAGTTCAGCTGCGTTTCTGAATTTGTTCTTTTAAACCCGAGTTCTGGGTTCTATTTTCACGCTTTTTTAATTCTGTGTTTCATAATTTTTTTCGGTTTTCAAATCTAATTTTGTTATAGTAAAAATGTAAGGCCTGATCTTTGTTGTTGCTTATTGCCTGTAGTACGTTCTTTGTTATGTTCTCTTCTTCTTCTGTATGTTGTTGGTGTCTTTGTTTCTGTGTCTTTTCGTGCATATTTCGGGTGAGTGTGCAAGTGTTGGTTGTGTTGATGGTATGTTCCATGTACTGTGTTGGGTATGCATGCTGCTGTTGATTCAATTATTGTAGCTTCTTTGTTGTTTTTGCGTAGATGCATCTTTTGCTGGTACATTCTGATTTTTGAATTTAATGTTTCAATGTTTCCGAAATTGTATTTTGTTATTTGGTAAATATGCTTATTATTCGCTTGTGAGGCTCTTGCCCTGTCAGGGTTGTTTTGGGGTGAAGGTTTTGTTAATTGACATAGCAACTGCATTATCAAAGGGGTTTGGTAGGTAGAAATGGATGAAAGGGTTAAGGGATATGATTTCTGGAAAACTGAGAAATAGTGTTTGTTGGATTATTTGTGGGTGTTGAAAAGGTCCAGTCTTTCTTCCACAGGATGCTATGGTGGTGAAAATATCTGCCTCACAAAATGACCATAAATGAAAAGCATTGCCTTGTTCCGAATTAAAAATTAGTTTCTTCAGCTCCTACTTTAGATCTTAACTTTTCATCATTTGTCTCCTGATTCTTGTCTTTAGGTTTATTATTAGGAACTTTTTGCTACAAACTGATGCTTCTCTTGAGTTTGATTATTGGAAAAACTTTGCTTGAAAGTGTAGCTTTGGGCTTGTAAACAATAGGACTGTTCAACTGTATTCTGTTTATGTATTATGTTTTGACTTCCGGAATGGATATTTGGTCTGAGTCATGGTTGTTCTCATGCGTGCTTCCATAAATGTAGTTATGTTTTCTACTTTGCCACTCTTAAATTCAATGTTTCATAGTTTCCCCAGTTGTTGTTTGCTCCTTGCCTGAATGTGCTCATGGCTGTTTTTGATAAAATCAGTACTTGTGATTTAAAAAATATGATACTTTATTATGGATTTATAGAACCTTTTACACCTAGAGTAGCTGCTTCTGTTTCAACTGTAAATCTTTTTGTTTTCTGTCTCTTACGCATTGAGACATTGTTCCTTCTATTTCACTTTAACTGTCAGTGTATGCAGTATAAATATAATTTTCCCCGCTTAGAACCCCACTTACTTGGCTGGTATTTATTACAGTTTCGGAAGAGCGTGTTGTGGTTACTTTGCTTCGTGGACAAGGAAATTGCTTGAGGTCAGTGTAGTTAGAGGTGCTACTGCAAACCTCAATAGTTAGGGGATCTATTGCAAACCCCATAGTTACGGGATCTACAGAAAATCCCAGTTTCCTTACACACGTAGGCACTACAGGCTTTTGCATCTACAATATATACAATAGTTAGCCTTATAGTTGATAGGTTGCTTACATAGGTCTTTCTTTATTTCAAAGTACTATTGTAGGATCCACCTGCACTTCAGCTATCTGAATGCCTTTTTTTAGGTTAGGCTTCAAAATGATTGTTGTTCTGTTTATGTGCGTGAATCTCAGACTAGCAGCATTGTTGTAGCTTCAAAATGATTGCGAAATCTTAGTTTCCCCTTTCTTAATGTTCACCTATGGATCAAGATAACTGTAAATCTCAGAATGAGAAAAGACGAAATGCATATGCATCTATGAGTCAAGAAAAGAAAGATTCATTGCTTAAGCGTCGACGTGCTCAGTATGCGGCTCGAAGAGGTACCCAAGGTAGCTTAAATGCACTTGGTACTTCAGTTGCATCCACAAGTGACATAAGTCAGATACCTAATGCATCTCACAGCTCCACTAATCTCTTGGTGCGTGAAAGACTTAGTTGTAGAGCATATGTTAATTTTGATTTTTATCCTTCTGTAATCTAAGAGCTGAGTTACATGCACGTTATGCATATAATAGCTCTGTTTCGTTACCACCTCAGTCCAGTGCTTCCACGCTACCTGAGGCAGCTGACTGTCTATACTGTAATGATGTCCGTCTTTACCATGAACCAGCTTGCTTCTGTTGATGTGAGGGAGAAATTAGGTTAGCAATCACAGAAATGCCTCATGCATTATCTGAGTTATTTACTGGTAGTGATCCTCAGTCGATTGCTTTTCAAAAGTACGTAAGAACCTACAATAATAATCTAGCTTTTACTACTTTCTCTGCTCGGAAAGATAATGACTTGCTGAAAAATCAGCAAGGCATATACATCTTCAAGGTGCAGGGCAAAGTGCACCATTTTCTAAATCCACTGAAAGCAGCTTCTGAGATGCTTAGTGGTATACAGTTGTACTTCTACGATTCTCAGACTGAACTTGAGGAGCGTTTAAAAACTTCTGACCGTTTCTCCCAAGATATTATGTTGAAGTTAATTCAGATTCTATCTCAGAATCCTTATGCTGTATTTCTACGACAACTAAGGCTTCTAGATTCAGTAGATAGATGCCAAATATTCATCGTTAATAATCCTAAACTTGATCAACGAGTGTTCAATGAACCCAGTTGCAATGATGTTGCTAGGTATTCTCTACCTACCCACCTGTGTCGGTTTCGGGTACAGGTACCTTTTTGCTTATAGTCCTTCGAGCTTTTCCTGGGAGTATGGCATGGGTTACTTCAGCGCCGTAGCGCCTGGTACTCGAACATTGGCTCGAGGCATTTTCTCTACCCCTTCTTCTGGCTTCTGCCATTGAAGCAATCCCGAGATCTTTAATATTTCCTTTTGGCATAGTACACTGGTGTGACCATCTTGATAGCCGGGGCTAACCCTCTCGGAGCATGTATCAGAAAGAAAGTGATAGCGGGAAAAGGTGCATTTTTGGCTATTCCAATCAGTATGGAAGGAACGATTCACAGGCAGGAGATTCCGTTAGATAATCATGAAAAGAACAATTACAGAATTAACATACTTTGTTAATCGTTCATACTTTGTTAATTCTGATTCTGCAGATTTGTTACTTCGTGATTGCGTCCTGTATTTCAGCCTCTCGATCCTTTTTAAGGTACACCATGTTTGGAAATTTCCCGAAAAGCTAATCATAGGTTCTTCTCTCCATCGGTCTTTTTGGTGTTAAGCTGTGCTGAATTATGTTCTAATGATAATTAGCTTTCATGGTTGTTCAAATTTGAATGTCAATCCTTTGAAAGAAACGAGATGATACTCTATGGTGGAGAGTTTTATAACGACGGAAAGGTCGGTTTCTTTGCTTTTTTGAATGCGAGAGAAAATGGATTTTCCAAAGCAATATTATTCCAATTTTTCGATATGAATGAATATATGCATTGCTCAAAGTTTGTTGCTTTACTCTTGGATATTCTTTGGAGAAGAATGAGTTAAATACATGGATGATTTTAGTGTGCTTGTGGTGGCATACTTCGTTTTTGAGCTTGTTTTAAGCGTGTTTGATGCCGCATGTTGTGTTTTGATCGGATGTAAGTGAAAGTCCTCGTTAAGTAGTGTCCACAATCGAATTTTCCGGGAAATTCAGTTGCCGAGTGTCTTACTTTGTTTATGAGCTTATTTGTGGTGGGTTTGATGCTACATGTCGTGTTTTGATGAGATGTTGGCGGAGCTTCTTGTTAACGAGTCTCCGTAGTAGAATTTCTCTACGGCATCACCGTAATTCTATACATATCTTGAACTAAATAAATAGACGATGAGCCTAATTTGAAGTTTAAGTCTTTTTCCCAGATTGTTAGTACTATTTTTGCTTTTTAGATACAAGCATTAGATTTTTCTTGAATATTTTGTTTGTCCATGTGATATTGCTGTTTAAAAGTTTAATCTATAAGGTGCAGAGTTAGTTAGGTTTTCTCAAATTCAGTAGCAAAGTTCATTTGAAATGCTCCAATAGACTTAATAAAAACTGTACTTTAGTAGGAAGGAAAATGTTAGTATAGCGATTTTTAGTTAGTGTAGTTAGTATTTCTATCTCGTGGTTCTCCATTGAAAACTAATGGAGCTTAGTTTGCGTGGGGTTTAAATATTGCAGACATTTGTATACGGTGATCTCTATCGGTATGATGTAGAAAAGGAACAATGGAAATTGATCTCCAGCCCGAATAGTCCACCGCCTCGCAGTGCACATCAAGCTGTTTGCTGGGAGAATTATCTCTACATTTTTGGTAAAATTTAGAAATCTGATTGAGCACTCGAGCATGCTTAATTTATTTTCTTTTATTTCTTTTCCATTTACAAATTTGATTTATTTAATTTAACTCATAACAATTTATGTGTGTTTGAAGAATTCTGATGATGCCTATTGCTGTATGTGATTTTAAAGGTGGTGAATTTACATCTCCGAATCAAGAACGTTTCCATCGCTACAAGGTATGTTTCTTTCCTTTTGTGGGGAATATTACTTTCTCTGTTTTATTCTGAGGGTTTTAAGTGTTGGTAGCCTTAACACTTCGAGCTCATCTTGCAGGATTTTTGGTCGTTGGACTTGAAAACAAAGCAGTGGGAACAACTAAATTACAAAGGGTGTCCAAGCCCACGTTCCGGTCATAGAATGGTGGGTATAAATGCTCTGAGTTTAGATTACATCATTCCATGCAATTCTTGGTGTGGTTGCTTTTCGATAACCAAGGTTTTGTTTTCTTTTTGAGAGCATATTCTTCTTATGCTTATATTCTGATGATCGTGTTTTGCTAACTAAATGTGTAAATGTTCTGTTCTTTCGCAGATTTTGTATAAGCACAAGATTATTGTATTTGGAGGCTTTTACGATACTCTTAGAGAAGTCAGGTTGTTTATTTACTTTGAATGTTTAATTATTTTTATTTTCGCTGTGTATTAATACATGCCGTGACCGAGAGATTGTATGAATTCGGTTACTTCACTATGATTTAACATTGAATTGTTTTGAAAACATTTTTAATGTTGTTTTGAAACAAATGTATATACAAACCACTAATATGGTATTCTTGCTACATTGTAAATGAAACCACTAATATAACACCTACACAGAACAAACCAAACAATATTGTATCATCGACGTACGTGTGCAACGCACACTGTTTCAACTAGTATTATTATTATTTGTGCATCTTTGTCGACCAACAAGTGGTCCATTTTTTTTATTATCTTTTTAAGTTTGAATGGGCAAACTAAAACGACGTGCGTTTAATTATTATTATTCATTTATTTGCGTTGTTCTCATTTCTTTTTAATATTACACAGTATACACTTATATAGTACATACATATATACGGAGATGTCGAATGAGACAACGCAAAAATTTAAAATTTAAAGGCATGACACGTCAGCGATAAATGTCAAAAGTGTATGTCTTTTTCTTTGCTACGGCAAAACGACACCGTCTCGTTTTTTTTTTTAGGGCAATGTTTCTTCTTTCTTTTTAATCTAACAATACAAACCAGTGGCGGATCCAGAATTTCTTTTAAGTGGGGTCAGCGGACCGTAAAACTACATTTTTAATCAAAATAATTGTTTCAGTGGAATCACCGAAACCTAAACTACATTTTTTAACAATAAAATGACATTTTTAACAACAAAACTACATCGTTTTAATACTAAAAAATGTCTCCGGATCTCAGTGGGGTCACGTGACCCCCGGTGAGACAACATGTATCCACCCCTGCTACAAAACCTATATATTATATACACAGATACAGATACGTGGCACGGCACTGCACATGAAATTTCAAAATTTAGAGTCACGGCACGTCAGCGAAATGTATTAAATATATATGATACGGAGATGTCAAATGACACACACATTAAATTTCAAAATTTAAAAACACGACACGTCAGCGGCTCGAGTTAAAAGTATATATTATATAAATTAATATATATTGGATGATGTATACAAAATTCGAACAAATTTGCTCACTAGACTCAGTAACGTATGTACATAATATATAAACCCTTTGAATATGTAAAACATATATTGGTCTCTGTGGTTACAAAAGATATGATCCTTCCGTTTTTTTTATCTGTCACATTTTAGAATTTGTCATATTTTTATTTATCTGTTATTTTACATTTTCAATGCATCATTTATTATTTTTTTCCTCCTTTACCAATAAAATATTTACATCTCTAATAAAAAAAACACAATTCAAATACTAAAAACTCTTTTACCAACAAAATATTTACATCTCTAATTAAAAAAAATACATTTACAATACACATATTAATTGTTTTCTTAATCTGTGTGATTTTTCTCTTTGCGACATATAAAAAACCGGAGGAAGTAATAAATATATGTAGTAGGTGTATCATCCCCGTAAAAAATATCACAATTACAGGCAAAGATTGAGGGCCACATCGTGCAATACATGGTGCACCCCCACTAGTATATTACATACATCCTAAAATATAAATCCGTTTGAGCCTTTTCATACAGATTAAGAAAATTGGTTAAATTGATTATGTGTCATTAATTTTGATTAAAAATATTAAATTGACCTTTGACAGTTACTAATGCAAAGTAATGAAAAATGGGTGAATATATAATATAGTTTTTTGCCGAGAAGGACATATTAATTCATTTATCTGGCTCCAAGTACACTAGACATTAATTAGGACAAAACATGTGCAAACTTACTGATATACCCTTTTTTCCTAATTATCTCTCAATTAATTTTCTGCTCATCATAATGCCGGCTCTCTCCTTTTTCCAAAAAAAAACCTAAAACCGTCGGCTTTCAATTTCATCCAACACAAATCATCTTCTGCACATGGTCAAAATCGAAGCTTCAGAAGTACAACTGCTGATTTGTAAGAACAGATGCGCAATTTTGGTAAGAACAGATGCGCAATTTTGAGCAACCATGTGCGAATTTCGTTTCTGGAAGGTTCGATAAAGGAAAGCTGCCATTTTTATGCCTCCCTGTCCCCTTTTGAATGTCCGTTTCTCTCCTACTTCAGGGAAGTTTCGTTTGCCGGGAATCGGAAATTGGAAACGGAAGCCGGGAACGAATTGGGACCAGACAATTGAACGGAAACTGGAAAAAAAAATCAAATCAGGAGCAGGAAGATGAGGATACTGCTGGCGGCGATAAGCCGGAGAAGATGAGGTTCTTTTTTTTTTTTTGGTTTTGTTTGAAGCAGCCGATCAGGAAGCTTCGATGGCCTAATTCAGGGATTATCAGTCCGACTCTAATGTCGCAAACACAGTTGGGGGCGAGGGCTTGTTGGGGCTGGGGCTGAATTTACAGGGGAACCACCGGAGTTGCAAGTGTACAGACCGGCCGGAGGAGACAAGGCCGCCGGAGAAGGAAACCTGCGTATGGAGGCTTTTTTTTTTTTTTTTTTTTAGAAAATTAGGGGTTTAGGGTTCTTACTATTCTTTTTTTAACGTTACGACATTTTTTATGTAACTTTATCTATTTTTACGGGTTGTTACTAGGATGTTACGACATTTTTACGGACTGTTACGACTTGTTATTGGCCGTTACTACATTTTACGGGGCTGTTACTATTTATTTTTAGTCTGTTACTACTTGTTTTTAGGATGTTACGACATTTTTTTGACTGTTACGACTTGTTTATGGGATGTTACTACTTGTTTATGGGATGTTACGATATTTTACGGGATTGTTACGACTTGTTTTTAGGATGTTACGACACCTTACGAGAATGTTACGACTTGTTTAATGGTCGTTATTATATTTTACGGGCTGTTACTATTTGTTTGTAGGATGTTACTACTTTTTTATTGGATGTTACGACATTTTATGGGCTGTTACTACTTGTTTCTTGACTGTTACTATTTGTAGAAGGGGTAAAAAGTAACAAGGGGTATTTTTGTCCAAATATTTTGTTTTTGTCCTTTATAACAGCTGAAAAATTAGAATGTCCTTGCAAACCCATTTATGTGTTTTTTTGTCCTTGTAGCCCCTTCCCCCTATATAATAAATGAGGGGTAAAAAGAGAAAAATGTTATAAATGATTCATTGGTTATCTAAATGGACATACATTTTGGACAAATCCAAACTGCTAAACGGACTAACATTTTTGAATGGAGGTAGTATATATATGCCACATAATCAATTTAACCAACTTTTTTAATCGTGTGAAAAAGCCCAAACGGACTTATATTTTGGGACGGAAGTAGTATATATATATATATATATATATATATATATATATATATATATATATATATATATATATATATATATATATATATATATATATATATATATCGAGCCAAATACTATCTCCGTCCCAAAATAAAAATCCATTTAGTTTTTTGGTTTTGTCCCATAATATAAGTCTATTTAGAAGACCAGTGAATATTTATTAAATTTTTCTCGTTCTGGCTCTTATTTATTATATACTCATTACTTTTCACCATTTTGTATTAATGGCGGTTAAAGGTCATTTTACATTTTTTCACAATAATTAATGACAAATAAACAATTTAACTAACATATTTAATCTATGTGAATTTTTTTAAAATTCAAACGGATATTCTGAGACGGTGGTAGAGTGGTAGTAGATTATTTATAGGGATAAAGAGCCAAAAGTCCTATTTTTGGCAGAAATTAAATAAACAAGACAATGAAATTGTAAAATGTGCAAAAAGGACAAACATTTACCGTGTGACAAAAATGTCCTTCTGCAAGAAAAAAACGCAAACGGAAAGACGGTTCAATTCGCACCAACCCACGATCATTATCATTTTTTTTAGAACACGTTCATTATCAATTACTCCACCATTAAACCGCTTGCATTCCACCAGAAAATCCATCAAAACTGAAGAATTAGGTGTGATTCGAAGAGAAATTAGTCAGAGATTCACCGTTTAGGAGCAAGAACGAGTAATATCGAAGATTGTAAAAGATTTTTGCAAGATGTCGAAAAGAAAAAGGGGAAACGGAAACAGCAGCAGTGAAGAAGACGAAAAACAGTTAAGGTAAGATCTCAGAAGCAAAATAATGTTGTATTTATATCATTTTCCGTTGAGGCTTCCAAATTCGAACTACATTCTACTACTTATATGAAGTTTATACTACAAAAATCTCTAAATGCAAGATGGTTGTATACTTTTGCTGTTTGATTTGTAAAAAAATGCAATATACTGCACATTGTTTAGTTAGAATTCATAGCAGTAAAAGTTAAAAATAATTTTTGTATGTTCATGCCCTATAGATTAAGATTTGCTGATTCTTTTGCTACTGACACTGATAATAAGCATAGATGTGTCAACACTGACAATTGATATCATGATGATCTCAAAATCTACTCAATATGAATTTTTTAGTGTCTAAACATTAATGATGCTACTTAAATAATCAAAATTCATATGATACTGATAATGTGTTACTTCTCTTGCTACTGATACTGATAATGAGCATGGACATGTCAATACTGACAATTGATGTCATAATGATCTCAAAATCTACTCAATATGAATTTTTTAGTGTCTAAACATTAACATGTACGTAGCTGCAAATCATTTATAATTGCAGGTACTCATTGCAGTATAGATCAAACTTAAATGCTATACAAGACTTAATGAAAAAGGTAACAGGTGATCTGCAAAAGCAACACAAATATGCAATTAGCATAACCCCATTCAGACACATGCTGAAAGCACTTTATACATCTCAGATCATTGTAAAGAAGAGGAAGAATGAGATGATGGATGCATTCATAAACATCTATGACAAAAAGAAGAAAACATTCAACATTGATGGTCAATCATGCATGCCAACTAAAATGGATATCAAACTGATTTTCGGGATAGAGGATGGTGGAGAAGAAGTTGGAAACATCAAAGCTCATGGAATGGGGGAAACAAAGTTAGGAAAAAAATATTTTAAGAGAGCAATAAGACTAAGTGCACATATAGTAAAAATTAAAGTGATGGAGCTTGTCAAAGAGAATGACAAAGAATCTATTGATGACTCTGTCAAGCTAATGTGTCTACTACTTCTTCGCACAGTCTTCATTCCAAATACAATAGGAAATATAGCATGGGGCTTATTATACTATGTTGATGACTTAGATAGATTAAATACTTTCAACTGGTCACAACATGTGTTAGACCAACTCATTGATGGCTTAAAGCAAAATTGGAACAATCCAAAATAAGTGAATGTATGCACCATGATGTTACCTGTAAGTTTGTTTCCATTTAAATATTGCTTATATTATGCAATAATCCAGTTAAAATTACTAACATAAACTATATTCAATGAAGTATTGGTTCTGTGAGCACTCAGAAGCAATTACACCAAGGGATACAAATGGTGGACAAAAAGAACCAAACCAGAAAGGGAATAAGGGACTTTCATCAAAGGGAATCCCAAGAATTATGAAATGGAACACAACTTTAATTGAGAACCTGGTTGTACCAAGCAAGAAGTCTAACCAAAAAGAATAAGAAATTGGTAAGATATCATATATTGTCACTAACTCTTATACAATTTACACTAACAACCTAACACAACATCATTTTCATGCATTGTAGTTCAACAAAAAACAACTGACTCCCACAATAGATGAGAAATGGCTGATCAAAGGATTGGATGATGAATTGAACACCGAAGATGAAGATGAAGATGACAATGAAGAAGAACAAGAGGAAGGGGAGGAAGGAGAGGAAGAAGAGGAAGGAAATGATGAAGAAGAAGAAGAACAAGGAGAGGAAGGAAATGATGAAGATGAGGAAGAACAGAGAGAGGAAGAAGAGGATCAACAGCAAGAAGTGGAAGGAATGGAAGAAGAGCAATAAGTGGAAGGAATGGAAGAAGAACAAGAAGAGGAGGAAAGAGAAGAAGAGCAAGAACATGGAGAGGAAGAAAATGAAGATGGAATGGACAATGAATGGCTGGAAGACAAGGAAGATGGACAAGTTTCAAGGGAGGTAAAAACATTAAAACCTACATTATATCAATAAAAAGTATCAGTATCAGTATCAGTAACACAGTATGAACTTACTTTTGCAGGACCATAAACAAGAAATATCCAGGCTACAAACAATGATTGAGGGCAAAGAAGAAGATATAAAGAAGCTTCAAAAGACGCTGCACCAACAACAAAAAGAAATATCATAGCTTGAAGAATGTGTCCGAACTTACAAGACCAAGAAGACAGAGATAATTGAAGAGAAAGAAGCATTGGATGCTGAATATGAAAACATGACAACAAAAATGGATGAAGAAGTTGCTAAAAATGCTGAATTGACATCTGAAGTAAAGAAATTGAAGGTTTTATATGGAATGGAAAGATCCCAAAATGAAGTCTTTCAGGCATCTCTTGACAACAAGGCAACATACATTGAAAATCTCATGGCCGGAAAGAATCCAAACAAAGATGATCAAGAAAAAGAAAGGATCAAGCAGAATGAATAGGAAGATAGAAGAAGGATTGAGATGCTTGGAAAGAAAGTTGCTGAACTTGAGAATGAGAGCTTTGAGAAAGAGAATACAATCAGCCAATTGAAAGGAAAAGTTGAGGAGAGCTCAGGAATCAGACAAGATTTGAAGATGCATCTAAGTGAAATGAAGAATGCTCATTCAAAAGAAAACACAGAACTCAAAAACAGGATTGCACAACTTGAAAAACAGTTGTCTAAAAAAGATGCAACAATGGATGAGTTGAAAAGAGTGGCTGAAAATAATGCATTATCAGAAGAAACGCTTAGAAAACTTGTAGCAGCGCAGAAGGAACGCTTAGATGCACAGGAGAAGGAGATTGAAATATTGAATGCTCAGGCAGAAATGTTGAGGACACAAAATAAAGAGCTTGAAGTTCATCAAGTAACTCAACAAAGTAATCCAACAACTGGTGAGTCGTCATTGATCAGAAGGCTTCATCAAAATCCAAGAGAAAAGAAGGTAGTTTAGGATGAAGCGTTCGACTACGACACCGAGAAAGGAAAGAAGAAAAAAGATCAACAAGCAGGAAAATACATTGCTTCAACGGACAATGAGGTGATCAATGGAAAAGTACTCATGAAAGAATCAAAAGAAGAATACGAATGTGGAGCACATGTTATGACAGAGGCATACCAACGTATATGGGATCATAATCAAGAGGGGGGGCAAAAGTAAGTATCTCTTCATAAACAATTCATGTAATACTTTTATAATCATCACATATCAACACTAATATGACTCCTGTAATCATACACAGCAAAGAAGTATGGGCAAGATCAATAGGAGATTACCCATTTGTCATAGTCAACTCACTAGTGGTTGTAATGAATAACTATTCATTGACGAATCGGTAAGAAGTTCATAATATCACTGGAATATTCACTTTCATATGCAATATAATTTAGCTACTGACAAAATAACTTCATGCGCAGATTATAGATGCAATGTGCACAATCATGAAAAAGGCGGAGGTAATACATGAAAATTACCAGATAATTGAGGCAGCACCATTGGTATGATAGAAATCTGACTACTATACTTCAGTAGCTACTGTTAATACAACTGTTACTATGAACATTAACAATATTTTGTGCAGGCGGATTTCTTAAAGTTCTACAACACAATGGGCAATGCTGACATGGAACCCATTGACGACATTGTCAAACACATAAGAACAGGAAAAACAGTGCTTATTCCATTGTGGGGCAAAGGTAAAGAAGAAGATGGGAACCATTGGGTGCTTCTCACTCACAACAACCAACAAGGTACTTGGAATATGTACCATTCATTGAGAACAGGAAGAACAAAGGACCCTTACTTGAAGGACTGTGAAACCGTGGTAAGCAATCATATGATACTGATACTGATACTGATGCTGATACTGTTTACTGATAATGTGTTACTCTAACATCTATTGTTATACATATTCATTCACAGCAATCATTTATTTGGGACACCATATACCCAGATGAAGCAACAAAGCCGGAGAAGACTCGAAAGAAGCCTCAGAAGATAAACAAAGTTCGCGACCTACCACTACAAAAAAACAAAACGTAAGAAAGTATTACATACATTTTCTTTGATTACTAACATGAGTCTTAATCGATTGAACTAAAACTGATGCAGGAACAATTGTGCTGTTTATATGATCTACTACATCAACAGAATCGTAGCAAGAAATGCAATCCAAAAAGATTTGAAAGATGAAGAAATGCAACAAATGAAAGAAATGATCATAAACAGCATAACAATGAATGATATGTTGCTGGTACCTTAGTATTCTTGTTAAAATGTACACTGATGTTAAATTGTTACTCTGGATTTCAAACTACTTATGTCAATGACTGATGTCTAATGTAAAGTCAACTATTAAAATACTTTTGTTATCATGTACATATTGAATGTTACTCTGAATGATCCATTTTACTTTTGTCAATGAATGCTTTATTATTTCTCAAATATTATATTAGTCAAACTACCAATGACTATTATTATCTTAGTTTGTAATTGCAAATATAATCATTCAAATCTTTATCAAAATAGGAAGCTCTTAATGCAGAATCATGATCATTAAACAAGTACAAAAAATATTGAACAATCAGTAAAAAAAAATGGCAAAGATTACAAAACTATTACTCAAGCAAATATAATCATTATTATTCAATGCAACTGTCAAATAACGTATCAGTATCAGTATCAGTATCAGTATCAATATCAATATCAGTAACAGTACAAATCCAAACACCACAATCATTTCTACAATCATCAACAATACAAAATCACCCCAACTGAATAGTAGAAGTACATATTTTCTTATTGTGACTAGAAGAACCACACCGACTACATTTATATGCACGCTTTGAACGTTTTGATGGCTCTCCACGTGAAAGAATGCATTGAGTCCGAGGTCTTCCAGGCTGCCTCCTAGAGAATGGAGGCAATACAACAGGTGAAGCTGATATCTGAGCTGATAAATAAGTATCTGGAACATGATAAATTGATAACCATCCACAAACGAGCTTGTCCTGTAACAAACATCAACATAATCATGCAAAAACAGTCTCGTACTGATGACAGCAGCAACTCCATGACCACATGGATAACCAAATCTTTGGCAAATAGAGCAAGAGCAGGTCCGATCCCTCAAATTCACTCGGTGAAGAATGAACTTCGTAAACAAAAGCTGTCGAGCTAACAACATTCCACTGCTTACATTGATCCATGATATGCAATAGAATGGCATCAATCGTGGGACAAATAGCAGTAGTCCATGACGCATAAAGTTCTCTTATCTGCAACAACAACATGAAATAACTAAACGAATGTAAATAATAAACACTTAAACATGAGAACAACAAAAGTAAAACTAACACAAACCTGAAAGCCGCTGCATAAGTTTAATATGGATAGCATCAACCAAGTTAAGAACAGGAAGATGACGCTCTTTCACAACCCAAGCATTAAAGGATTCTGCCGTGCTAGATGATATGTATCCATACCGGCAACCCTTGAAGTGAGCATTAGCCCAATTCTCATGCTTCAGATTTTTAAAAATGCTTTTGCGGCATCACCACCCTCAAAAAGCATTAAGTTATGATTATAATCAAATTCCGATTTGGTAGAAGCATAGGCACACTGTTCAAGCAACTCAACCATTCGATGCCTAAAAAACTTGTTTTTCGAAAATTCAGCACACTTCTCACATAATTTAAGCTTCAAATGATACAAACAATATGAATGGTAAGCATCCGAAAAAATAGTACGAACACCATCAATCAAACCAGGATTCCTATCACTCATAAACGTAAGCTGCCGCAGAGGATCCAAAATAGCCTTCAGATTGATGAGAAACCTCCTCAGAATCAACAATAGCAAAACAAAGGGGATAGATACCTAACATAAAAGAAAATAATATGAATGTCAGAGTTTATGATACTGATATTGATATTGATACTGATACTGATACTGATACTGATACTGATACTGATACTTTCATTATTAATCAAACATATTCTATAACAAGTAAAAACTCATATACCTTGGTTACCATCTTTCCCAGTAGCACCCAATAAATGACCCCTAAATTGACCCTTCAAATGTGCTCCATCCAGAAAAAGGAGAGGACGGCAAGCATTGAAACCACGTATGCAACCAGCAAAAGCAACAAACAATCGTTTGAAACGACATGATCCAGGATCCACTTCATAAACAACACGAGAGCCAGGATTTGAATCCAAGAGACATTGAACATATGCAGGCAATCTCTTAAATGATTCACGCACACTGCCAAACAAAGCTGATTTGGCTTTCGACACACAAATTCTTGCTTTGAAATATGTAACCCTAAACGATAATAGGGAGAACAAATCGCGTTTAACTACACCAGGACTCAAAGTAGGTGTATCGCGAACCATAGTTTCAATAACATCTGCAACAAGCTCAGAACTCATTCGTGATCCATCAAAAGAACGACCAGCAGAACCACACATATGAACAGTGCATGAGTCTCTAACATAAAAATATCCATTCGTATTCAATTTTAAACCATGAACCCTCCATTCACAATTAAATATTTCCTTGAAAGGACAATAAGTTGTTATCCTATTGTTGTCATTCTTTTTTAAAACATATTGAAAACCAGTGTATATGGACACCTTTTGCAAAGATAATCTGAATTCCGAGGCACCACCATGAAACACTATCCCAGATTTAAAAGATATCTTATCCCAACCTAGCTCAAGCCTAGCCTTCTTAACTGAGGAACTAACTGACATAAAATCCTCATCACCATCAGCACAAACAACATGCATACAACTATTGGAGCTTGAGGAAACAACATCACCAACATGAGCTACACAGGTACTGGAAGTTGATGAAGAAATATTGTTGTCTTCTACAACATCCACATGAACACCATGCCCATTAAAGGAATGAGAAACAATAAACAACGAAACCAAATCTTCATCATTAGATAAAAAAACACTTAGAACAACCAGGTAACTTGTAGTACAACTTAACACACGATTGATTCAAAGAAGACCATTTCCTACAAATCTTATTCACAATAAACTCAAAACAATCAATTTCAGAAACAGGCAAGACATAAGTCTCCAACGCATAGCTGCAAAGCAAAACCACCATCCTCACACAATCTGCAAGGAAACACAAGCAAAACTTAACAACTAACACTAAAGAAATAAGTCATTACCAATATTACTGTGTACTGATACCGATACTGATACTGATACTGAATCACATTATCAGTAACATGTACAATGCAGGTAAGAAATCATGCTCTTGCTCTCATAAGACATCAAGCTTCTACAATGTAATTCAAAATGCAGAAATTCACAGAGCAGTGTGTACATACATATCGAACACAAATGAGAATCAGGATTCTACAATCAAAAGAACAAGGAAAAATACAGAAGTTAAGGAAAATGTGTTTAACTATAAAATTGATCTCAAAATAAATCTGAAAACATAATCAAAGTGAGGTATCAAACTAAAAATGCAATGTGTTTTGATTTGAATGAAAAATAAACGAAGAACAACATATTAGAAACAAGCAACACATCTGAAATGAAAATATTCGACTACAAAATAAAAAATACGTGAAATTTGAGATGAAAGATTACCTTCAAGCTAAAGATCAAAACAGCAACACGATTCACGGATTGGAAGATGAAATTGAACAGAAAATCAATGAAGATACGCAGAAAAAAGTGCCTGAACAATGTAATTGGAGCCGTAATTGATTTAAGACCGATATTAATGATGAATAAATACCGAGGAAAGAAGAAAACATAAATGAAGGGCAGAAGAGTCCGAACGAAATATTATTGTCCTTATTGCAACTAAAAAATTAAAGCTGGATTAGCATTTAATTAAGAGGGGAAAAATGGACTATAAACTAATTTTTCCTTATTTATACTACCTCCGTTTTATAATATAAGTCATCATACACTTTTAGATTTATCCCACAATATAAATCATTCTACATTACAATGCAACATTTATTATTATTTCTTCTATCTTACCTCTTATTTATTATCAATCCAACAATTTTTCAGTTTTTAACAATTATCACATTAATGATAATCAATGAGCATTTTGTTTGTGTTGATTTCATTTATTTTTGTAACGGAGTCGACTATTTGCTAGTTTGAAGGTTGGTTTGATGGCAGCAATCATCTTTCTTATTTTATTTAACTGAAGCATGTATTTCTATAACATTAATTAATTGAGTCTCCTTGATATTTCCCTCCAATCCCTTGTCTTCGTTTATTTTTTTTTGGTGTGCTTTAGTTTTCAAACTAAAGAAATCTTTTGGAACTGAAGTTAGTAGGACAAACAAGTTTAGAGCCTAGACTAGCAGAAACTTGAGACAGAGTTCACTGTAGTTCTGAATCTCATATACTCTTTGCCCGATTCATGATTACAGTTCGAACCTTTCTCGATTGATATATGTATTAGATTTAATCTAATTGCAAAATCGATATAGGACTATAGATTTGTTTTTCAAGTGATTAAAATGATTTATTGGCTAATGCATCCGTACGTGTTCGGCTTAGCAATAATAATTCTTATTGTAATTTGGCTTTACTTTGCATATTCCTGCTAATATTTCTTATTTATGGTCTTTTGATGCTACATCACTTTTAAATGGATTTTTGAGTACAATGTTTTTATCTGTGTCAATATATATGCTTTTGTTTCGGTTTTTAGATCTCGTGACTTAATTGAAATATATGCATAATCTGAATATTATTTTGTGACTATTTTTGCTGAATCAACGCCATGCTATTCACTCGAATATATGACTACATATACATTATGTGCTATGTTTGCCCGAAATTTCAAATTGAGCATAATAATTATATGTTGATTGCCTTATAAATAAGATTATATGTCATCCTATGATAAAGAAATTTCATAGGCGTTATATACTAAGTACAAAACAATCAATGTGATAAAGTATCTTCACAAAGCATCGAAAAAATGAGTGACCGCTATGTACCATGGCATCGTGATCCAATTCACACTCTTGGAAATTAATTATTGTGGATGTCTTATGACTACATAATTAATATGCTCTTCACTCTTGTTTATGTAGATGGCTGATACAACTCGACCCGAATTTGAAATCTTGGACTCAGAAGGAATTGAGTACCACCGCTGGGTTTCAGATGTGGAAATGGCTTTTGTTGCAAAGGACTACACTCTCACTATCAAAACACCCACCGACCCTAAGGACGACCCATCTGCTAAAGTAAAAGCAAATGCCCTAATGTTCTTGAGGCGACATATTGACTCTAGCTTACGCTGGGAGTACCTTCGATTGAAAACACCCAAAGAAGCTCGTGGGATGCCCTGAGGGACGTTTTGGGAACATTCATGACGCTTTACTCCCGAACGTATCGCTCGGTGGAATGAAATCCGCTTGCTTGACTACAAAGGGGTAGACCAATTCAACAAGGACATGTTGCGTCTTAGAGCACGTCTCAAATTCTCGTGGAAAGGAACTCACGAGAAGATGATATGATCCGAAGACTCTTTCCACTTTTCCTACTTGACACTTATACTAGCGAACCGGATAGGTTTGAGGAGTACGACAAGAAAAAAATATTACGACCTTTCACAAATTGATCAACATGCTTGCAAGTGGCCGAGCGGCATGATCAAGTTCTCATGAATAATAATGCCGGACCCGCCGGGACAAAGAAAATTCCTGAGGTTAACTATGGCAAGATGAAAGGTGGAAAGAACCCCAAAGAAAAGGGAGTTGGACGTGCTGAGCCTTACCCACGTGGAAACAATGCACCACGTGGAAAGGGACCTAGGGGCCGTAGTATGGGCCGTGGAGGTCCCCCTTATGTATGGCGCAGAAATGGTGGTGATGGTCCTAGTGGCCATGGTGGTCCTAAGGCTAAGAACCCTCAAGGAAAAGGGAGAGAGTTGGAACCGAACCTTGCTATAGGTGTGGAGTTACTTGGGCATTGGTATAATACTCCGCCGAGCAAGTAACAAAGTAGCGACCAATTACAAGAGGTATAGGGAATCTAAAGAACAAGAGGCCCACTATACGGAAGATGGAGGCAATGACACTGATGTCAACCTCACAATTGCAGACTTCAATAGCAACAAGAACCCTGCTCAGTCAATGGATGTTCCAGACTTTGATTGATCTGCTTTGCTTATTTATTTATTTTTCCAAGAACATTGTGAAGGCGGAATGCCTTATTTTTAATTAGACTATTTTGGTCTTAAAGTTCATTTGAATAATGGTTTGTTGAATTGGATTTTGATGTACGCGACTTTTATTTTGATTTTCGTTGGCCTATTAATAAATTTCGGATTTTATTCTGAAGTATTGAATTTTATTCGATTTTATTTACCAAATATATACATGGTTCGAAAATAGCACTATTAAGGTGTAAAGCAATACATCTCCATCGAAAAACTCTAAAGAATATGAGTTATGTCTTCGATTTTTTTCTAATCTCATCTAATTTAAATGTAGGAATGAATCGAGGAGAAATAGAGTGCTTAGCCGATAGTGGAACCACACACACTATCTTAAGGAATAGACAATTATTTGTCGAGTTAATTCCATGTAATTCATCTGTGACTACGATGATTGGATCATCACAAGTAATACAAGGGCGAGGAAATGCCACATTTTTTATGCCTAACGGCACAACGATAAAAGTCACTAACGCTCTATATGCACCTAGAGCCAATCGAACCTTGTTAAGTTTCAAAGATATTCGTGCCAACGGTTATCATTTGGAAACTCACTGTGAGAATGGAACTGAATATTTGTATATTACCACCAATGAATGTGGAAGGAAACGCATACTAGAAAAGCTTATGAGTCAATCTAATGGATTATATATTACTACTATTCGGATTATTGAATCCTATCTTTGTCACCAACAATGAAATTTGGGACACCGACTCATACAAGAGCTTTGGCATGATCGCCTAGGACACCCTGGTCGAGATATGATGATCCGTATTTTAAAGAACTCACACGGACATCCCTTCTTTCGAGGAAAAACAAAATGGGACAAAAATCCGACACGATGCAAAGTGTCCAAAGTAGTGTTGTTTCAAAGCGACCATTGTCGTCCGAAGCACCGTATGAGTTATATCCCTCTTCCTCATTGACCATTTCCAAGGCACACCAATCATTTTGCAAAGCCTCGCTTTTTAGCAAAAACAGGATCGAGACCTTCCTATGCTAAAGACATGAAACAAAACATTCCATTCTTACAAAGAATACAAGGTGATATATGTGGACCTATCCATCCGAATGCGGGCCATTCAAGTATTTTATGGTTCGGTGGATGCCTCGACACGCCGGGTCACATGTCGCATTATTGTCCACAAGGAATGCCGCATTTGCAAAACTCTTAGCACATTATTATACGCTTAAGGGCTCACCACCCCGATCACCCTATCAAGTCTATAAGGCTTGATAACGCTGAGAGTTCACATCAAAAGCATTTGATGATTATTGCATGTCTATCGGGATTGATGTAGAACATCCCGTACCCCATGTGCATACACGAGAATGGTCTCGCGAAGCCACCATCAAAAGGCTACGAGATGGTGGCCGGGGCATTGGTTATGCGCACCAACTTGCCTCTATCTCGCTTGGGTTATGCAATATTGCACGCAGCTTTACTTATTCGTTTCGGACCCACCGCTAGCCAACCATTTTCTCGCGTACCACCGGGTTACTTGGATATGAGCCCGATATTTCACACTTACGCATATTTGGTTGTGCAAAGATATGTGCCTATTGCGCCTCCACAAGCGCACTAAAATGGGTCCTCGAGACGATTAGGTATTTATGTTGGATATGAATCCCCAACTATTATCCGCTATTTGGAACCTTTGACAAAGCGATCTATTTACCGCAAGATTTGCGGATTGTCACTTTGATGAGACTGTCTTCCCGTCGTTAGGGAGATAAGAAAAAGGATTTTCTAAGGGAACGACAGGAATTGTCGTGGTTTGTCCCCACTCAGTCTCATTTTGATCCCCGTACCTCACAAAGTGAAAGTGAAGTGCAAAGAATACTTAATCTTCAGAACGTAGCAGATTCGATGCCTGATGCGTTCTCTGATATTGCTAAAGTGACAAGATCACATATACCAGCTGCAAACGTGCCTGCAAGGTTAGAAGTCCCCAAAAAGGGGCACAATGCTATCGCTAAAGGCATTGCGACCACACTTAGTGGAGGTGTGGATGAGGCCGTGGCTGCCCAAAGGAAGAGGGGGAGACCACTTGGTTCGACTGATACTCACCCAAGGAAGAAGAGGGCGAGTAAGGCACAATCCGACCCATTAATCATCAATGTAGAGAATCCCTCTCATGAGATTATCTCTCGATTACGCTTATGTCCATGAATCAATACGGAGGACGCTCCGATGTTTGAATTGATTCCGAGAACAAAGAAATCTCAATGGATTATGAGAGTGCATACGAGTTGATGGAAAGATCTTCCATGCACATTGATGATATATTTGCATATACCGTTGCTCAAGAAATCATAGAGCACGATGATGTCGAACCACGCTCGTTGCGTAATGTCAACAAAGAGCGATTGGCCTCAATGGAAAGAAGCAATCCAGCGAACTAGATTCTCTCGACAAAGAGACAGTATTTGGTCCGGTAGTGCTAACCCCACCAAGTGTAAAGCTGTAGGACATAAATGGGTATTTGTCGAAAGCGTAATGAGAAGAATGAAGTCCTAAGGTACAAGGCTCGCCTTGTGGCGCAAGGTTTCTCACAACGCCCGGAATTGACTATGAGGAGACATACTCTCCTGTAATGGATGTAATAACTTTCCGTTACCTAGTTAGTTTAGTTGTTTCCGAAGGATTGGAAATGCAGCTCATGGATGTGGTTACAGCATATCTCTATGGGGATCTTGATTCAGAGATATACATGAAAGTGCCTGATGGTCTTTCATTACCCAAGTCAAGTGACTCTAAACCACGGAGTGCGTTTGCAATCAGATTGAAACGCTCACTTTACGGATTAAAACAATCCGGGCGGATGTGGTATACCCGCCTAAGTGACTACTTGATTGGGAAGGGATATAAGAATGATGAACTATGCCCTCGCGTATTCATAAAGAAAACAAGTTCCGGATTTGCAATTGTAGCAAAGATATGTCGATGATATGAACATAATAGGTACTCTTAATGAAATAAGAGAAACCGCGAGCTATTTGAAATCCGAATTTGAAATGAAAGATCTTGGGAAAACTCGGTTTTGTCTAGGCCTTGAACTAGAACACCGAGCTTGTGGAATACTTATCCACCGGTCCCGCATATGTCCAAATGATGCTCGGCGATTTAATATGGACAAAGTGCACCCCGTTAGCACTCCCATGATCGGTCGAAGTTTGGACATAAAGAAAGATCCATTTCGTCCAAAGGAAGATGACGAAGAGCTATCGGGAGCCGAAATTCCCTACTTAAGTGCAATAGGCGCATTATTGTATTTAGCTCAATGTACTCGACCGTATATTGCATTCTCGGTGAACTTGTTAGCTAGATTCACTCCGCGCCAACGCAAGCGTCATTGGAATGGTATTAAAAACATATTTCGATACCTAAAAGGAACCATTGACTTGGGCCTATTTTTTCCCTACACAAAGACAAGAGGGACCGTAAATGAAAATACAACCCCTAAAGAAAATGTCGACAAATAAATCGCCACCCCCTACTCCGAAACCCCAAACAATGTATTAGTTGGGTTTGCGTACGCCGGGTATCTATCCGACCCACATAAAGGTCGTTCCCAAACCGGTTATGTATTTACCATCGGGAACACGGCGATATCTTGGAGATCAACCAAGCAAAGTCTTGTGGCTACCTCCTCGAACCACTCGAGATTATTGCTCTACATGAGGCGGTTCGTGAGTGTATATGGTTAAGGTCCATCATTACACATATTCGAGGGACCAAAGGTTTGAGTTCCACCACCGAAGAGCCTACTTGCATTTATGAAGATAATGCAGCTTGCATCGAACAGATGAAGCTTGGTTATATCAAGGGTGACAACACAAAACACATATCACCAAAGTTTTTCTATAACCAGCAACAACAAGCTCTCCTCAAGATTCAAGTGAATCAAGTAAGGTCTGAGGAGAATGTGGCAGATTTATTTACCAAGTCACTGCCTAAAGCAATATTTGAGGAACATGTGAAAAATATAGAATGCGAAGGCTTTCAAAGCTTCCTTGATCGGTGTAAGGATCGGGGAGATATAGACTCGGGGAGTCTAATACACACATGTTATCCTTAAAGATTAAAGGTGCGTTGCTTTTTTTCCTTTGACCAAGTTTTATTTTGTCCCACCTGGTTTTGTTACTTGGCAAGCGTTTTTAACGAGCGCAACGATCCATGCACCATTTCGCCTTTGACTTGGCACAAGGGGGAGTGTTGAAGGAAAATACTATTATGCGCTTCGTCAAAGCCTAACGACGATTATCTTTCTTTCTATTATGTAACGTTCAATCGCATTTATCGCTATCAACGTAATCTGCTTCACATCAGAATCGCGACCCTATATAAAGGATTATCTAATGGAATGAGATACAGTTTTCCCACTTTTACTTTTACACATTTTAGATATTAACCTTCAAATTTATGACATTTAGCCATTTTCTTAATCTGGGTGAAAAACTGTAGGATGACTTATATTATGGAACAGATGTAGTACAATTTTTATTATTATAATAAGGGAATTGATATGTGCACTACATCCACTATTCCCAATGATTAAAGTGATGAAATATTTATTGTAATGTTTCCTAATAAAATAAATGATCTTAATTATGTTGTGTAGGATATTGTGGTAAATTGAATAACGAGTGTATCACTACTCTTACGATAAAGTTTCTGTAACAATTGACTATACGATATTGACTACATGATTGGAGCGGCACATATCACGCTACATTGTGCGATTCGAGGAGCGGCTAAAGATGAGGCCACGTTGATGGTTGATATTTTCCTCCTCGTCACCGTCTGGACTATAAATTGAGGTCACGGGTAGAACATGAGAATTCATCCTTTGCCTACTCATTGCTCTTATCTTCCTATTAACTACTAAATTCAAGTTTTAGAACATTTTCCTTTATCCTTTGAAAATGTCTTGCTGTGGAGGAAACTGTGGCTGCGGTTCCGCTTGCAAGTGCGGCAGCGGCTGTGGAGGGTAATTCTATCTCCCTTCGGTTTTTTTCTAATCCGTTTTCGAACAAAATAACAATTGATGTTCTTAATTATGGAAATTGAAGTCTTTGCCGTTCAAATTTATTCGACATATGTATCATTTCCGGTTTGTCCATGTTATGTATTTTCTCTCATCAATTAACGATTTGGCATCATCAGGTATGCAATTGATCCATACATCGGAGAAAAAACCGATCATTCCCAACTGAAAAACTAAATTTTTGGTTGACTTTGTCCCGATCTGACAAAATAGAGATGCAAATCTTTAAGATCTTATAAGAAAAACTATGTATTTAAATTTATACCCTTTGATCTCTAGAAAAAACCATGTTGGTGGAATCTATGTTAAAAAAAAGGGGGGATTTTAAATTATACACTAACTGAAATCTATAAAATGCAAATGATCTATTTAAGCTTTATAAATTCTTTTAATTTCATCAAGATTATGTAAAATTGTTTAATAATTCCTTAAAATATGCAGTTGCAAGATGTACCCAAACTTGGCCGAGAGCAGCACCACTGAGACCTTGATCCTTGGCGTTGCACCTGCTGCTAAAATGTGAGTATTGTGAACACACACACACACACACATATATATATATATATATATATACACACACACAACACATATATATAGTTTCCTTAAATAATTTATGGGTTTTTTTTTAATTGATGGCAATCTTGGACAGGTTCTATGAAGGGGCTGAAATGGGAGAGGCAGCTCAAGGCTGCAAGTGTGGAGAAAACTGCAAGTGTGATCCTTGCACTTGCAAATGAACACTGCTGAGAAATTAGAGAGATCATGATGATGATGATGATGATGTTGATGGTTATTATGATGGAAATCATCATTAATTCATGAATCTTATGATGTATAATAATAACATCTAATGTATGTGTGTTGTAGTAGTTATGTGTTGTGTGTCTGTTTGGGGATAGCATGTCATCTCCATCATATGTTATGTTTAGATGGAGTGTGTTGCTTGCTTTTCTCCTAAATAAAAGTAGCCAAGCCATATGTTTGTGCTGCCTCTATGTGTCTTTTGTCCTTGGATTAAAGACTTTTAATCCTTAGTTTATTAAAAAAATATATCTTGTGTTTAATTTAATTCTGTATGTTTCTGGTTGCTATGTTGAGATTATGTTTTCTAGTTGCTCGATATCAAATTATGAGTTTGATATCAAAATTTGTAAACACAATTATTCGATGAGCTTCCGGATTAATCGACTTGTAAGGTACTTTTCAGTGAGAAGGCGGTAAATTATTAGTAATATAATCTACAGAATTTAGAAAATATATACAAAATCAGTACATAATGTAGACTACAAATCTTATATAAAAAATAAATGAACATATAAGAGAAAAGAAAATGTTATAGAACTATACTTTAATCCTTGAGTAAACAAGCAACAATCTCCTGGATATGGCCTAATGGTAAGCGGTTGGGGTGGTGTAATGTCACACTGGACCGGAAGCCGGAGTGTGGGGGGTTCGAGTCCCGTAAAGGGCCGGCCTCTTTCGGTAAACGGAAAAAAGCAATGCCTCTTTCCCCGAGCTTCTTTGTGGTTCGATTAACTTCTCTTCGCACTCCTGTGGGATCGGGGCGAAGGGACCCTTCCGGTTAGAGTTTAACCGTTAAGTAAACAAGCAACATCATCGTGTTAGAGCAACCATTAGAGCAACCATTGTGCTTCCTCCGTATATTACCCTCTAACACTATCGTTTTCCGTTTCTTTTAAACTTTTCAACATCTTAGAGCATCTCCAACTGTTACACATTAAATTTTACATCAAATTTTATCCATTAGCTTCAATGGTTTTCCACAAAAAAAAAAAATATTCTTGAATATTCCATCTTGTTCACACACAAAAAAGAAAAAGAGGAACAATGTTAGCTGGGAGTCTATGCCCGGCAGCAAATTTGCGGGAGAAAATTGGCTCCCCACCAATTGGATAAGAAAAACAACCACCATTGGAATGAGACTTTAACAGCAATTTGTTGTTTTGCTGGTGATAACTCGGCTGTGAAGCCGCCGCCAATCGGTCGAGCTTCACAAAAGCCGCCGCCCCTTATTTTTTCTTTTTGTGTTTCGTTTCGTGAATCGATATCATACATCTAGAAAAATTAGTACGCAAATTAACTAATGTTTATTGCTTAAACTCGAAACTCGCTCTGTTACCACTGTTAGAAAATCTGCGCGGGAACGCAGCGTAATTTGAAATTTATTTCCTATTAACCTAAGATTGACTTCGTTTAAGCAACAAGAATAAAAGAAGTGGACGTAGAATATACCTTGGATGATCTAAAATAGATCGTCGCTTTATCTAAGGTTGTAGTTTCTGCACGAAGCCTCCCAAGTGTTCGGCCTCTACCGTTGATCCACACGAACAACTCACCGGAATCCCACATTGGATTGCTACTAGAAAAATTTGGTTGCTAGACCGACATTTTCTTTCTATCAAACTCTCTCTAAGAAGCTTTCTTATTTTTTACAAGAACTATTAGTCTCTTGGAGTTGTGATGTACGAAAGAGCTAGCCAACCCCTCTCTAATATAGAGGGTGGTGCGCCAATTGTGCCCCAAAAACTGATTGGGAGAAGCTTCTCAATAGAACGAGGAGAAAGAAAACATTTTACTAGTAAAATAAGAAAAATATATATTATGGATTTATCTTATTTAATTTAATATCTTGCATTAAATAAATCCAAAATATTGTCAATATCTAATATTGATTATCTTTATCATATTACCATAAATCAATTTATGCAAATCTATTAATATCTAATATTAATATATGGTAATACTATTAATTAATTTGCAAAATCCATGTGTATCATATACACATATATCTGCGCCCCATATAGCCAAAAATTGGCTTCCGGAATATTCTTAATTAATATAATACTGCGATTAATTAATTCGCAAAATACATGTATATCATATATACATATATATATTTCAACATGTACATCAAATATGTATATTTAATTAATCAACATAATTAATATCTTGTATTTAATTTATTCATAATAAATAAATACCACCATACTAATTTACCACTATAACACTTTATAATCGAAATAAAACTTTCCTTATTTGGTTATCACTATAACCACATTTTAATCCGGCTAGATGTTCTTATGTGCGTGACCCGATAGGCCGAATATGTTTGCCGTAGGCATAAAGTGCAACTACGAAAATGCCCTTCTTGCCTAATGATCATGGAATAGCGTCTAGCAACACACCGTGACCCCCAATCATCGGAAGAGTCAAATGCAATGATTACTACCTTTCATGTGAAACAGTTACTGTGTAAATAGAATCATATCGCTGTTACAATATCCATACGGTCGTATGTCGAGTGTCAAACATTAACGACCGCATCTTATAATCTGGATATTCTACTCTCTCGAAGTAACATATTACTTCCGCTTTGCAAAGACTTTCGAGAATAAGACATTCCTTATAAGAAGGCTCTTTCGGATATTTATTCCTAATCATAGGATACGCGATTTCCGGACGAGCAACATGAATCCTGCGCATGCTTCAGTATCACACCCAATCACTACCGCATGATCGCCCCATGGTTAGGGGAAACCTCAATAGTGTCATAGTATGGCAATCCACACTGTGATGTCATGAAGACTCCGGTCTTAGGATAATTACACAACTGCCACATAGTGCGACACTTAATAAAGTAAGTGGGTCAGTCTAACATAAGCATTATCTGACACACGTCCACGTATAGTCCAAGGCCCATACACTTCGATAGATGAGATATATCCCTACCTTCAATAAGACAGTAGACATCCAATACGTGCTAGTCTAATCATACTATCAATGTCCCGTTTGACATTACATACGACTAAAGACATATAAGTATCAAACCTATCAAAGTGAATATCATCAACCATAATCACCATCATGGTCTCTCTATCACAGTTTGACACTAGGGACGTTATCATATATAAACAATATCATAATTGGTCCGTTAAACGAACAAATATATAATAACAGAAAAGTCATTTATTATATGTATAAACATAAGCAAATAGTAGAAATGATCCGACCCGATCGAATCCGGTCCAAACCGATTGGGTTTAGGACACTATTTCAACAATGAATCGGTGCTTGACCAAGAATAGCATGACATTTTATCTTTTTACTACCATGTATGTAAGTTATTAAGTATTACTAGCCACCTAAGTGTTTTCAAAGCAAGACTCACCTTAACAACTCTACTCCATCACTTAGACAGCTAGACACCACATCCTATCTAATACGGACATTGATGAACTCTAGTTCATCAAAGCACAAGCATATCATGCCCTTCTGACGGTCCCGAACTTCAACTCCCTGGAAGAGTACATTCGGTGCCGGAACTAAACGCATCAGAATCTCAATCAAGGCTTGTTTATGTTTAATTAATGCTATTAGATCATGAAACAATGTTTAAAACTCATTACATAGCTTAAAACAACATTTTCTCAAAAACTAAGGTCAATGCGTGCGCATTCCCTGACCAGAAACTTGCTGAAAGTTTCTGTCCAGCCAATACGTGCGCATTGCTCATGCTAGGAGCAACCGAACTATCCTGAAACAGCAATGCGTGCGTATTCCATTGAATGCGTGCGCATTGCAGCTACTGTGAAAAAGGATTGAACATCCTGAAACACGAATGCGTCCTCATTCGACGCTATAAAAACCCTAAAACTCGATTTTCTACACTTTACGAACTCTATTCGATTCCAAACATGTTTTACACGATTGTAATCAGAAAAACAGCAGAATTACAACTTTCACAAACCATAACATCCCTTAATCCTTAAGCGATCAAACAACATGATTTCTATCATTTAAACCATATCCAATCATCAATCTTAACCCTAAAACCATAATTAAAACGTAGGAAGAGCCTCTTACTTGTTTGCAAGCAATCCAATTCCAAAGGCTACGAAAAACTGCAGCAAACTCGAGTCTTTTCCACGGAAAACCTATGTGATCAATCCAAACATATATTAGATTTGATCAAACGCTTCTAATCAAACAAAACTACGAATCTAAGATTTTAGATTCATCAAAAATGTTCAAGAACACATCTAGGGCTCGAAAAATCATACCTTGACAAAGCCCCAACTTTCTTGTGTCGAAACAACACCCTCTTCACGACGTTTCCGCTGCTCTACTCGAATATGAAAACCGTTAAGAATCGCCTTAGAATTCTGAAGAAATCTCTCAGCCCTTTCTCTATTGCTCTTACATGCAGTTTTCAAAGAACGTGGGGAATTTTCTGATTTCTTTTAGGTTATAAGAACTAATGGGACTTGTTTTCCTTAAATAGGAAAGAAGTAAAGGATATAATATTTCGTTTTCGTAAAATGACACGTCTGTCTTTTTCCGATATTACAACTAATTATCTAACTATATGTCAAGAGTTTCCAACAAACCCATAAGACGTGCATAACCGGTTTGAAATCTCCTAATGCAAATTGTGTTACATCACCTGTTACATTTACTATGTGGTAGTGTGTGTCTCGTTTTATTTTTAAAAGGTTCAAAATCTTCTGAACATTTGCTATAAAAAAACTTCTAAACAAACTTGATATGACGTGTTCGTTTGGTAAAATTTTCGGTAGAGGAGCATGTATAATTGAGCTTTGTCAGCCCAATAGGCCCATTATGCGAATTTCAACCGAATGTTAATTGGTTTAATTGCTAGCTATATTCCTCCCACTTCCTCGATTGTGCTCCACAAAAATCCGATCACTTAGCCAACACAAATTTTACTATGGTCCAGGACCAAATCCTACTTGGTGTGCCCAACCAATAGGAATTCAACTTCCACCAATGGAATCCTACATGTAAAAATTTCCACCAATGTATCCCTTTGAAAGTGCTGACTTGGTGGTCAAAAAACTTATACTTGGACCACCATAAAATTACTGCTTAGCCAAAATATCATATCCCACCTCCTCGAAGGACGCTCAGGCTTTCTTTCATTCTCTCCGGTCAGCCTACGCCGCTTCCCCAATAATCTCAAGATCATCGACCTCGCCATCTTCACTGATTTGATTCGATCAGGTGGTATATATGGCTATTGTTGAATCATTCCCTTTCAACTCTTTTCTCTCGAGGGGGTGCTTTCTTGTGTGGGAATAGCCGTTCTTGCTGGTGATAAGCATAGGAATTCTGCTCAATCTGGGTTGAAGAATATTTATTTATCTGCCATCTTCAGGACTCAAATCGATTATGTTTTGTACTTTTTCTATGCAGTTTGTCTCCGTATCCAAGTAAACAAGGATAACAAGGAATTTAACGTGATATCTTAGTGTTGGCCTACGTTATTCCTTTACATTGCATTGGCTGTGTTATGTAATCACATGACAAACAAAATTTATATAGTTGTTCAGTGAGTCTCTGAAATATAAAGTAGGATAATGAATGTTTTGCTCAGGCTTAGTTTATTATATGGTTCGTATTCTATTTTTAAAATCTTGATTATGTAAAACTGACTTTTTCAAAGTCTATTTTTAGTGTGGTGTCGGGTAGGTGTGGCTCTTTCAACGGGTTCCTATAGCAAATTATAACTTTTTATTGCTTTAAGAGTAATAAGCGATACATGGATTGATGTTACGTTGTGACGAAATCAAATTGGATGCCTCAGATATAAAATCAGGAAGAAAAATTTCATTGCATTTTGGGTTATCTAGCTTGCGATTTACAAAGAATTCATTGCTATATTGTGCAGGATTTACCACCAGAGTGAGCTTTTGCTGATTTCGTCCTTTGTAAGCTTCTGCTTCATTTGGTGATCATGAATTTCCTTGGATAAGCTCTCTGGGGCTTTGGAGATGAACCCTGGAAATATGAAAATTTAAGCTACTAACTTGCAATCCTTTCTCTATAAATTTTAAATTTTAGTTACATCTTTCTAATTTTATGCCATCAATTCCTTTTAAACGCCGAGAATGAATGATGGATCATGGATTAATCTTATATAGTGAACATACTTGCATTTCAGAACCTTTTGACCTCTGTTGTTTTGGATGAGTTATTACTGGGGTGCAAATGTTTCCATTGTAACGCCCCGCTCCCGGATACCGAGCCCTTATCCGGAAGAGAAACGTTCGGCGCGTATAGCATTAAATAAATCTAATATTATACGCAAGCCTCTACGTCGTCGTATCAAAATAAAAGCAAACGGAAGCTAAAAAGACTCGGGTAAAAACATAAAAGCTACTATGAATAGAAATTAACCATACTAAAGATGGATAGACAAAATACAACGACGAATAATCCAAATACTTATACAATACGAGGTCTTAAGAGTACAAGTACAACAAATCTAAGTAAAAGAATACAACTAGTCTAGTACAACCTCTACAAGAAAGAATTAGAAGCTCCGTCAAGACTCCAAGTCTTCAAAACTCATCATCAACACTTGATCTACTCCGCTCGTCTTCTCACCCCACAATGCATACAAACATAAAATGCAAAGGAGGTAAGTACAAAGTACTCAGTAAAAGTGAGAAGCTATGACAACAATTATAATTTATAAAGAAAAGATATTTTAATTGATTAGTTATTTATGTGTGACCGACTCAATCTAGGGTTCATTTCATGTCCATCAACATGAATTGACTAAACGTTTCTAACTTAGCTTATCTTTGTTACATCATGAATAACAAGGGCACTACGCCTAGTAATAGGATGTACTAGGACAATCGGGTGCAACCTACTTAGAGACACGCTCTAGTAGCCCCGGGAATATCGAGTCCCGATAGTGTGATGACCGGCGAGTGCACCGGACGCTTTATCGGCCAATCGATTGACCGGCGTGGGTACATCTACTTTGTCCGGTCGAGAGAACACATCGCGATATTGTACTATGCCTTACCAAGCATTGCATGATGTTTAAGATTTTAAACTAACACATACGTTCGATTAGATGTTTAACTAGCCACCTAAGTGTTTTCACATAAGCTCCCTCACATCTCCTACTCTCGTACTTAGACCCCTAGACACGGACGTCCCTAGCAATTACACGGACATCGATAAACCCTAGTTTATCGAAGCACAAGGCAAATCCGAAGCTTTCGACGGTCCCACCTTTCTTCTTTTTAGGGAATCCATGTGGTGCCGGAACTAAACGCATCAAAAGCTAATTCGAGCTTTGTCACATTTATACCATATTAACATTTCATGTTTGAAGGTTTAAAATGATCAAAACATGCTTATAACACTAAAACGATAAAAACAAGAAAAGGAATTAAAAACGGTTCGGACGCCCGTTTGGAAGCCGGACGCCCGTCCACTTAAAACCGCTACATCCCGAATCAAAATTAACACCTCGGACGCCCTTCCGGAAAATCCGGACGCCCGTCCGAAATGCAACCAAGGCGGACGCCCGTCCACACGGAGCGTACGCCCGTCCGACCGGGTTTCGACTAGAACCCTAAAATCTTCGTCTTGCGATTTCTAAATCGTTTCTAACCCAATTATCGACAAAATAAGCACGGTAAAGCCTAGAAAACCATATCTAAGCATACCATATCATCCATAGTCATTGATCAATCCAAAGGCTCATCTTTCTAACATCAAAACACCTCTAAGTTTAATCTAAACCCTATAAACGATAATTGAAATCATAGGAAGAGCCTCTTACCTTAAAGGCCTGCAAAACCAACAGCAAAACACCAAGCAACCGCAACAATTGTTGATCCTCAACCCCCAAAACCTATTTGATCAACAAAAACCCTAAAACCCTATTTTTCCTTTCAAAAACGAAACTGAAAAAGTGCCATAAACTGCAGATTACCTGGGTTAACTGCCACGAAACTATTTTTAGAACAATCTACGTTCCAAGACGATCGTTTCGACTACTCATGGCTGCGAAACAGAGCTACGGATTAAAAGATACGAATTTTCCAAGAATCGGATTCTACGAATACCAAAACTAGGGCTAAACTGAAAACTTACGGATCAAGGATATTTTATTTTCCAAAGTTGCGTCTCCTCGCGCTGATCACTTTTCTCTCTTGCGGCATCTTGATCAGATGAACGGATTGATCACACGGTTGATGCCTACTATTTCGCTTTTTTCCTGCGTCTTCTCATGTTGCCGCCGTTCCTCTTCTTTTTTTTTCCAGAATATGCGTGTGAAGTAATGAGGGAATAATTGGGATTATCTCTTTTTATAGCCAATAATTAAATCCTTTATAATTAATAGCTAAAACCTTTTAATTAAATCCCTTTTATTCAAATAAATAGGATAAATAACAATTAGGTCATAGTAAATACGCCCAATGACTATTTTACCCTTTTACGAAAAGTCGGGATGTTACATTCCTCCCCCTTAAGAGGAGTTTCGTCCTCGAAACTCGAATGTAACCGGGAGGTGCTTGAACACCGGACTTTGCAAAGCGTTTCGTCTCTTAACTCGTACGCCTTCTTCTTCTTCCATCTTCCAACCCTTCCACCTGTCTTGAGCTATCTCGAGGTGGCGACGATCTACTTCAATCTTTCGTTGACTTGCTATATCAAATCTGGTCTTGTATTCTGTTGTCGCTCCACTTCATCCTAGAAACTCGTGTTCTTCTATCTCTATCTTCATGAAAGATTTCCAGCAGTACCGTTCCAACTCTTGTACATCTTAGTCGCTCTGAGATGAACTGTAATTGCCATCCCGGGTTCTCATTCTTCTTTGTCCTTCCCAATCTTCCGCAATCGGTACCCAAAGCTGATTCCGATTCCAAAGGTTGTCATCTTCATCTAACTTGCGACCATTGGTGGTTTGGCTCCAGCCACCGACTTGTAACTGGAGACAACTGGATCTTTGCCTTGTTTCATCATGAACTCATCAACTGTCTCGAATCTTGAAATCATCGGTTTACCATTCTTTGCTTGCTCCTGCTGACCTATGTCCTGAGTGCTTGACCTTCCCAACTGACTCACATCTTCCTGGCGTACTCGACTTCCTTCGATCTCAACTACCCTCATAGTACCACAAGCTTGCTGAAGAACTACAAGGATCCCAAATGAAGGACTTCGAGACTTCTTAGGGTGGAGAACATGCATCGCCATCCTTTCTCTCTCGACGGTCTCATCCAATCCTCATGCCAATTAGGGTAAGCTTGGAAAATGAATGAAGTTGAAAAGTGACAAGTTGAGTACCAAGGTGGTATGTCAACTAGATAAGCCAAGGAAGGGTACAATGCTCTTGGAATAAGGAAGGTTGCTTGGGTTACAAGCAGAACAAAATGATTCCATATTAGGGAAAAATTGAAGGTGGTTCCAAAGGCGAAGAATGAGACATTGTATCATAATACAAAAGGTAGCCACTAGAAGAAAAACAAAAAGAACACCTTGCAGATGAAGTTCTTTTGAGGGAGTGAAATTCTGCAAGAAACAGTGGTCTACAATGACTTCACAGGACACTTGAAAGGATGGTAGTAAGCTTTCATATAAACCTTTAGACAGTGGAGACGTTAAAGGAAACATCACACAACATAAGAACAAGTAAAGGTGCATGGTCGAGCACCGGAAAGGATCGAAAAGGATTTAGAAATCAACGAGAGAACAAGAATCTCAACGGGAAGGAGCCATGGAGACAAAACGAGTACACCAAAAGGTTTCAGAATAAAATAAACACTTGTCAAGAAGTATCCAAGTTTGCAGTAGTCAAAGAGAGGTTATCTCAAGATTTAAAAGAAGTAGAAATTTCCCTCAAGAAATTGTAAGGGATTAACAAAAGTTTGAATAAGTAAACGGCAACCAAGATTTTGAATGTAGGGGAAACGACACTTAAGAACTGTCGGATAAGGTTTAAAGAAAATAGACTTTCAACCAGTATGATAGAATTGTGATAGAAATGCCATAACAGAAAGTGGAAAGTCAAAATGGTGTATATGATAGTTCATGGATCTAAATGGCCTGAAAGAGAGTTAAAACTGAAGGGTACAAGGTACAATAATCTGAAACGGAGATCAAAAGTTTAGGAACTCAAAAGTCGGTTGGCTAGTTAGGTTCAGAAGGCACCTTGGCAAAAACTACCTTCTAGTTGAAACTAGTCTAGCATAAAACGCTAGAAGGTTAAAGATAAGTAACTGAAGATAGATGTCAAGATAGGGTTAAAGGTCCCAAATTGGTAAGAAGATGAGATGCATACTTCGAAAGAATAAGTAGCATCACCAAAATCAACACTACCCTTAGAAGGGAAGCTGAGAATAAACACAAGTAAGAAAAATGTTCTGACCTCATAAGGCTTAGTCAAACTTGAATTTGAAATGAAGGATGGGAGTGTGACACTGCAGTTCTGAAGAGATCTTGTTTCTTGATTTGAAAAGAAAGAAGGCATGAATTTGCTCAGAAGAAGGGCTCAAGGTGATATATTTCTGAGGTAATTCATGACAACAAGTGGATAGAATTTGTTGAGTTTAAAGATCTCAAGTGAGGAATTACATGAGAAACAAATTACTAGAAAAAGGTATAATTACAATAGGCACAACAAGGGTCTGAACAACAAGCATGGCATGCTGGAGGATAGCATCTTGGTTATTGTTTATAACTGCAAAAGAAACAACAATGTTAACTTTAACGATTCCTACTAAAAGGTTTAACTCAGAAGGAGGTCAAACTTCGAGGAACTACTAAACATGAAAATCATAACTTACTACCCTCTTAGCCCAAATCCCAAGTCGAAGAGGTGAAAAATTCCTTTTTGGTTGCTTGTGTATGATATTTACTCCGGATCTGACATTATCAGTTTTTACAGAACAAAGGAAGAGGAATTTGAGCATGATACAAAGAGATAAGAGTTAGATACTAGAGTTTTCTAGATGATATAAAAATTTTAAAATTTTTGGATGGAAATAACTTGGTCAAAAACATTTATTTCGATGATTGCACAAGCTGTCAGAATTTCCAGATTCATAAACACTGAGTTGAATTGCAAATTGATATCAAACGAAAAAGAATCTGAACTTAATTCCAAAAGGAAAACTGTAGATAAAAGTCTTATCTACAACATATCAAAAATTCAGATCATTTGAAGGTGTTTAACCTGTTCAAAACAGAAGAAGAAGCGAAAGTGCTGCTGCAGATTTTCTGGACAGAGTGTCCAGCATAAACACGAACTTTCTGAAAAATCCATAACTATTATCGAGTTGATGTAAAAAGAGAAATTGTAGATAAAACAGTAATCTATTTTGCTGAAAATTTTCAGAATTTTTTAGAGTAGTGGAAGACTGTCTTATGTTAAAGGGAAAACACGAGAATGAAGTATTCACTCATGTTGGATAAAGCCAAACACGAGAATGACGAGAAGTATGTGCCAAAGTAAGAGACCTTTAACACTATTAGTTGAAACGACTGAAAAGTATTTGGAAGGAATAGAATTACACATTGAGTTCGTGTAGAATCCATCTCAAGCAAAGAAAAGGTCAAAGAATGTTGATGAACTCAAACCAAGTGATGGTGAAAAGAGAAAGCGGAGGATTTGTAGAGTTGAATCAAATATCATTCTCTACCAAGTTAGGCCAAGCCAAAAGTAAACTTAGATATTCGTGTGTAGAGAAGGTGAAGAGATTTCAATAGGGAAAGTAAGGAAAATGAAATCAACCAAGTGGACCTCGACTTTAAGGTGTAGGCATAAAACTCCGATCCCAAAGCTTTACTTAAAACGGTTTCATTTAATCCTATGTGACCAGTTACGGTTTGGAAACTTCAAAATAAAAGAGAGTTTCTAATGAAGATCCTAGGAGGAACAAAACCTAAGGTGATCACATAAAAGATGTGAACTGGGAACTCAACATAACCTTCGTCTCAGAAGACTCCTCACTAGGTCTTGATAACTTGACCACGGTTTAAGGATTCTTAGTGAGTCATACGAGGATTACCACCAAGCTCAAGTTCTAAAAGGTCTAAAGGATTCTTATCTTAGAGGAAGAGATGCCTAGAACAGAAAGGACGCTTCTCTCTGATACCAACTGTAACGCCCCGCTCCCGGATACCGAGCCCTTATCCGGAAGAGAAACGTTCGGCGCGTATAGCATTAAATAAATCTAATATTATACGCAAGCCTCTACGTCGTCGTATCAAAATAAAAGCAAACGGAAGCTAAAAAGACTCGGGTAAAAACATAAAAGCTACTATGAATAGAAATTAACCATACTAAAGATGGATAGACAAAATACAACGACGAATAATCCAAATACTTATACAATACGAGGTCTTAAGAGTACAAGTACAACAAATCTAAGTAAAAGAATACAACTAGTCTAGTACAACCTCTACAAGAAAGAATTAGAAGCTCCGTCAAGACTCCAAGTCTTCAAAACTCATCATCAACACTTGATCTACCTCGCTCGTCTTCTCACCCCACAATGCATACAAACATAAAATGCAAAGGAGGTAAGTACAAAGTACTCAGTAAAAGTGAGAAGCTATGACAACAATTATAATTTATAAAGAAAAGATATTTTAATTGATTAGTTATTTATGTGTGACCGACTCAATCTAGGGTTCATTTCATGTCCATCAACATGAATTGACTAAACGTTTCTAACTTAGCTTATCTTTGTTACATCATGAATAACAAGGGCACTACGCCTAGTAATAGGATGTACTAGGACAATCGGGTGCAACCTACTTAGAGACACGCTCTAGTAGCCCCGGGAATATCCGAGTCCCGATAGTGTGATGACCGGCGAGTGCACCGACGCTTTATCGGCCAATCGATTGACCGGCGTGGGTACGATCTACTTTGTCCGGTCGAGAGAACACATCGCGATATTGTACTATGCCTTACCAAGCATTGCATGATGTTTAAGATTTTAAACTAACACATACGTTCGATTAGATGTTTAACTAGCCACCTAAGTGTTTTCACATAAGCTCCCTCACATCTCCTACTCTCGTACTTAGACCCCTAGACACGGACAGGTCCTAGCAATTACACAGACATCGATAAACCCTAGTTTATCGAAGCACAAGGCAAATCCGAAGCTTTCGACGGTCCCACCTTTCTTCTTTTTAGGGAATCCATGTGGTGCCGGAACTAAACGCATCAAAAGCTAATTCAGAGCTTTGTCACATTTATACCATATTAACATTTCATGTTTGAAGGTTTAAAATGATCAAAACATGCTTATAACACTAAAACGATAAAAACGAAGAAAAGGAATTAAAAACGGTTCGACGCCCGTTTGGAAGCTCGGACGCCCGTCCACTTAAAACCGCTACATCCTGAATCAAAATTAACACCTCAGACGCCCTTCTAGAAAATCCAGACGCCCGTCTGAAATGCAACCAAGGCAGACGCCCGTCCACATGGAGCAGACGCCCGTCTGACCTGGGTTTCGACTAGAACCCTAAAATCTTCGTCTTGCGATTTCTAAATCGTTTCTAACCCAATTATCAGCAAAATAAGCACAGTAAAGCCTAGAAAACCATATCTAAGCATACCATATCATCCATAGTCATTGATCAATCCAAAGGCTCATCTTTCTAACATCAAAACACCTCTAAGTTTAATCTAAACCCTATAAACGATAATTGAAATCATAGGAAGAGCCTCTTACCTTAAAGGCCTGCAAAACCAACAGCAAAACACCAAGCAACTGCAACAATTGTTGATCCTCAACCCCCAAAACCTATTTGATCAACAAAAACCCTAAAACCCTATTTTTCCTTTCAAAAACGAAACTGAAAAAGTGCCATAAACTGCAGATTACCTGGGTTAACTGCCACGAAACTATTTTTAGAACAATCTACGTTCCAAGACGATCGTTTCGACTACTCATGGCTGCGAAACAGAGCTACGGATTAAAAGATACGAATTTTCCAAGAATCGGATTCTACGAATACCAAAACTAGGGCTAAACTGAAAACTTACGGATCAAGGATATTTTATTTTCCAAAGTTGCGTCTCCTCGCGCTGATCACTTTTCTCTCTTGCGGCATCTTGATCAGATGAACGGATTGATCACACGGTTGATGCCTACTATTTCGCTTTCTTCCTGCGTCTTCTCATGTTGCCGCCGTTCCTCTTCTTTTTTTTTTCAGAATATGCGTGTGAAGTAATGAGGGAATAATTGGGATTATCTCTTTTTATAGCCAATAATTAAATCCTTTATAATTAATAGCTAAAACCTTTTAATTAAATCCCTTTTATTCAAATAAATAGGATAAATAACAATTAGGTCATAGTAAATACGCCCAATGACTATTTTACCCTTTTACGAAAAGTCGGGATGTTACATCCATTTTCTTGTCTGGAATAAAAAAGTATTCATTTTAATCATGTTTTTGCTCTTCTCTTCCAACTTTACGATTTCTTTTACAAATTTAAATGTGTATATCTTTTTCTATGAAGATGTGGATCAATTGAGGATTATGATCTTCAAGGAACTCAAAAACGGTTTAGCATCGACGACATAGATAATGACCAGGTAATATTGTTACTTTTTACACGCTATTTATTTTTCGCCTCCCACCACCACCATTAACGGTAAGAGAAAAATTGAAATGTGTGGGCATATCCATGAACTCAAAATTTCACGTAATGGACAACATATAACATGTGTTAGAAGTTAGAACTCCGGCTTGTTTTATTATTATTTTAAATAAATTACTTCAGCTTCTTGCAAATATATTTCTCAATGTTGTTGGTGTCATTCCCTTGGCTTGTGTTGTGCTGTGTAGATCTTATGGATTTCTGGATCTTTATATGTTTGTGTGTTGAAACTCAAAAGTAACTGATTTACTTTATAACTATTTTACTCAATGGCTATTGGTAGATGATACTTGTTTTGGTTTACTTGAGAATGAGAAACAAGTATTATATTCTTTAGATTTAGTATCTTGAAATTTCCTTGGATTTTTTTAGGGTTTACATATTGAGGTATTATTTATGGCTAAATAGGTTTAGTTATGTTGTTGCAGGCTGGATAAAGGGTACGAGGTGTTCTAAGTTGACCAATGTAATTGCCTTCCTGAAGGTAATTCATCTTCAAAATGATTGAATTTACTTTTCTTGGGAATCAGATGAGAGTTGGTTTCAGATGATTTGAAAAAGAAGTTTTTTTTAGGGTATGACAAAGAAGTTGAAGGTGCATGTATGCATGATCTTTTAACTCATTGGAGCTGTATATAAATGCAGCTTTGAAGCCTTATGAGTATGAAATTCGACACATACACTGTTGTTGTAGACACAAATATATTGCAAAAAAGACGTATGCAAATGCAAAAAGTTGGGATGAAAACTGGTAACTTCCCAAGGTTCTCAGTTTTTTTTCCTTTTTCGTTTGCTGTTTTTCGGCTTACAATGAATCGGTATAATTTAAGGATAATTTTGTATTTAAAGTAATTACTGTTGGTCCCTTGGAAAGGCTAACACAAGTTTAGAGGGGGGGGGTGAATAAACTTGTCCCCAAAACTGGATTTTAACCAATTAAGGTTCAGTTAAAACTTGTGTGGAGTTAAGCTAACTCAACTGAGTGTAAGTCAATACTGACTTATCCTCAGTCTAGTTAACCTGCAGCGGATTAAATTAAGCCTTTAAAAGATATGAATTATCAGATAATGTAATGAGTCAATTTCTTATGCTTGCTAAAAGTGTGAACTAGATGATTATGACTCTAGTGCAGTAAGTAAATGCGTAAAGTAAATAAACAAGAATTATAAAGGTTCCAGATGGTGTAATCCTGTCAGTCCTCTCTTCCCCTGTGATGCGAAGGAAAATTCCACTAGAACTTCTTTGAGATGGCCCGGTTACAAAAAGTTCTAAACTGATAGTCCTTGACTAATCCCTAGCTTCACTATCTAAACACTTGTAGAACGGTAGTAGAATGGCTGCTCTTCAATTGTTTGAAACACTGGTCCTTGGAAGGTTGAATTGCCTCTTCACCAGCTCATCACAAACACAGTCTTCCTGACTGCACTCAACTGTCATTCACACCTTCTTGGTGTTTCACAGTTTAAACCTTTGATGTAGAATCAAAGTTGATACTTGAATCAATAACTATGATTCAATTGTGATTTGAGCTTTTCTTCTAGATAAGTAAGTTATGCACGGCACTGTTTTCTCCAAATGATTTGATCTTGATCTTTCTTTTTAAAACATATGAACACTTGAAATAATCTAGATCCTTCTAAGAAATGCTTAGCAGGAATTCTTTCTGATTACTTTCCCCCTTAAATATTGATCTTTCTTTACTAGATTAATTCTTAGAATTCCCTTCCTCTTATTATGATAGAAGCGGTCTATTTATAGGGGTTTATCTAACGGTTAGATTAATTGAATTTGAATCCTTGTAGCCGTTAGTGTTCCTGCTTTCTTGCTTGTACGTTACTGTCAGAATGGATAGATTATCCTTCAATCATAATGCTTGTTCTATAATGGTTGGATTCTTTTTCAGTTTTACTTAAGCATTAGTTCCAAAACTGATTTATCTAAGAGCATTAACTGAGTTTTACTCTTCTTCAAAGTCTCAGTACTCTTTCTTTCATCTGATTATTATTGATCCAACTAGAGTACACCATTTTAAACGAAATTAGCAAAGACATCATTGTCCTTATGTGTCTTAGCTCAAGATCTACATAGTCAGTTCAGGTTATCACAATCTTGCCTGAAGCCTAACGTATATAGTCTCGATTTAGTCTTCATAAGTTGAGTTTGAACCCTCAGTTCTTCTGTCTTCAATAACTGAGTATGTGACCCTCAGTTCTTCAGTTCTTCAAAGTAGGTCAACTGAGTCTGTTCTCTCAACGAACTTACCTCAAGCAGATTTTCTCTGGTGTGCTCGGTTTTCCAGTTTCTTATAAAATCTCAGTTTCAATTTCTTGTTAACTCAGTTCACAACCTAGAATTATTACAGTGCTTGTCTGATTTAACTTATACAAATATCAGACACTATTAAATCCTATACATTGATATCTAGACATCTTTTTGCTTTGCACTATTACAGCTAGTTATGACACTTCATCAATGAGGTCTAAAAACAATAACTGAATAAGCAATGAATCATCATCAAAACATAAATTTTATTTCCAACAATTACTGTCATTTGAATTTAAGTTCGGCTATTTAATTTCTTCAACCTTATTTGTTAAAGAAGATCATTTCTTGGTAATACTGGTGTATTTTGAATATTTCTCTGATTGTTATAGGTACCGAGAAAAGCTAGGGATTCGATTTATTTATTGGTTGTTTCTTTCCTGACATGTCCCTCAAGACATATAACCCATCTTATTGTTTTTTATCTATTGGTAATACTTATAGTTTTTATTTTAGTTGTTACAGAGACAAACTTACATCGTTTCCTCCTTTGCTCAGAGAAAAGAGCGTGCTCCTGACCTTATTGTGATGCTGAAGGTATATTTTTGCCTTTTTTTTTAAATCTTTACAAGAGTTGTTTTTTCTAGATTGGTACTAGAGTTTTTGTGTACCCCTTTAATCATTATTGAGTTGTTGTTGTTGTTGTTGTTGTTTTTTTTTTTTTTTTTGTTGTTTTGTTGTTGTTGTCATTGTGTTTTTATGTGGAGTTTAAATCAAGATTTACTCAAAGAGCTAGAAATAACTAAGGATTTGAGTGAATGAACAATGTAGATTGAAAACGGTTGTTCAGAAAATGGCTTTTATAGGAGTTTATGGATGTCTTCATTTTTGTTTTCAAGGTACGTACATAATGGGATCTTAAAATGTTTTTGCTGCTTATTTGTTTTTCTATTGCTTTTTTAAAGACGCTCATTGTTTTAATGGTAATGATAACAATTATGTTGCCGTTTTCAGTAATAATGAATATGATATCTATTTAGACATGTTATCCTTGTTTGGCCTAGTGTCCGAAACTTTATTGGTGTTGTGTTTGTGTTTGTGTTTGTGTTTTAAACAAGACATTCTTGTGTTAACATATTTTGAGAAGTTACCATATGCGACTTAATCTAGACCACGTAGTCTAAACCATGAATGAAAAATAATGATTCAGATTGATCCACATGAAGTAACTTTTAAATGGAGTTGCTACACAAGAGTTGAATACTAGTAGGTATGGGTATCTTATTCATCTCACACTTAAGTATAGCAGGTGGGCGGTAGCCTTCCGATTGAACAAAATCATTATCAATAGTTACCATACCGCAATTCTATTGCACGGCGGCAATGAAGTGTGTCATGACATACTTTTTACATTTTTTTATTATCATAATAAACCCCATAGGTCTCACATCATGATCATTGATGTAAAAGTGTGTTGTGTACTTTATTATAACCATTCTTATTGTGTTGTAGAGCTATCATTCCTCTTTTATTATCTACATACACACATTACACCTGATTATATACATTTAAATTAATAATATTCTTACATTACATTTAAATTAATAATATTTCAGAGCATTCTAGTTTACCCTTTAAAGCCTGGTACACCAAATTTGCAGCAAATTCCCTTAAGTTTCTCCCAGTGAAGCAATTAACTCGAAATTCAAAATTTACAGTAACTGCAGAAACAAATTAATATGAAAACATCCATGAAAATTAACCCTAGCCCTTTAATTATATAGTCCTTACCTCTAACTCTGTAAATTTGTGGTAGAAAATCTGGATTTGTTGTTGGGATCGAGGAATCACTAAGGATTGCAGAAACTTATGTTGGTTGATGTTCACGATTGCATTGATTCGTGTGAGATTGTCAACTGTGATTAAAACGAGTTTAAAAAGGGTTTTGTTGTGGTTTAGAAGAACAAAAGAAGGTTGAATCGCCAGAGCCGACTTGAAAACCAAAGGAGGGTGTAAAATAGAGTCAGACTTTTGAAATTTCATGCCTTTTATATACTCAAGGATCCTCTACTTAAGGGTCAAGTATATATGTTTTTACACATTATCACCAAAACGACGTAGTTTTAAAAAACAATCCATGGTTAGATAATTTTCACAATTTGAGTGTGTAGTTAAATCATTTCAACTTGAAAGAACACTTCCTCAAGTACTTGAGACGATCCTGGCTCGGTTTTGGGGGCTCCGTAGTCTCAGTAGAAGTGTGTGGTGAGCTTTGCACCAACCCTTGATGAATTTCCCGAATTGTCCATATTTTACGTTTTGGGTTATTACACTCATAATTATTTCTAGTCAAAGACCCGATAAAATAAGAAGTAACTCCACAGAGAAGAATTCACTCTCCGTCTTAAAGAAGGAAAAAACAAAATCACAAAGAAAAAATAAAGTCCTCATAAAAACACAACTATAAACCCAAATTTTGTGATTTTTTTTTTTTTTTTTTAGGGGAAAATTTGTGAAATTTAGAAACTAAGAAAATGCCCAGACTTCAAGGTTTTTTTATTTTTTATTTTTTATTTTAAGAAATGATATTAGTTTGATCGTCTCAATGGGACGAACATACTTCAAGTCTTAAAAGAACCGATAGCAATCACCATTCGATAGCAATCACCATTCGCAACTTCCTGTAGTGGAGGTGCAACGGTTTATAAAAATTTCCTATTTTTTCATAATCGAAAAAAAAAATAAAAAAAATAAAAAATAAAAAACATGTTTGTATTGGGACCCCCTCTGAAGGTTCTGAATTTCAATTTCTCCAAGAAGACATTACAATTTACAGGGGACACACACCCCCCAAATTCAGATAAATCAACTAAAATATTAGTACCTAAATACAGGGCACACCAATTCATGCTATTGTCACTTCTAATACAAAGAGTACAAGTACATTGCACAAGATTCAGTACCAGTAAGCCTATTGTCACCTCTAATACCACCAGTCTTCTCTCTATCTTCTCTTCATAGTTTTATTCCAGTACACCTCTAGCCGCTCTCTTAAACATGTTATGTACCTGAAAACATAATCCAAAACCCGAAGAGCACATTATTTTGAATCAAAATGATTACACAGAATATGAATGACACTCTCTAAATGATTACCTGCTTAGTTGACAAGCCCAACTTTTCCAGATCATTCAGCTGCAGGAATGTTAAAATAAACAATGTTAATAAACCACACCATTTTCAAACGATATAATACACACTAGTTTAGTTAGTTACAGTAGAAAGCAGGATCGTAACTGATTTTAACGGGCTTTCTTCCCTTAGCTCAATGATGTACTCTGAATATTTTTCCCCGATTCCCTGTATAATGAGTAAATATTCACCGAAATATCCATTAGAAAATCGTAAAAAGATTCATCGTTTTAAATGTCTTCACAGAATATTTCCTGCTTTGTACCTTTAGTTCAATCAGTTCCTCCCTGGAATACAATGGAAAATGTGTGGATTAGCCTTTACTAAAAGGTGTGAAAAACTAATGGATGAAAACTGAAGCACAATCCCCAACCCCTATCCCCAACCCCTATCCCCAACAAGGTTTGAGGTTGTTACCTGCTTGCATTATTTAAGAGCTCCAGATATTCTCGAACAAGGGAACTCTGTCCAGTCAAATGAGCAGTAAAAATCAAACACTCGTAGAAAAAAAGATTAAGAAACTGATGCCAATTTACCCTCACAGCCAATGATAACTGCAAGAAAGATGGTACAAGTGTCGTAACCTAATGTAGCAATGAAACCTGTGCCTATTTAAGAAATGGCTTTCAAAACCATAGAGTTGCTGTAAAGTCCCATTGCCACTTCAATTCATGGCACTTGTAGTGTCTTTCTTATAATGACAGTATCATTACTGTTTCAGTTAATATACCTTCAAGCTACAACTGTGTGATTGAAATTTATCAAGTGGAGTTCCCATCCCCTCCAACTCATTTTCAGCATTGTTTGGAAGGACAAAGGTCATCTTGGTAAAATGTCTTTGACCTCCTAAAGGTGTACTATGATTCCCTGTAACTGTGTTGGAGTTGATTGGAGAAAGAACTTTTCTCAGCCGGGAATCTGGCGATTTCACTATGCCGCTGCCTGGAAATTGTTTTCCTGAGCATTTACTGCTTGCAGTATCCTCTTTTCTGATAGTTGGCTCATCTATGCAAAAATCAAATGGTTTATTTAAGATGCATGAATTTGGCCATATAGTTAATAAGAACCTAATCATACACTTCAGATTTAAGTGATCTCAAAGTACCATCATCTGCACATGATTTAGATTTTAAGCCAACCATGTCAACCACAACCTCAACTTCTTTCTCAACAGTAACACCTTCAACCTGCGTAAATTCGCAAAAAAATGATCTCATGTAAAAGAACTTAACATCACTTAAGACAGGTTTGACTGATGATCGATCTTTAGCTACTTAAATATCAAAATACCCCAGCTTCTACGTCATTATTACTATAATAGGGAATGTAAGAGGACTTAGAGGAGGGAGGAAAAGACAATGCAAGTTTGATGACTTTGATCCTGCCTTCATTTGATACTTTGGCTATTGGACTATAGGACTATGTTTATTGACAATTGTGTTTTGTCCCTCTGACGTTTCAGGATGGTTTTTTTGACAATCCAGGCATGTATTCCCAGAAAAATCTTGATCAAATCATTTGAGTGATAACAAAAATAAAGAGGGTAATTGGATAATGCGATAGCTTTCCTGTGGCCCTCAACCATCTGCTAGCAGAGGACACCATGGAACCACTATGCCCCTCAAAGCACCAAAAGGAAGCCTTTTTTTTTAAACAAAAGAAATGAGGCGCATAGAATTTAAGCATAACAAAATAGAATGAGCATGATTAAGGACTAAGGTAAATAGAATGATTCGTGTTCAAATTTTCACAAATACCTTTTTAGCCGAATCGACGCCACCTTCGTGACCAAATAAGTTTCTGCGAGCTTCAAACGTAACCCTGCAGAGCATGAAAGCTCATGAGAATATGCACAGGTCTGATTGCCATTAAAAGCTAGAGCAACTATCCTTTACCTCTTTCCTGAGAATAAAGAAGACTGGTTGCTGGCTAGATTTGGTTTTGCAGATCTGGAACCTGCATTTTTATCTTTAGTAGATCTTGCAGTAGCTGGAGTTTTGCTAAATGAAGGTGATCCAAATCCACCTATATTTTGACCATTTTTACACTTCCCTTTAGATTCCAGCCAAGCTTGAAGCTTTGCCTCCATGTCAACTTTAACTTTTGGAGTATCATTTTTCTTGGCTGAGGACAAAGAGTTGGTTATGTGTCGTGATCTAGCTGCAAGGCTAACTGTGTTTACAGATTCCATGTACTCTCCCGGATTCTGTTGATTCAAAGATGAATGAAATACAAATTTGTAACAACTTTTCATGTAATACCTATTAGATTGCAACATCTACAACTAAGGACAGAGCTTACCAAACAAGCAACCATCAAGGAACGACTTGTCCCTCCGAGTGAATCTTGCAATATGCGAGTCAGTTTACTTTCTCTATAAGGGACATGAGACTTCCCGTTGTTTAATGCATATATCACATTTGACAGTGCAAAGAGTGACTGGTTGATCTTGGCACTCTCCTGTAGACGAATTCCTTCATTCAATGTCTTCCTGTTATCTTCATTTCCTAAAGAGAGCAGAAAAGAAAATATGGATATTCAAAACGTTTCCACTAATGCACAGTTATTATATTCAAGCCCAGTTTTTATATAGGCATGGCAGAAAACCTGCTAAGTCAATGAGATTCAGCTTTCCAATTATAGGATTCCCCGCACAATCTTTGGAAGGAGTGGAGACAGTTACCACTATAACAGCATGGCTCCTACTTGAGACGTTATTTATTAGCGTGCTTGCTACCTTACGCCTCTGAATTATGCAAGAAAACACCTCATTGAATTCTGATAATGAATTGATTTGATGTTGGGCGAGTCCTTTAAGATGAATTTTCCCATCTTTGTCATCCAAAACCATAATTTCCTTTTCTTTTAGTTCCAGAAGGTCATAACATTTATCCATGTAAATCTCATAGTACGAAATCTTTATGGAGCTTCCAGTTTTTTGGCACATTGAAAGAATGGTGTCTATGGCAAGTGACATTACACCCGGGCACTCATCACTTCCCTGTGAAATTGCACTTCCATCAACATACATCCCACATGGAATTTATAGCATAAAAAGAAAATGAACTGACCAAGAACGGGTAATGTGCCTCGTTAAACTGACACGAGCAAGAAGATACCTTTAACCGATCAAACTAGTAATAAACAGTCTTTTTTTTTCCTCAGGGCTTGGGAAAACCAAAGCAAGACAACAAATTCTGTGATACTCATATTGTGCAAGGTCCAAATATATATCAATTGTAAATACAATAGTCGACAACTTATCAGTTAATTCATCCATAAAAAGGTCTCCTGTATAGTGTTTAAATCCTTTTTTTTTAAGACTAATCCCTTTTTCAATCCAGCCAAACTAGCAATCTATTACACAGAACTGTATGTGATTTCATGAAGTGTCAAGCAGCCTTAGACAAAAAAGATATTTTCACCCCTGCATCACTACTCTCAAAACCCGAATTGCAATTTCCAAGTACCCATACAGTCAGAAATTAGGTTCCCTTATCATAATGCTATGAAATTAAAATCCCTTAATAAATGTAACAAATTAAGGCCAGAAAGACAATTTCACAAGGAAAAGTTCAGTCCTGGAAAATGTAATTGCGTTAAGAAGGGGAATTACCTGCATAGTGTAAGTTTTCCCACTGCCGGTGGCTCCATAAGAAAAGATAGTAGCGTTGCAACCCTGGAAGATATGCGGAATCAAAGGCCTGACTTCCTGCTGAAAGATATTACACACATTGTTGTCTTCTGGCCCGAAATAACCGTCCAATTTGTAACACTCGTTCCGACTAGGTTTTCAATCACAAAAATATCCATCAAAGTCTTAATAATATTCGGCCAAATCAAGGGGGAAAAAAAAGAAAATACATATGGAATACCTGGATTCTTGATCTTTGAGGAGTACTGTAACTTCGCCGGAAGTTTCTACGTCCGGGTCAATTTCAGAGAGACATGAAGAAACTGGACCATAGCTTTTCTTGGAATTTTCGTGGGGGGAAAGGAAGGGACGAACTCTAACAATGACTCGCACCCTAGAGCAGGGCTGAGCGAATTCCATGTCAGATGTCTTAGATTTTGCTGCTTTGTAGAAGAAATTCTCGCTCTGAGGTGTGCTCAACGAGTCCATTTAGCATGTGAACTAGTACTACTACAAAAGATTATGTGTGTATGCACTACCGGCGAAGGGGGTCGGAGATCAGTAATTGCCACACAAAGGAATTGACGGAGATTTTATAATTGATACACATAAGAATTGACCGTTGGAAAGGTAAAGTGTTGGAGGTTGAGAAGTTCGAATTTTCGAATTCTCGATGTGGTTTTTCTCTACTATAAAAAGAAGAGAGAATAAACTGTAGCAATATCGTACTATCTCCGTTCCGATAGGTAAATAGCTCATATTTATTTAATGGATAATTAATTAAATGAAATTTAAAAAATGAAAAATAAAAAACTTTGTAAAATGAAAGTGAAACAAAATTGACAACTTTAAACAGCGCAGAATTGCCCCTTTCCTTGTTGGCCTCAAATTTATTTTTCACAGCATTTTTAAATGAGTAAATGTGTTTTATCATTGTAACTGCATTTGTAAAATCACTCATCTCCTTTTGTAAATGTATTTAAGTATATTCATAATTTTTTTCTTTTTTTGTTTTCTTTTTCTCCAAATCTTTGGGAAACGACCTAGGGTTGTCTAAGACCTATCAACGACCAACCCCCGCCAGGCCAAAAAACGTAATGTTTGCGTTTTCAGAGCCCTCGATTAAGCGACCCATACGTGCCCCAAACATCCCAGGACAAGCTTTAGGAAACCAGGACTACCGGCTCGCTGAACCGAGCTGCTCTCAGTTAAGCGGCCCAGATTTGGTGTCCATGACACGTCTGACCTTGTCCAAGGCATTTTTGCAGGTCAGAGTCTCAGTTTCAAGGCGGATCCTGATTCAAAAGCAGGCTTGTTTCATCCCATTAAGGTAATCTTCGTAATCCCTAGTTCAATTCATATATTGATCTTGTTAAGTTGTAGTTCTTGGCTTTGAGGTTAGGTTTTTGGTTGTTAGTAGATTCGCGTATGTTTCTGAAGTAAGATGATGTTCGATTTGTAATTCGGCTTGTCTTTAAGGTAAGGATGTCTTCTTATCAAAATGTTTCGTTTTTAGATTATAGATTATGCCTTTAAGTTGTTTTAATATTGTTTATGCTAAATTGCACGAAATCATACATGATTATGCGTTGCTGGGTAATTGCCAAACTATATTTTAAGAAAGTTATTTGCTTTCTAGTTACTTTTATGTACAACGTTTCATGCGTTTAGGTTACGAGTAGTGGAGATATGGTGGGAGTTCGGCGTTGCTACAGTCTCTAAATGCTCACGTAGGTTAGATATGGACTTTAACTTGAATCTATGTGTTTTATGTGCTCCTATGTGTTTACAGTTAGTGGCCTAGAAATGTACTGTACGGAGTACCATGGGTACTTAAGTCCTGTGTTGGAGGTATGACTAGCTGCATTAGCCATGTCGTTTTTAAGACTACGTATTGTACAGAGTACCTTAGGTACTTTAAGTCCCATGTTGGAGGTATGGTTAGTCATATTAGCCGTGTTGCACCAGACCCTTATGTTAAGAAAGTAAGGTACATGAACAGTCAAGACAAGAACATAGATATGTTAAGTAAGTAAGTAGACATGAAGTATCAACTTGACAGACAAGACATGAACATGTTATGGTTAGTAGACACGTAAATATGGGTTAGTAGATAGCTTATGTAAGTTTGATCATTAGGACACGAACATAGTAAGTATGTAATTAATGGAACAAACAAGTATGTGCAAGATAAACTAACTTAGTAAGCATGCATGTTTCATGTGCATTGATTGTGTAATTTGGTAATTACTTCAACAAAATAGCCTCTATCACACCCCGGGTGTGACAACTTCATATCGTAATAGTACTTCAAAGTGGTTTTCCCTATGTTACAAGTATTGCTTTAAATTGTTTGTGAAAATGGATAAAGCGGATTCATATCGTGTCTCATGGTTTATGATAACCATGAATCTCCATTTTGATCTTCTTTCTTATTACTAAACTTGTGCACGAGCTCACTCTTTTATTTGGAATAAGAATATATATGTAGGTTAAAGACGAATTGGATAATGAGCGTGTAGATCAAGCTTAGGAATGGTGACATGGAGTTCGTTGTGTTTAAGTGGTTTCCGTATCGATCAAGATGAGTTGTAATAAATTTAGTAGTTATTTATGATTTAGTTTGACAACACTTGTTTTTTCTTTGAGTTTGTTAATGGAAGGTCTTTAGTGTCAGTTTTTGAGTCTATTGCATGTTTTTTTTTCTCATTTTACGCTTCCTGATACGACAAAAGGCTTACGTGGGTTTTAGGGTCCTGAACGTTCTTTTTCTGGATAATGACTCGATATCCGGGACAAGGGCGTTGCAACATTGAAGTCAATTTGTACACAACCATTTATGCATGTGTGATGATATTGAAGTGAGTCGATGCTCATCGTCATAATTATTCACAACAACTGATAAGCGAGGTAATGTGTTTTGTCATTGTAATGAAAGAAAATCGATACTTGAATGTAACGAATTTAAAAAATTTTGATTTTCTAACACGAACCGTCTTTGGTAAATTAACAAAATCAAGAAACAAAACAATAAAAAATTTACCATATCAAGATATTGTGGTTTTTTTTTTGTTGTTGTTGTTGTTGTTGTTGTGCGACAAAACTCATTAATTCAAATGTTTGATCTCTTATGAATAGTTCACATGGATTAACATCGGGATCCTCTAAGTATTGTAAACCAATTGTATGTATCTGTTAGGGGATGTTTTTGTGTGTTATATTGTTAAAGTCTCCCACATTGGGAACTTGTGATTGTGTAACCCACCATACTAAGAAATGAGCTTCCCTAACCTCATAACCTAGGTTTTGGGGATGAGATCCCTCCTCTTATGGGTTGGGGCCTAGTTTTCTACATGGTATTGGAGCCACCCTTTATTGTGCAAGTGTTGGGTCTCATTGTTGGCCTTGAGAGTTCCCAGGCCCACACTTGAGGGGGTGTGTTAAAGTATCCCACATTGGGAACTTGTGATTGTGTAACCCACCATATTAAGAGATGGGCTTCCCTCACCTCATAACCTAGGTTTTGGGGATGAGTCACCTCCTCTTATATGAGTTTGGGCCTAGTTTTCTACATATATCAAACATACACCGAATTGACAGGTAAACAAATATGGACCACACATTCTGAATTTAGTTTAAAATAAAATGTATACAGTTTGTCATATGGGTGCACTCCGCCACATGCATTTTTAAAAATGATAAGTTTTTTCTTAGTTATAAATCATATATTTTATTGGTATCAAATGAAGATTGTCTCGAGTTCTTATATATTTGTAGATACTATCTAAGTTCTTTCTAACCTATAAAACATCATCAAAATATAATGTGCCCGAAAATTGTGTAATACTTTAATTACATATATTTATATACTGCCATTCTATTACAACTGCAAATAGTCTATCAAATAATATACTGACATTCAAATTTAATAATCATAAAGACATAAAATCATTAATTGTATCACATAAGTATTACTGAGTTGAAAAAAAAATCAAGGGTTTAGCAATAATCCCATATGGGGCACAAATCTCCTATATAAACCTGTTAGACCCAACAACCCTCTCGATTCAGTCACATTATAGCAGTCTGACATAGCTTGAATCTTGCTTAGGCCAGCATACATTTTATCTTCGTGTATGATATGGCCCATGTATACCACCTTGGTTTGTCCAAAAAAGCGTTTGGACAATTTAGCATAATATTGGTTTCTTCTTCAAAACGTCTAAAACCAATTTAAGATGTTGTATGTGGGAAGGCATGTCAGTGCTGGAAATTAAGATGTCATCAAGAGATATCATCACAAACTTCCTCGAGTAAGGTCTCAACGTCTCATCATACTTATCTGGAATATGTTTGGGGCATTTGTGATCCCAAATGACATCACTTTGAATTCAAATTGGTCATAATGAGTTACAAATGTGATCTTCTAGACATCATTTCATTCATCAGAATCTGATGGAATTCTGACCTCAAGTCTCTTTTAGAAAATACCCTTGCACTCTCTGACTCATCCAATATTTCACAGAATGGGTCAAGGTTTCATCTTTTTTTTTTTCACAAGGAGCAAGGTGGTGAAAATGGACTATTATTGTGATGTATAATCCCCTATTGTAGCATTGGATCGACCAAGTTCTCCATGTCATCCTTCTGACAGTGACCATATCTACAAGGTTTTAATTTCACAGGTTCAACATATTCTTAAAGTGATGGGATTCTCATTGACCCTAATTGATGGGAATCCTTGGGAATTCGTAAACACCTCATGATACTCTTCTTCAATGGGCATAGGATTCAAAGCTTGTTCATGTATCAAACCGAGGTGCCCTAAGAGTCCATAGGTCCCTTTTCTCAAATTCTTAGTAACGATTTTGCAGTTGATCATCGGTCTTAAGCTGAGCTTCTTCCGTGTAACCTCTCAACTTAATTTGTTTTACCTCGTTAGTGAAAACCACCTCTTTGTTGAAGTCAAAGACCATGGGACTGTACCTTTCCATTCAATCCACCCCTAATATCATGTCACAGCCTCTCAATTTGATCGATCTCACATCTTGTTAGAACTTAACCCCTTGCATGATCCATGGAAAGTTAGGACACTTAAATTCACTCACCTTTATGTTTTCATCTACTATTGTGATTAACTAAGGTGAGTTGCTTATGTCACACATTGCACCTCCTTGGCCACTTACTGGTTTATGAAAGTGTGAGATGCACCACTGTCGATGAGGATGGTAACTGGTTTTTTCTTCAAGAAGCCTCTAGTCCCAATGGTGTTAGAGGTGACTTGTCTATATAAGGTGTACATGGATAATTAAGCAGTCTCAGATGGTCCGGTATCCCTCTCAGAAATTAGCTCCACATAGGAAGAAAAAGAAGATTTTCATTGAATAAAATATTTGCTTGTTAAAAAAAGGTGACTGATAAAATACCTGACGTTGAGAATAAACCGACGATACATAAAGAAATTACTCCTAAGGAGTTGCAAGGGTCATTGGGTTATGTTTTAAGTGTGAAAAAACCCGTTCTTGAATAAGTACAATTTCTAATTAGTCTATAACTATTGCAATCATATTATAATTATTAACTAAAAAATGAAAATGAAAATATGATTCTATTAAATGATAGCATTAAAACATTCAATTTTTTTTTCATGATGCGTGTCTTTACGCTTTTAAAAAGTCTCTATCTATGCCATTTACACCATGAAAATTAGAACCATTTTGCATACAGATGGATTTCAAGTGTATATTGAAAATCAACTATAGAATTAATATATCTAATGCCTAAAATTGGAATATATAATTGATCAAGTATGCAAATATTACATTGATTAAAGTTTTTTTTTTTTTTGAAAGTTGCATTGATTAAAGTTAGAAAATAAAATATAAAGGGAATATATAACAATTCATTGATATTAATATATATATATATATATATATATATATATATATATATATATATATATCTATACTATATATATATAGAGGAAGGGTTTTAACCCAATTACCCGTTAATCGACCCGGAAAATACACTCGCAAAAACCGTTTTCAATATCCGATAACCCGCTAAAAATAAAAGATAAATCTTATTAAAAAACGGATCATGGAATAATGGGAGTTAGAATGAAAGTTGTGGTAATAATGGGTTGGTTAATTTCTTTTTATTAGTGGTGATAGCTTAAAATTTCTTTTTTTAATTTCTTTCACTCTTATCTCTTTTACTACTTTTTGGTATTTGAATTTTTTTTTCGAAAAACGTGGGACGCGTGAATATGGGAAATGAATTTGCGGTTTAGGTATATTGCAGTTTACGTGGGTGTGTGGGGAGGGCGGGTATATTGCAGACAAAAACTAACTCATTTAACATTTATAACCAATGAAAAAAAAAGCATCAAAACTAAAAATAAAATAAAAAAATTAAATATCCCGGACAATTTCTCATTTACGTACGTGATTGGCAGTTGATACATGAACCACCATCTCCACGTCCCCGTTAAACTTCCGGAAAATCTTATCTTATTAATTAAATCCACTGCCAAACGCCGTCCCCTTCCCTTTGTGCCCCACGATCTGCTTTTCACAGAAAACATTCCCACTCCCATGGTTTAACTTCCCCACGTTGTTGCTGATTAACCTCCTGCCCCATTTCCATTCCCCCGCAATTCACAGATGATAAGCAAGAAAGCCAAGGTAATATTTCCATTTCCTTTCTTTTCTTCTTCTTTTTTCAATTTATTTACCTGCGGGGGTTATTAATGTGAAGAGAGTTTGAGTATTGATATTGATTTGGGGAGGTTTTTGTGTATGAAAGTCCAATTCTTCACCTTTTCGAATCGATTACAATCTTCCTCAACTTTCTAACCCCAAATAACCTCCACAATTTGAGTCCTCCTCAAATTTGCAATCGACTCACACTGACTGCAAGATGAGTTTCTCTTGGTGCAAATTTCAGGAAAATAGTCGAAGAAGCATTTTGTTGATGATTAGCTGCACATTTGGTTCCTTTTCAGTTTTGGGCGTTTCTTGGACTCTGTTTTCTGCCATTATCGGTGTTGATTGGAGGGGAAAATATACAAAGTGTGGGCCTTTGTACTGTTAAATTTTGTAGTTAATTCTGTGAAATTTAAGGGAAATATGCAAAGATTGGGGCTTCATTCTTCTACTCTTAATTTTTTGTTGTTATTAGTGTTAATTTGAGGGATATATGCAAAGATTGGAGCTTTATTCTTCACCCATTGTTACTGTTTTTTTGGACTGTACTTTCTGCCATTTTGGTTTTTTGGGGTACTCTATTCTAGAGTTCTTGAAAAAGGAGCATTAGATGTTTGAAATTATGCTTACAAGAGGTTTGGTTTTCAGAAAGGTATGGTATGGAGGAAGATGAGATGCCTAAAATTCCAAGAAATCACAACGGCAATGGAAAATCATTTTTCTGGAAGGTTTGTATTCACTGTTTGATTGATTACTAGCTCTTGTTGTGTATGCATTTTGTACAGAAGCTAAAGGATCATTACTTCTTCATTATAATGATTGTTTTGAAGCATGTGAAAGATTGAATCTTTAATTCGGATAATGGAGTTAGATTAAGTTTTCTTTTGCCAATTCCTGAACTTTTTTAAGCTTCTTTGAGGAATATCCGAATATGTATAGGTAGATTTAACTGTGCAAATACATTCTTTAGATTGTCAAAGAATGATTTTTGTTACAAAATCTAAGACATTTCTTACAATGCTTTCAGGGATGCTTCACGGGCCTTTGCTTCCGGAAGTTTTACAGGTATATGTGCAATCATTGTTTTCCCCCCTGCTTTTTGATTTTGATGATGTGCAATGTGCATAAATTATGTATCTGAATTCTGAAAACATTTTCCTTGCAAATCTGCCATAAACGACTGCTCAATAACAATGTGCAGCAATGGCTAATCAATATGAGCCAATAAGAATTCTTGATGTAATAACATAGAATTTGCATGTAAATGCAGAAAATTCAAATACAGTTATCGACCTTGAAATTCCATAGAATCAGAAAGGCCTGCGGATTATGCAATGAAGGCGAAGCTCTACGGTGCCGGGAGGATTGCAGATGGGCTCATGAGAGGAGATTTTAAGCTATCTTCAGACCGGATAAAAGGAACAATTTTATGCTAATGACTTAAAAACCGTGTGCTCACATAATCGAAAGCCATTACTGCTCAATTTGATCTCGGAAGCGTTAATCGAGGTTAATGTTTTCTAACTTTATCTATCTTTTTTTACCATATTTGTTATGAGATTCTATTCAATCATGGACTCTCAGAAAGCAGTGTTTTTTTTGGGCAATTCCGTTTGATTTGAATGCACTCGGTAATTGAATTCATCAAAGAAAATATATTGCATTTACAGGTGAAATATTTTGTTTCTTTTTCGTTTTTTTTATTTACAAAATCAGTTTTTTTACTTGGGACTATGCATTTTTTGTTATATAAAATGATGCGGACTTCATCTCCTGCTAAGATTGTTTTCCATTGCGGTTTTCTTTTTTTGCTACATCCTTTCAAGACATCATATGATGGACCGACGATTATGAAGCACAATGAAGGGAAGGACCGATCCTTAGATTGTCAATTGACCCGGCCCAAACCCGGTTTGAATGAATAACTGCCAATTAAGGTAAAGAAGACTATAATGATGGTTGTATATTTATAGTTGTGATTTTATGGAATATCTGTGAATTGGATGGTTTTTTCCATGTTTTTTTCTTGCATCCTTTGATGTGTGGTTTCTTTCTTTTTTGGGTCACTCTAAATATGGCATTAATAATCCCAAAATGATCAAGTATGGTCCAATGATATTCATATTCAGTCGGTTTTTTTTTTAATTCATCAAAACAGTATACTCTGAAATTCGTCCAATCTGCAAAAGCTTTCCTCGACATCTGTTGTCTAATATATTCTTTTGGTATACGTTATTGCAGGTCATTTTTTTCCGGGGTTTCGAATGTGGAATTCTAATGGTTTATGCAATATGATCAAGACGGTGAGTTGAAACTCATTCTGATTTACTCTTACCTGATGTTTCTTTCATTGAAAGTGTTTTTTATTTCGGTCATTGTTTACTGAATTAAAGTGTTTAGTGCGTTTCAAGTTTGGTTGGAGAAGTTGGTTTACCTGTCAGCCATGGAAATAGATCAGGTCCTTTAAGGACCCTTCGAAATAAGAAGGCGTTTTACAGGTTAAAAGGGAGTATGAGTGAACATGGTTTGTTGTCAAAAAGGGGATGGAATGGTGGTGATCATGAAGCTTCATTTTAGAGCATTTTTTATTATGTATAGTACCCCAAGAATTGATCATGTGCGTTGAGGGATAAAAAAGTAATTCTCTTGGTTGTAGGGTGGGGAAAGGTTGTCTTTTTCTGATCTTAGTTGTCCGATAATGATGAATATGATTGAGGATTCCATATACATGATAATGAGGTGGTTAGAGTAATTTCATGTCTTTTTTGGGTTCCTCAATTAGGTGATTTTGGTCATTGAATGTTTCTTTTGTCGGACTTTATTTTTTTGACTATATGGTTTTGTAATGTGTTGTAATAGTAGTTATTTTCATTCTTCACGCATGTATGGTATATTTTGAAATTTTTATTGTCTATCGTCGTTTTACAATGACACTTTTCAATATATCTGTCCTTACTATTTTCAGAATTAATTATTCAGGAGACGCGCTTTCTAGGCATGGAGCTCAACATGGATGTCATTTTCTCTTTCAACTATGTAACATTGCCATTTTCGGATAATTGCACCGGAATGTCTAAACTATGCATAAAAAAATTGAAGTTTGTTTCTATTTCTTGCAGAGTTGAAGCAGCACAAAAGATTGTACATGACTGCTCCTTTGTGGAAAAGTCGGGGAAGATTGATCTGTTGTTTGCCTAATATGTCTTCATACCTATTAGGGAGGTTTTGGTTAAAATAAAGGTGTCTCAATCTTTATGGACTTTGAGGGGAAAAAAACCGGCATATGCCATATGTTGGGGTATGTCAGAACATCGTTCAACTGTTGTATTTTATCTCATGAAGCTTCTTTTGTGACTGAATTTGAAAGAAAAAAAATCATATGTCGTAGGTATTGATGTGTGGTCAACTGGTCATCGTAGCTATACGGCCGGTCCTTTAAGCAATTTTGTGCATGTTAGGTGAATTTCGGCACTTTGGTAGTGTCTTATAATTTCAATTTTTTTAAAGTGTTTTCTGTTTTGCACTTTTTTTCCCGAGGGGTAGGGTTTTCTGTTATTCTGTGTTGTGTTCGCCAACACTTGGCAGAGAATATGGTCATCTAAGCATTGTATTGTGTTATATTGGTAGGCATACATACATGAGAAATATACATGGGAAATATATAAGTATACACAGATCGACTTTTCTACCTACACATATCGACTTTTCAAATATAACGTTCTCCGCGTTCGCGGGCTTCCCCGTATAAGTATATATATATATATATATATATATATACAAGATAATAATTTAGTGAATTAATCATACAACAACATGAAGAGTCACCACAATTGATCAAGCTTGTGAACATTACATTGATTAAAGTTCGAAAAAATAAAAAATATAATGAGAACGGATAAAAATTCATCGATTTTAATATATGTACAAGATAATGATTTAGTAAATATAATCATACAACAACATAAAGAGTTACCGCTTATTTTTTTAAAAGTCTTATAATTTCATCGCTTAAAATTGGTTAAATAAATTCATATTCACTTAATAAATTAATGATTGTATGGAGTGGTTATTAAACACGCAAGAATGTAACTACCACTTAATTTATTCAGATTAACTAAAAAGTTATGTAAGCAAATAGAGTAGAGTCTAATATAAAACTTCATAGTTTTTTTATTGGGAAAATGGGGTAACTACGCCACCTATGAAGGTAACTTCAAATTAGCTAGAAATTATATCTCACCGTAGACTTAATTTCAGTCTTAAGGCCTCTTATAATTTATTTGATGAAGTATGTCTCTCTCAACATATAATTTTGTAAGTCCAACAATCTTCTTAATGCCTCAAACTCCGTACTATGGTCTTTTGTCTTAGTTGATGGAATTCATCTATTGTTAGCTCTAATGACCTACCTCCAAATCGTCTCATAACTTCTTCTCTAGGTAAATCCCAATTTGTACTGAAAAACTCAATCTCAGATTTCAAAACCACACATCTGCTTTTCCTCGAATATGCATTTCTATTAAGCTTACTCTCTGATCATCCGATACATCAACATTTCTTTCACTATGTCGTTTATATTCCTCTGGCGATTCTCCATCAAACAGGGGGGAATCAACCTTAGGAACCTTAACTCCCGCCTAAAATTTCACATTTCTATATAATTTGAAGTTAGCTCCATACCTATATAGAGTAGGTAACAAGCCTTCATGAACCGATGGGTGAGTTCCAGTCTAATGAGATGACGGTGAAGGTGCTTGTGAAAATTTCTCAACCACACTATCAATATTCTTCATCCGTGCTTGTAACGTAGCCGTCAGGGAATCTTTCTGAGCTTGCATGGCAGCTTGATTCACAGTCATAGTTGACCGGAACAAGTCCATTTTAGAATGCACCGCATCAATTTTCACATTACAGTCGTGCACCTCTTTCAGGAAAACATGAACATTTTATTATAACCTATTGTGGTCCTTCCATGGCTCATCCATTGCCTTCAAACGTGTACTTTCATCCATGGAAATTCCATAGGGGCATGATATGGCTCTAATACCAAATGTTAGAAATGATCCTCGAGCATCACTAAGGAAGTAGGACGATGCAATGACAATGCCATTGATGCTAAACATCATTGAAATCAACATAAGCACCACTTTACTCTATCTGTGAACGGTAATCCATATGTGGATAAGGCTGCAAAATCTCTGAAAATTTAACTAGAGTATATGATGTATGCAAACAATATTTTATTATGGAACAAGATGTGCGTTTAGAAAAAAAAAATCTTCCGTGCAAATAGTATTTAGGAGGAGAGAAATATATACCTACCATTGTTAGTTGATATGGTGGTAATGGAGAAACAATGAAAAAGTGATACATCGAAATTTATATAGAAGTATTATACTATCATGAATATTTGTCAAGTAGTTATATTGAATGTATAAAAAAAAATGAATAGTTTTTTTTTTGAGGGAATAAAAATGTTTATTAAGCAATATCCTTCAAACAAGCGGTCAAAACATCACTTGGGGGCGTGGAGCCCCAAAGTGTCCGAGTGGAAACATATAAACCATGTCTAGTTATGTCCAAGTGCATAGTTGATCAACTAAATTAAATAAACTAAAAATTAATACGAGGAAACACCTCATAAAATCAATTTACTATTAATATAATATTTATTATTATTTTGTCGGCAGTATGTATAATATTTTTTTAAATTATTTTGTTAGCTATAATGTAATATTTTTATTTCTGTCTATATAAATATAAACTATTTTACCGATGATGAAATTATATTTAATTAAGATAGATCTTAATTTTTTATTTGAGGTAAGATCTTAGTTTCTTAAATAAGAAAAAACATATATCTTGATGCATAGGATAATGATAGAAATTTAATTTAAAAAAAGTACGAACATGCATAAATGCTATTTCTTGATCTAATAACACTAAATGAAAATGAACAAGCATCGATTGAGTTTCTGATGCGTTTAGTTCCTGCACCGAATGTACTCTTCAAGGGAGTTGAAGTTCGGGACCGTCGGAAGAGCATGAAAAGTTTGTGCTTTGATGAATTAGTATTCATCAATGATCGTATAATTCTTGGCGCTTGTCCGTGTACTAGTGGTCAGGAAAGAGAGTAGTAGGTGTGAGGGAGCTTACTTGAAAATATTTAGGTGGCTAGTTAATAACAAATAATAAGTACATACTTGCATAGTAATAAGCTTAAACGTCATGTCACTTTTGGTTAGGCACATGTCAATATCGGCTATGTGACTCGTCCGGCTAGGTGGACAACTTTGCGACCGACTAGCGGCCAAATGGCAGGGGGACTTCACCGGATGTGTATGCATACCGGGGATACCCGGGACCAACAGTGCAAGTCACTGTCGGTTGGCACCATCTCATGGTGGAAACATCTCGCATAGTGCCCTTGACTGTTGACGTAACCAAGATAAGCTAAGTTAGAAACGTATAGTCATGACATGTTGATGGACATGAAGTGAACCCTAGATTGAGTCGGTCTCATAAAGATAATTTAATAATAATCACAATAATAACCTTTTGTTGTAGAACTTAGTTATTCATTAGCTTCTCACTTTTACTAAGTACTTTGTACTTACCTCCTTTGCATTTTCTTTTGTATGCATTGTGGGGTGAGAAAAGGAACGGGTTGACCAAGAGTAGTCGACGACTTGATGACGTTGATGCCTTGAAGATGCTTTTAGATTATTTTTCCTCGTAAAGGTTGTACTAGACTTGTTGTCCTTTTACTCCTAGACTTTTTTAAGTTTGGTTTGTACTTTTAAGATCTCGTATTGTGTAAGTCTTAGGTTTTGTTTCGTTGTTGTAATTAACTATCCATCTTTAGTATGGTTTTATCTTTTCTTAGTAGCAATTATGTTTTTACCCGAGTCCTTTTAGCTTCCGTTTGCTTTTATTTGATACGACGACGTAGAAGTTTGTGTATAATGTTAAATTTATTTAATGCTATACGCGCCGAACGTTTCTCTTCCGGATAAGGGCTCGGTATCCGGGAGCGGAGCGCTACATATCTAACCTGACTCAGTCGTCTACCCGGCATAGGCAATGGATCGCTAGGTCACTAGTTCAACCGTTGGGTTACCGGTTCAACTGGCGGATTATATATAACAGTAAATAATATATAAATAATTAAGGGGTGGCGGGCCAAAAGAACAAAGTAAGATACAAAATGGGAAAAAAAGACAAGAAAAAAAGATAGTAGTTGAGAAGGACAAAAACACGCCAAGCATTCTTACGTATGTTTACTTACATATTTACTACAACCACATGTAGTAACACATATAGTAACAGACGCGTTTTTGTCCTTCCCAACCACTATCTTTTTTTCTTGTCCTTTTTTCCCATTTTAGATTAAAAACAGTCCTCCACAACATTTAACCTAATAATTAATAATATTTAACTTAAATAAGTATTCAAAGTAAATAATCATTGACGTAAGTGGAATTAGAATTGATATAAGCATAGTTGGTCGACCCGGCAATAGGCATCGGATCACTGGATCATTGGTTCCAGTGATGGGTCACTGGTTCAACTGACGGATTACATATAACAGTAAATAAAAAATACTTAACTTAAATAATTTTTCAAATAAATAATGATATGAAACTATGTAGTTACCATTTTAAAGACTCAAATAATAATTCATGTGATTAATTAAAAAAATATGTTGAGAAATATAAAGATAAAATATATCCATAACTCTTAATTACTTTCTTGATACTTGTATGCGTTGTTGTTGAGTGTGTGTTTTTTTGTGTGTGTGTTGTACGACGATACATTTATTGTTTACTTTCTTGATATATGCATGTAATTTTCATTTGTTTGAGGATACACTAATTGTTGATATAGGAAAAACTGTGACATTGAATTATTATCAACACATTAAGTAAAATATTTTACGAAATTTCTAAGTTATTTTAAGTAAATAAATATGAATTTTATGTAAATATCGGAATCCACTGTTCCTTTCTTTGGCGCAGTATATTTATGGCGGCGAGCTGCCTATGGGATGTTTTTCATGTAAATGCAGACGGGAGTGTAGAATGGCTTGTGACGATGTCCGGAAAATTTGATGTGGCCAGTGCTTATCATGCACAACTTATGACGAATCGCTCGAAGGATGAAGAATGAAGGTGAAAAAATATGTGGTCCATTAAAGGGCCACAGAGAGGCACATGTTGTGGCTTATTCGCTGGAAAGCATTGCCCACTTTAGCGATACTTGAACACCGACACATTCTAGATGACAATACTTGCATGATTTGTCAGGATCATGAGGAAACCCTACTTCATACGTTTCGAGACTGTGGATGGATTCACGACAATTGGAAAAAGGCATTGGCATCGTGCTATCAATGACATTTTTTTTGTAGCCTGGATGCTCGTGATTGGATAGATGATTGTCTTATACATGATAGCTCCGGTCTGGACGACATTACAAGCTTTGGAGATATTTATTTCGAAAGGTTATTATGGGAATTTGGTGTTGGCGGAACCAAGCAGTTCACCACACAGGTACTCAACGCCCTCCGATGATGGTTTTCCTATCCCAAGTTGTTAACAAGGCAAGAGAGTTGAAAATCTCTTGGCACACCGAATAAGGATAGTTCATGGAAAAAATTTTATTTTAAATCGTGCAAAACAGATGTTTTTTTCCTCTAGGGTGCGTCGTACATATGTTTCCTTTTATAGTCAATTGTCAATGAGGACATTACATAATTTCATTAAGCTATTAGTCCAGCTTAACATTTCGTAAGTCATTAAGAACAATGTCATTATTTTATACCTAAAATTTTCCCTCGCTAACCCATTACAACCTGTTAAGTTCCATCACTCAACGCTTTAAACTTTCCGCTTTCCATTCTGCCATAAATGGCAACCGGCCCAAGAGAAGACGCGGAGGCGGGTGATGGCGGCGGTGATGGAAGAGGCGGCCGATCGTCCTTCGCTCCTTCGTCCTTCGCTCCTTCTCCTTTCTCTCTGCCCTCCGCTCCACCACATAATTCTACTAACAGTAGAACTTTCCTATTTCTTTCCGTCACCGCGGTTGTTTTCATAATCCATCCTATTTCCCTGTTCTTCGGAACCGGTGGGGCTGGGCTGACATTCTATATTGTTCTAATTATCACACCTTTCATCGGTAAGTTATTTTTTGCATCTTGTTGCTCCTTGAATTCGCTATTATTATTTTCCTGTAAATTTTGTGGTTTTTTTTCTTTTAATTTGACGGGGAAATTGGAATTGTTGAAGTGCAGTTATTATTCCGTTGCACTTTATCGCCAAAAGCGTCCGGTGAATTGCCTTCTTCTTGATGTAAATAAATAAGGCCGTGGTTAGTAATTCGACCGGTTTTAGCAATTCTATTACTTTATTATGCCCTTAATTTTGTATTTTTCTTGCTGTTCATAGGTGTTTGGAAGTATGCTTAAAGGCTTGGATGATGATGGTGATGGCACTATGGTTTGGTTGTTTGTGTATGCTAGTGAATGAGATAAATAGTTTTAGTTTTACTGCTTAGAACTTTTTGTCAAGTAATACTTGATTGATTATCTGTTGTTTTTTTTTTATTTGTCATATGTGGAGTGCCGAAAGATTATCCTTTTGAATAATCAATCATCCTATCACACCAGCAGAGTGAATAGAGTCTTACAGAGAACTATAGGACTGAGCTTTATGTATCACTAGAGAGAAGAAAAAGAAAAAGAAAAAATTGAGGGAATCGGTCTTTCTACTATGGGAATAATGGGTAAAGTTATGGCAATTAACTTGCTTCGTAATGGTTTCAAACTCACCGTTTGGAGTCACCCTCTCTCCCAGTGTAATGAGTTATAGGAGCATGGAGCATCGGTGGGCGAATCTCCAGCAGCCGTGGTCAAGAAATGCAAGTATACCATCAGAATGTTGTTTGGTCCTGCTGCAGCCCTTTCAGTGGTTTTTGATAAATATGGTGTTCTTGAAGGAATAGGCAACGGTAAAGGCTACATTGACATGTCAACCTTTGATGCAGATACTTCATCAAAGATCTCTGAGCTTTGCGCACATTCTTCTCATACAGGGGTTTAAAGTTGCTCATGAAAATGCAGTGGAATACATTTATATGTCGGATTCTTTTCCTTTTGGTTTATTCTGAGCTTCACTTTTTGTGGTTAAAGCAAAGGTTGAAATCGGTGGTGTTGCCTTTTTTTCTTCAGAATTTATGTTTATTGTTTTTGCACCATTGTGAGTTACCCAATAACATTGTATTACTACATTGAAATATGACCCAATCATGAAAGTGGACAAGTACAAGCTTTCATTTATGCTTAGTTGTGAAACAGCGAACCAGAGAATTTTGACCTCAATGTAAAACAATGAACCACAAACAGTGAACTACAAAAGTGAACTTGAAAAAAAGAACTCAAAAAGTAAACTAAGAATAGTAAACTTCCAATTGTTAACTACAATGTGAGTTAGTAATTTGAAGCAAGTGTGAAACAACTAACCATAGTGTCTTGAACTCAAATAATGAACAACGAGCACGAACTATAAACGAGTGAATCACAAAAATGAACTCAAAAAAGTGGACTAACATTAGTAAACAAGAAATTGTGAACTACAAAATTGAACTCGTAAAAAAGAATTTAAAAAGTGAAATAACAAAATAAACTTTCAATGGTTAACTACAATGTTGAACTAAAATTATAAATGCCTAAAAGTGAACTTTGATTGAAACGCTTTAGTAATGTGAAGTAGATGTAAAATAGTGAACCAGAGTGTCATGAACTCAATTGAAAATAGTGAACTTAAATATTTTGCTAGCTAATAGTGAATAATTATATTTTAAAAAATATTTATTTCTCAAAAAAAAAAAAAAGAATAATTAGATTTAAAGATTATAGAGTTACCCAATAACAGTGTATTGATATATTGAAATATCAGACCTAGTCATGAAAGTGGACAAGATAATTTTGTCATTTATGCTTAGTTGTAAAACAGAGAACCAGATTGTTTTGAGCTCAATGTAAACAATGAACTACATGTTGGAAATAGTGCTCAAAAGACAATTTATGTAATTGTTTTTATAATTAATAAATGACAGATTTATTCTCATCTTATTATGTGCTTCATGATCATAAGTAATACACTACTGAAAACCCCAAGTTGTATCATATGTAGCCATATAACTTAGTGTGCTGTCACACGTGAGGATTTGGTGATACACTTGAACCGTTTGTCCATGGTGAAATTAATTAAAGTATGGGGTCTATTGATTAAACCACCATTAATGCGCCCAGAACACTTTAAGGTGTGACCGTTTTATCCGGACCGTCGATATTGGTTATCTAAGTGGGGCATTTATATATGATGTAGTCATATAGGACTGGACCGATTTAATATGCATTTCTCATATAATTCCGTGATTGAGAAATCTTATTAAATCACAAGATGATCATATATGGATTAACCTTAATCCTGAAGCGATTGCATACTACTGCTTGTTTCAAGATAGAGTTTGATGTGTTCGTTAAAGATTGCTAAGAGGCACGGTCCGAATCACTTTCACGTTGTCACTATCGGGAATGAGTAGCTAGGAATGTGTCTCATAGATACAGAACCCATTCCTTCCTGCGGGAAGTAGAAAGACAATCCTCTTATTTGTTAATCCTAGAAACTGATCGATCCGCAGAGTTCTTATTGGTTATGAACTAATTGATCACTAGTGGGTTAATGGTAAATAAGGATAATATGTAATGAACAAGGTTTACGGAAACATTCCCGCTTATTATGGATAGTCTATGGAGGTTTAGTCTATATGTAATGATATATCAATGGACACTTATTGACTCGACACTTTGAGAATAAGTTATATCTACAATCGATAGAGTTCAGTTTCGGATTTATGATGGCGTAATTCCGGAATTAATAAGTTGAGTAGAAATGTTCTATTCGATGAATATTTTATTCAATTTATTGTAGCTACCGGTTACAGGTCCATGGTCTCCGGATTGGCTCCTAGCACGTGAGTGAATTCTCATATGTTGGAATCTCAATAATAAATTAAATAGTTGGTCTATTTAATGAATATGCGGAATATTATTTATTCAGTAAATAATATGCAAAATAGAAAAGACATTTTATATTATTCCATGGCACATAAAATGGCGCCACATGTGGGAAAATTGGGAGAAGAAATTTTCCTGAATTATATCACATGTGTAATTAATTATTTATTTGTTAAATAATTAATGGATAAAATAAGAGATTGATTTTATCATTTAATGAAGATTATCTCATTTATGGTGATTATTTCTTATTTATGGAAAATATATTGGGAAAAAGATAATTGTCTTGTGAAAGGGATAACTCTTAGTTGCTCGGTTATTTTCCTATATAAAGAGAGTTCCTCCCTACACAATGCAAACACCAACTTCTGTGCCATATTAGAAGAAAAATTAGTTTCTCGTCCTAGCCATCGGGAGAAGAAAAACTGGAGTTTTTCTTGGAGCATATTCGAGGAGGTTCGAATGCGTGATCAACGTCCACCAGTCGTCGCTTGGAGATACAATCTAGAAGATCACGGCATCTCTTCGGTTGGGTAAATCTACAAACCTTCTTGTAGTTTATACTAATTAATTATGTGTTTCACATCGTGGTAAAATCGTAAAACGAATTTTGGTTCGTTGCTTCCGCTGTGCATGATCGATCGTCTCGATCGGTACCGTGAATCAGATCTGACGATCCGAAAAGAGGGGAAAAACTGCCTCGGTTTACCGGGACCTCCTCCCGGATTACCGAGAGCCGGAATTTTTCCGGATCCGGTTTTTCCTGCGTTTCAGATCCTGATTCAGGTTCATGTATATCCAGCACTACAAACAATGACTACAAAAGGGAAATCGCAAAAAAAAAACTCCAAATGTGAACTAACAATAGTAAACTTCTAATGGTTAAGTACAATTATAAAATCATAAAAGTGAACTTTGGTTTGAAAGAAATTAGTAATGTGAAGTAGGTATGAAATAGTGACACAATAGTGTTTTGAACTCAATGAAAAAACAGTGAACTAGAGTATTTTGCTTGCTAATAGTGATAAATAGATTTAAAGATTAGAGTTACCTAATAACATTGTATTACTACATTGAAACATTAGACCCAGTCATGAAAGTGTACAAGAGCATGTTGTCATTTATGATTAGGTGTGAAACAGTGGACTAGAGTGTTTTGAGCTTAATGTAAAATAGTGAACCAGAGTATATTGCTAGCCAACAGTGAACACGTAGATTTAAGCGTCGAGCTTACTGCGATAACAACATGAATTAGTACAAATAAGGTTGAACCTACTATTACCAATTATTCAGCCGGAATTCATATTTCCGGTCATAGAAACAACATCTTATTAATATTCAAAAGGAAATCTGATACAAGTTGACCATACATCAAATAAATAAGGTTGGACCTACTGTTACCATTTATTCAGCCGGAATTCATAATTCCGGTCATAGAAACATCATCTTATTAATATTCTAAAGGAAATCTGATACTAGCTGACCATACAGCACATAAATAACTTTTGATAAATAGCTTGAACATTGCTGCTAGGTGGCGTTCTTTGTATACCGTTTTCACAGTTAGCTGCATAAGAGCTTTCAAAATCTGCATTGCATATGCACATTCCACAATCCATGACTTCCAAGAGAGGCAACTGAGCTGCTGCAAATTGAATCCAGCCTAAATGATCAAGAAGACACGAGACAAATTAGCAGATTATCAAATACACAAAATAAAATGTGAAAAGGTAAAATGCAACCACAAATCTAGTCAACTCATCCCTGAACAAGAAATAGTGCACATTGAATTTATTCATTTTAATGACTTCTCTAAACTAGATATTCTCATCCGTTAAACACGGCCATCCATCCCAATTTTTCTCTAAATTTTTCTTGAAAATAATGCCAAAAGTAACAAAAAAAAGTTTGGCCCCATGTTCATCGGCCCATCCATGGCAGCAAAACATAAAATTTTATTTGTTACATAAGAAGAATCAAGGAAGAAGTGGAGGGGTGGATACTGTTCAAACTTTTTGCTTCATCATTACCACAATTTTCCCTCCTCATCCCTGCTCTTCTTCCCACAACCACAAGCTACATTCACCTTTGTTTTTTCATTAGGGAAATGAAAACAAATTTTGTTTATATGTGTTTGATTTTATCTTAATTGTCTGGGTTTGATTTTACCCAGCTCCAAAATTACACTTTCTATTGTTCATCGAACTTTGCCCGAATTGAAAATGAATAGCATCAGCTTGTCGAAGAATTACCATGAAATACAGGAATTACCATCAGACAGATCATCACTCAGAGCTCAAAAGTAGCAAGCATCTCACTTTGACATCACAAAGAACAGATAATACACGAGCATGTTCTTCATTAGTACCCTTTTTTCGCCTGTGATGAGATTGTTTACTTGAATCTCCGACGGGGCTCAAATCGATAGGAATTCAGGCTGGATCAACGGGAGTCGTCTTAGGCCGGTCGGAATCGGCCATGGAATTGAACGGAACTCATGGCAGGAATCACCCATGGAGTATGAGTTCTACGATGGTTTTTTTTTTCCGGCGATGTACACTTTTTTTTGATTGAAAAAGGTGAAATAGATTAAATACAGATAGGTTGATTTGGTAGGGAAGGGTAAAATAGTCCAATCAATTTAATTTTTGTCCTTGTTGCCTTTTGTAATTATATTTGTCCTTAATGACCGTTGAAAATGTAACGATGTCCTTATAGGCAATTCTCCCTTTCTTTTAATGAAAGATCCGGTAAAAAAAAAATAAAAAATTTAATAAATAAAAAATAAAAATAAAAATAAAAAACTAAAAAATAACGGCACATAAAGTAGTTATACAGTGATCAGTCTACTAGTTTCTATTGAAAGAACCGACTTACCTCGGTTAACAAGAAAACCCATTCGACTATCAAGATTTTAACATTTGAACCCTCCTCTCCCCCCGCACATAATCAAGATTTTTGAATCTAGCCTAAACACTATGAGTTTCTGGTTGAATGAGTCGTCAAATTCCAATGCCTCTCCTCCCTCTCCATGGTTTCCATCTCCATGGTTTCTACAAAATGTCTTAAGTGATGGCATGGAAGTGCGAAGCATGTTGGTTAATTTCATAAACGGGGTATTTCTTGAAAGTGGATTTCTTGGTGCAGAAGGTGAAAATAATCCAATACTAAATTCTTTATCATATTTCTTACCCGGACAAGATATCTCTTTAACCATTTGCAAGCCAAAAATAATGGTAACACTTTCGGTCAACAATGCTGCACTAAATCTTCGTTCATTTATCCTTCAAGGGCCAGAGCCAAGAAGAGAACATTTGCTGTTCTTTTCACCGAATGATTTGAATGATTTTTCCGCATCATTTCATGGAGCTTTACGTCTTGACAGATTCGGTAGGAGTCGAGATTCTGAAGCACTATACAAATATTATTGTATGGTAAAGGGAAGGTTGATTCTTCCCCTGTACAGTGATATGTGGGAAATGGATATCATGAGGCCAGTCGGATTGGATCAACTCCCAAAAGAGATCCTATTGAGTATATTGAATTCAGATGCACTTGACGGCTACGACCTTGCAAGAATCGCATGTACGTGTACGAAGGTGAAAGATGTTGCGTATAATGAAGAACTCTGGAAAAAGAAATTTGAGAATGAGAATGGGTTCAACTGGCTTTTGGGATTCGAAGTTACCTGGAAAGTAAAATACGAAACCATGGTGCAAGTACACCATGGTCCAGTTTAGGTATGACGTGCAACATGTTTGTGTTGTCTAGTACATAAATGACGTGTAACATGTTTGTGGTGTTTTGAGAGACTGATTAGATCATGCTTCGTATGAAAATGCATTAACTATACTAAATGCTCTTTAATTTTTTTTGCTATTCAGGTTTTGAGTGATTGTAGGCATATATTTGTAAATACATTCAAATGCTTTTTACTACGTACTGTTTGCTGGTGAAAATCCCTTTTTTTCCCCTCTCCTTCTTTGTATAGATATCCCATATTTGTTATAGTAATCAAGGTGCAACTAACCTGCAAATAACCCAAATTCTTCAAACCAATCCATATATCAGCTTGCTACTAGAAGTTCCTGCACATACATCACCTGCCACAAAAGGAGAAACAAAAAGGATATTTCGGGTAAGAAAAATCAAAACAGAAAATGCCCCTCTCTAAGGTTTTCCAATAAATGAACATAGAGTTACGATCTGACGAATCGAGAGTGACCACCTACATATATCTATTAGAACAACCTGGGTGTATATACTTAGAGCCTCTAATGTGGTTTTTGGAATTTTGTTTTCTTCTTCTGACACATTAGCAAGAAAAGCTGGGTGATTGGGTGATAGCTAATCATAAGATAAAAAAATGGCTCGTAGTAAGGGAAATTTGGTGGTTTTCTTTTAGCAATCGGAACATCAAGGAAGAGATCATTGTCAGCCCTCAATGCCCTCAACTAGTTCTGGTTCAAGATGAGTGCTAGAGGTGTGGATATCCTCCTCCATCCTTGGAACAGTCGGCTTCTATGAATAAGAGATCCCTTCAAATATTTCGATTAGAGAAAGAAAACTAGTGAATATTCTAGATGGTTCTTCAGTTTTGTGACCAGAACCAGAATCCGGAAGTCCTCACATAGATCCTTCTCATTCTCCCTTGGATTTGTTAAGAACTGCTGTGAGGAATGAGCTATCAAAGGACCAAAAATTACTACCAGCATTATCCTCTTCTACTGGCTCCCCTCAAGATGAAAATGGTCGAAAAACGTAGTGCTTTCGAAAAAGGATACATCAAGGGTCTCTATTATCTTTTGTGTTAGTGGATTAAAGCATTTGTAACCTTTCCTATTAGGAGAAAAGCCCAAAAACACACACTTAGTAGACCTTGGTTCCAGCTTAACTTGATTATAATTATGACTAAAAAGACCACACACCCAAACACATTACCAGAAATATCTTGAATAAGCCTAGTGTTGACATAAAAAGCATTTAGTGAGTGTAACGGCGTTTGAAACCTAATACTTCTGGAAGGAAGTCTATATATTAAATAGACTGAAGTCAAAATAGCTCCCCCCCCCCACAAATATGTCAGACATTTTGCATATAGCAAAATAGACCTCCCCATTTCAAGAATATGTTGTTTTTTCTTTCCGCAACAGCATTTTGTTGTGGTGTGTTACAGCAAAAACTTTGATGAATCATCCTAGTTTCACAAAAAAACGCCCCAAGAACCTGATTATAGTACCCCATTTCAAGAATATGTTGTTTTTTCTTTCCGCAACAGCATTTTGTTGTGGTGTGTTACAGCAAAAACTTTGATGAATCATCCTAGTTTCACAAAAAAACGCCCCAAGAACCTGATTATAGTACCCCGTACCATTATCAGTTCTTAGGATTTCTATTTTTTTTTTTTTTTTTTCAAATTCAGTTTTGACCATTTCATAGATATGTTTAAAAACCTTCACAACTTCTGATTTTTCCTTAAGCAAATACACCCAGGTTTACAAACCATATTTTTTCATGTAAAGTGTTATGTCTACTGTCTAGAAGGCCTGCACAGTTCACTATAAATCATAGGGGAAGGGTTGAGTTGTTTTATAAGGCTGAGATTAATACATTACACGATGATGTTTGACCACTCGCACACTTCACATTGAAAATCAATTTTTTCATGACTGAACAATTAAGGAAAAAGTTTCATCATATACTTAAAACTAGGGTGGCCTAATGATCTAGCATGCCACACTGATCAAATACCAAGGAAGAAGTGTAACAGCTAATTCCAAGGGATCTTTTATTCTGGAGGTCTCTCTCTTCTTCAAGGACGTAGAGGCTACCGATCTCCCTAGCACTGCCAATCACCTTCCCCACCTGAATATCTGAAAAATCACAACCAATATTGTTTACTCACTGATAACAAGTTGTTGATTTAATGGTCCTAATTTACTTGTTGAATCTTAATTAGGTCCTTGTTTAATTTAGTTTGGCTCTGTGTTTAATCCCTGGCCTTTCTTGGCTGTTTTCACTGTACAGTGTCCGTTGGGACACTGTACACTAGCCTTTAGATCTGCTTTATGCTTTATGCTTTATCAGGACTTTCTTAGTCTTATTTATAGTCCTTTTCTCTTGTAGTTGCAATACAAGAGTTAATATATCAATAAACTCTTTTTTCTTCTCCATTCCTCTCCTAATTCCTACACAAGTTTCAAACAGTTTTGGAACCTCTAAAACATATTTTAAGGTTAACTCGGGTGGGTTGACGATTGTGCCTTTTCCAGATATAGCTGAAAAAGACCTATCCTCTATTCTCACTTTCTGATCCCAGCCCAAAGATAACAGGAAGAATTTTTTTGGGAATAACTTGTCATTTGATCAATAGCTCCTGAGTCAATGACTTTTGTGGGCTAACCCCTAAGACTGAGAAAGCAAGTTTACTACCTGTTTCAGTCAGAGAACAAGCAGAATCTGAAAGTTTCTGATTTATTGATTTCTAGTTGGAGAGAAGATGGTTTAGTTGCTCTAAATGCTCCTTAGTGAAATTCAATGGTCCATAATTACTCTTCTGACCCGGATCAATAGTATTTAGGAAGAAACTATTTCCCAAAGAGCTGCAATATCATCATTAGTATTTAATATCATTATTATCATAAGATGTAAGGTTGACAATCCTATAGAGGAAGTACTTCACATATGTATAGAGCAGATTCACATTCCAACAGAAATTCCATTGCTTTATAAATTATATCAACGTAGGCAAACCAGGTGTTCAAACCTATTCTTATTCCATCCTGACAAGTCAATAGTACAAGTTGTATGGACTATTTGACAATGTAAGCCTATTAACAAAACACAAGTTTGCACAAAAACACAGACCGTAATGTTCTTGCTTCCAATCTATGCTTTCGAAGAATCCAACAGTCAATGATGTAGCAGGAAGACACAATCATGGCAAATATGCCAAGTTCCTACCAGCAAACCCAAAATAACCTAACCTTATCCAAGCCAGCATTACACTAAATATTTCTGACTAAGAGGCCAATGCTATCTATTTCCACAATATTAGCACTTACATACCTCTCTATGAGAAGGCAGCATCTTGCATTAGATTCTAAGAGCATGTATAATCGGTGTATGTAGGATAACTGGAGATGGAGGTGTACCTGAACCGAACCGAGCCATATCAAATGTTTGTGCTTGACCTTGTTTAGTAAACCTCGTTTCTTTGATAAATGAACAAACATTTTACGTTTGAGCTCTCCTCGTTAATCTGTTGAATGAACAAAAAATTTATGTCTGTGCTCTCCTCGGTACACTGTTGATCAAAATAAAGTGAGATCAGGGTGGTTCACAAATGTCTCGCCTAACAGAATTATAAGGAGAACTAAGAATCAAAATTGTTGCATCTCAGCATTTATATGTCAAAGAGCATGGATATAATCACACAATCTCATAATGATTCATAACGTATCTAAAAGATACAATGAATTTGCTGGTTTTAACAAGTGTCGATCATTGTTGTTCCTGAATTGCACCAAAAAAGAAAAAACCATAACTTGCAGCTTTACTAGAAGAAAAAAAAAATTACCTTAACGGAAGAACATAGATCTGGCAGGATTAGATATGGGAGAGTATGCTAGACGCGATATACCAATGAATTGAAGGTCCCGTTCCGGTAGTAGACGGCGTAAACACCTGAATGTAACACCTGGTATTTGGAACAGCTCGGAATTCGTATCTGAGAGCTTTTTAACAGCTGAAACAACCAATTAGAGGGGGTTAAGGGTTAACTCGGAAGTCGGGAAGGTAAATTCGTGAAATAGTTGAGAAGGATACGAGATGTGAGTGAGATCAGCAAATGGAATAAAAGTGGGACCTAACTGTATGGCCGGTCCGGGATGTTTTCAGTCCCAAAAGCATGTCCCTCCTTCTCTCTCTCTGTCATTTATTTATTTATTTTTATTTTATAAAGTCATAAGAGATATACTACATCCGTTCTAAAATATAAGTCATCATACACTTATAGATTTATTCCATAATTAGGGGTGTTCAATGACAGGGTCGGATCAATATCTCGCCACGTGTCATCCCCATAATAATCCAACAATAAGTAGAGACAAAAAGTCAACACCTTAAGGGCCAAGGCTACTTCTCGACCTTGACAGGTCGTCCAAGGTATAGAAGAACTCGTACAGCTCAGCTCGGGCCATGCAGCCATCTCGGACCTAATCTCCCACATGCATGATTAATTCGATAGACATGAAAAGAATCTTCAGTCATAAAGGTTGATATCTAATATTCAAAGTATCATAATTATCTCATATAATTAAGGGGATCAAATCGCAATTATCCATTTCTTAGGGAACATGAAATACAGTCCAACAAGGACACGGCCCATGCAGGTTTGGGGTACAAGCCCCTCTATATAAACAATCCCTAAAAAACTACAAAGAATTGATTACAATACATACTTTGGATACGTAGGCAATATATTATTCGACGGTGTTTTTTCCTTTTGAAATCAGTGCGACTTAATACCTATTGAGTAGCACGTAATGATATAATGAGCAAATAACTTTAGTAATTTGTCTATCATGGATAATTATGTGTTATTAGATCAAGTTAGTTATTATGTTTAATTTGCAGTAGTTTTGTAGTGTAAACCGACTAACCGAACTGAACCAAACCGATTAAATAAAAAACTGAACCGAACCGAACCGTCTATGATATTATTGGTTTTGGTTTCATGTTTTTCAAACCGAAATATTTGGTTTGGTTTTGAAAATACTTAAAACCGAGCCAAACCGAACCGTGAACACCCCTACCCATAATATAAGTCATTCTACATTATCAATGCAGCATTTATTACTCTTTTCTCCATCTTACGGTAAGATTCTTACCCCAATTGATTATCAATCCAACTACTTTTCATTATTTAACCACTATTGCATTAATTATTGTCAAAAGACACTTTAGACATTAATTTTCAAATTTATGACATTCAACAACTTCCTTAATCTGTGAAAAACCACAATGATGACTTATATTTTGTAACAGAGGTAATATGAAATTTCCCTCTAGATGTAACTTTCTTATATGGCCGAATCGAGTATCAGTTGTTCAACCTCTGTTAGTTTAGTTTACGAATTTGTTCATGTTCGTTTGTTTAATAAACAAACATAAAAATATGTTCAAACTTGGTTCGTTAAGATAACGAGTTTGTTCGTGAATGTTTGCTTAGTAAACGAACATTAAATTTTGTTCAAACTCCGCTCAGTTATACACAAATTATGTACAAAGTTGTGTTCGAGTTTGTATGCTACATGTATTTTTGATTCTCAATTCGAGTTTGACTTGTCAACGTGTAAAAAATTAAGTCCAAATAAATAAATAACAAAATATAAAGCAATATTCAAACATGATAGCAATAAAACATTATAACAACTCAATCAATATTCTATAAAATTCCTCTAGAGTACCAATTAGATGAATAAATGTCTTTTCATCTTTTGTACATTGATTTATTAATATAAGCAGGTTCGTGAATATAATCGCACGTTCACGAGTAAGTTCGTGTTCGTTCGTTTAGGAAACGAGCTTAAAATCTTGTTTAAACTTGGTTCGTTAAGCTAAACAAACGAATGATCACATATACTAATGAGTCGAACACGAGCTTGTTCGTGAACGACTCTGTTCCTTTAACAACACTAGCCTTTATTCAACTCTGCACGTGTTGGAGATAACTTATTTAGATGCCATACCATTCCTTGTGAGGAGGGAACTTACATGTGCAATAAGAGACTGTGAGTGGGCACGCTTTGTCTGGTATCAATGTGTGTCTAGAGAAAATTGGAGAAGGTTATTTGAGGAAAGATTTATTAGAGATTGGGTTCAGCTAAATTTAACGAACGCAATTGGGATGCCTTTTCGATCAACGAGGTGGAAATGCATGCAGTGGGAAGCAACTTATGGAAAATGGTTGTGAAAGAATAGAAACGCATGGCTATGACAAGGAAATACGAAATACCGCCCGCAAATCTAACGCGCTATCAATCTAAGGCAGCATTTTTTATTTTTATTATCAACTTTTGATGTCTTTTTAATTCCATTAAATCCTTCTCTCTTCAATAAAAAAAAAAAAATCTATATTTGTCGACTACACAGTTCTCTTCCTTTTTTCAACAACCTTCATCTCTACTAGAAGATAAGGTTTTTGTTTCTCACGATTTGGTAATGACAACCGGTTGGGAATGAAAAGGTAATTTGAGAAAATGAAATGGACAGTGAAAACGCGCAGAATAGAATTGATAAATAAAATTAAAAAAATATTTTTTTTGTCGAGAATGAATTTAAAATATATAATAAATATTATCAATGATGTGTCGTTAGATTTGTGGAAGAGTGATGTAATACCCCAAAAATTTTAGAAGGGTATAAGAGTAAAATGGAATTTATTTTATATTTTCTTATTTTATTTTTAACCTTTTTTTTTTTTTACAATGAAAGGGAAATTCATTAACATAAAGTTAAGATACATCAGAGTTCACGGCTTGAAGAAGCCAACTGGGGAAAGAGGAAGTCCACATGACTTCACTCTTTACAGACTTTACATAACGGGCTAATCGCGACTAGCAATATTTTTTGCCCGGTTAACATACAATACCTTTGCCCCACTACAAGACTCTGTAAGGGCCCAGATGTCTTCGATTACAATACTGAAATTCGGCCCAACCGGCCCAGATATTGACAGCATTAACTACAACTTGGGAGTCTGAGAGGATAGTCAAGTCCTCCCATCTTTCTTCCTTGGCCCTTCGAAGAGCTGACCGAATTGCCATTGCCTCAACCATTGATGCCGACGATGCTCTGGCAACAAAGGATCCCTTTGCTTCCACGATGTCGGTCCGCCTTTTACTCGTAACACGCCCTATTCCTCCGGTGGGCGAAGACCTATCCCAAGCCGCATCCACTGAGCAAATCAGAGAAAGGGGTTGCCTGACAGGAGCCACAATCGTAGGAGTAGTTTCCGCATTATTGATTTCTAGCTCGGTTTCTTATGGTGAGAGGGAGATTTGCACCGACGACCAGTAGTATAATGCCCTTTGAAGGATATCTGCAAAGGGTGGATAGCTATTTTGAAAGATTCCTTCGTTCCTCGCCTCCATACTTGCCAAAAAATAGATAGAGTCAAACCGATTCGATCTTGCCCCGAATTTGAGCTCACCAAATGGTTGATTTTTCGCCTCCAGCAATTGAGATTAAAATTGTGTAGGTTGAAATCATCCCAAGACAGAGGAGCAGATTTCCAGAAGTCACCGAGTCTCTCACATTTGACCAACATGTGTTCTAGAGTCTCTTCCTCTTGTCCGCACATGTTGCAAATAGGATTGGCTGATTCAATTCTTTTTGCCATAAACGAAGCTGTTGGGATAGCATTTGCCAGACATTTCCAGAAGAAGATTTTGAGCTTAGGTGACTGCTTGATTCTCCAGATGGTTGTGAATTCTTTCGAATGTTGCCCTCCAGCAGAAGAAGAAGGATTTGAGGCGTTTGATGCGGTGTTATGTCTCAGCTCCGAGAATGCCAGCTTATAACCAGACTTTACCGAATATTGGTGAAATGCCATAACTGTTTATCATTGATGCTCTCTGTGGATAAAGGAATTTCCATAATATTCGCTACATCAACTGGAAGGAAGAGTTGATTCAGAGTTTGCATATTCCAAGTGCCGTTTGAGATGAGTTGGTTGACTGAGATAAGATAGCAATCTGTTGGTTTCGGTGTGATGGGTTTTCTGGTATCCAAGAGGCAAGAGTGGTCCCAAATATTTATTGTGTTTCCGTTCCCGACTCTGAATCTTACTCCTTTTCGCAGCAAAGGTAAGCTGGAGACCAGACTCGTCCAAATAAAGGAGCCTCCTTGTTTCGACTTGGCTTGAAGCAGGGAAGTTTTCTGGAAATATTTTCCTTTCAGGATCCTTGACACTAATAAATTCGGGTTGGTTAGGATCCTCCTGTAGAAAATCTAGGCCCAAACCCATATAAGAGGAGGGGCCTCATCCCCAAAACCTAGGTTATGAGGTGAGGGAAGTCCATCTCTTAATATGGTAGGTTACACAAACACAAGTTACCAATGTGGGATACTTTAACACGCCCCTCAAGTGTGGGCCTGGGCACTCTCAAGGCCAACAAAGAGGCCCAACACTTGCACAATAATAGGGTGTCTCTGATACCATGTAGAAAATCTAGGCCCAAACCCATATAAGAGGAGGGGCCTCATCCCCAAAACCTAGGTTATAAGGTGAGGGAAGCCCATCTCTTAATATGGTGGGTTACACAATCACAAGTTCCCAACGTGGGATACTTTAACACCTCCAAAGGCATTTTGTGAGAAGGGCTTGGTTGAAACATTGTAGGTCTTTAAACCCAAGTCCTCCAAACTCTTTCGGCTGCAAACATTTCTCCCAACTAATTGGGTGAAGCTTTCGTTTATCCTCCTGTTCATTCCACCAAAATTTTGCCATCAAGGATTGAATGTACTTGCAGAGTTGAATCGGAAGTTTGGAGCATTATTTAAAAAAAGGAAATTAAAAAATATTATTTAAAAAAAGGAAATTAAAGGATTTTATTAATGGATTTTAATTATGGCTATTTAAAGAAAATAGTTACCAAAATCCCCATTATGTCAAACACGGTTTTTTTTTCCAGAAAATTGAGAGCCGACACTTTACAAAGAAAAAGAGGGAGAACATTGTTTTCCAAATTCGAGGTTTAACGGTTGATTTTCGATGCAGACCATAGTAGAAAAAATTGATCACTGCGAGACGGCGATCGTTTCTATACTAGCAGTTTTTCCATTCGGTAAGTTTTCATTCCTAGCCCTAATTATAGATTCGTTCATTCTTGAGAAAAATCTGAGACTTTGATAAATTAGAGGATTGTGCTAATCGTAGAACGCCGTTATTGAATTGTAGGTTGATCGTAGTGTTGAAATAGTGTTCTAAACCCAATCGGGTTGGACCGGATCCGACCGGGTCGGATCATTTCTACTATTTCTTTATGTTTATACATATATTAAATGGTTTTTCTGTTATTATATATTATGTTTATCTATATGAACCAATTTGTGATTGTATATATGATAACGTCTCTAGTGTCAAATTGTGAGAGAGAAATCATAATAGTGATTATGGTTGATGAGATCTCGACTCACTTTAAAAGGTTTGATACTTAAATGTCTCTAGTCGTATGTACTATTAAATGGGACATTAATAGTACGATTAGACTAGCATGTATTGGATGTCTTCTATCTTATTGAAGGTAGGGATAGATCTCGTCTATCAAAGTGTAGGGACACTTGGACTGTACGTAGACGTGTATTAGAGAATACTTACGTTAGACTAACCCACTTACTTTATTAAGTCTCACTATGTGGCGGTTGTGTAATTATCCTAAGACCGGAGTCTTCATGACATCACGGTGTGGATTGTCATGCTTTAACACTATTGAGGTTTCCCTTAGCCATGGGGTGATCATGCGTTAGTGATTGGGTGTGATACTGAAGCATACGTAGGATTCATGTCGCTCGTCCAGAAATCGCGTATCCTATGATTAGGAGTAAATATCTGAAAGGGCCTTCTTATAAGGAATGTCTTACTCTTTTGAATCTTTGCGAAGTGGAAGTAAATGAGTTACTTCGAGAGTGCGTGATATCCAGATTGTAAGATACGGACGTTGATGTTTGACACTTGACGTACGACCGTATGGATATTGTAACAGCGATATGATCCTATTTACACGGTAATCGTTTCACATGAAATGTTGTAGTCATAGCACTTGACTCTTTCCGATGATTAGGGGTCGTGAACGTGTTTCTAGACGCTATCCATGATCGTTAGGTGTGAAAGGTATTTTAGTAAATGCACTTTATGCTTACGGCCAACATATTCGGAAACCTATCGGGCTACACACATATGAATAACTAGCCGGAAGATTTGTGGTTATAGCGATAACCGGATGGGGATTTATTTATGCTTGCTATAAAGTGTTATAGTGATAAGTTGATATTGTGGTATTCATTTATTATGAATAAATATAATACAAGATATTAATAATGTTGATTAATTAAATATACATATTTAATATGTATGTATAAATCCATGTGTATATGATACACATGGATTTTATAAATTAATTAATCATAGAATTATATTATTATGTATTAATATTAGATATTAATATATATAGATATATGTGTAGTATATATATGTGATATATACACATGTATAATTGATATATGTTTTTATGGTAATATAATAAAGATATATTCAATATTATATATTGACAATATATATCTTGGAAATTATTTAATATAAGATATTAAATTTATGGCAGATTTGATTTTAAGGAATATCTTTAACAAGATTAAGGAAAATCCTTAATGAGATAATCAATCAATTATCTAATTGATTTATTAAATCCTTATTGTATTGGAAAAAAATAGTTTCTTTCTCCCCACTCCACTCATGTAATAACTGGCGCCCCACTACTCTATAAAAGGGGAGTTGTGCCAAAATCTTTTGTATCACAATATTCTTGCAATATTCTAGTGAAAAAAGGGAGGTTCTTGAGAGAGAGTTTTTTTATGGGAAGAAGAAAATGAGACCTAGCAGTCGACTTTTTTCGATAGCAGTCCTTCGAGGATTCCGGTGGTTGTTCGTGTCGATTACCGCTAGAGGCCGGACACTTGGACAGCTTCGGTGCTTGGACCATCAACCGTAGACAAAGCGTCGATCCAATTGGATCAACCAAGGTATTCTTTTGTCTACTTCTCTTACACTACAAAAAAAAGAATTTTTTGTGACAATCCTGCTGTGACTAATAAAAGGTTTGTCACAAATGGCTGTTTCTAGTGACAATGATTTTGTTTGTCACCGAAAATTGTAGTATTAGTGAGGGAAAAAAAATCTTGTCATCATAGCTTCAATGGATTTCTAACCCTCGCATGCACTCACTGTGATAAATTTTGGGATAAAGCTTTGGTGACAAAATATAATCCTTAATAATTGTGTGACAAAGAGATTTTGTCATAAAGTATATACCGATTTAAGCAAAAATTAAAGACTCTCATTGTGACCCGTCAAGAAATAATAACACCGGAAAACAAACGAAATCGAACTCGACTGATCAAGAACTTGATATATATAACTCGACTCCGTTCATAAACTCGATTTACTTTGTGGAATTCATTTTTTGTATACATATAAAAAGATTGAGCACGACTCATCTAATACTCGACTCGATCAATTATTTAATCATAAATTTATAATTAAATAAATTCCTCTGTTAGCTTTTCAATTATTTGACCAATTTCCAGATATTTCCCGTAAGCAGCAGTGAGCAGTTACTCTCGATCCTTTTCCTCTCTATTTGATCTAGAATCTTCTTCAAAAATTCATGGGAAACACAGATCCATGATTCTAGAACCTGATGGATGGTGTAAAGAGTTTGATTTTCCATGTTTTTACATGATCGGAGGGATTGTTTTACAAGCGGTGAGTTAAAGCTGCTTGCAGATTTCATCTTAATTCAGGTTCGATTTCTTCAACTCTCCAGTTTCGTGGCCATTGATGGAGAAATTATGAAGGATAAAGATGTTTTCTCTCAAATAATTCTTGATTCAGATTTCAGATCCAGATGAAAGGTGAAATTTCCTCCTCTTTCTAGTTCAGAGGATAAGAAATAGATGATGCATATAAGGTGTTCGATAAATTGCAGAAGACTCTCAAACCTATTAATTCCAGTTCGAAGCTTCAAGGAATTGGATAAATCAGTTGATGAAGCGTCCAATATGGCTGGAAACAGAACTAATGAAGCTGGAACACCCACTTTTGCTCCATGATTGCAGTCTTTGAAGGTAATAGTGATTTCTCTAACTGTATCGATTTGCCGTCTCATGTTTTCCCTTGGAGTTTATTCTACCAAGTTCAACATGTTTTAAGCTCGATTAGCTGTTATTTTGCATAGACACCCTTCCCAAAATTAAAAAGGAATGGTTCTAAGTTTATATTGGTTTGATGTGAAGCTCTTCATTCGCAATAGCTGAAGCAATTTGTCTGCATCACATGTTTTGTTTGCTTGTCCTAAGTGTCATTGCATTGCTTCTTTTTATTGTGATTTTTTACTTTGGCTCCAAAGAATGTTCATTCGATTATCCTTTAGCTTGCGAATTTCTGAATGCAGTGTTTGACCAGATTAGCAATTTGATGCATTCAAGTAAAGTGAGAAGTTCAAACATGTAGTTATTGTAAAAGAATTTGCTATAAGTTATTCTTTACCATCTAGTTATCTCAGATCATGAAAGTTACATCTGTCTCTAGTCGAAACATAATACGTTTTGGTTCCTTTTAACTACAGTGGGTATCCATTGTTGCGCGATCCACATTTCAACAAAGGTCTCGCTTTCATAGAAAGAGAGAGGGATTCCCACTACTTATCTGGGCTTCTTCCTCCGGTGGTCATTAGCCAAGATCTTCAGGTCATCTATCCATAAGTCCCGTAGTTTCTGTCATTATGTGAAACAGAACAATGTTTTACCTCATACATTTATATTATAAGCAGGCCAAAAAAGATGATTTGCGGAATTATCAGGTACCCCTGCAGCAGTACATGGCCATGACGGATCTTCGGTTGTGGAACATCTTATTCTTCTCCCTTCTGTTTGTGTAAACGTCAAATCTTCTCTGTCCTGTGCTTTTTGTATTGGATGTACAATGTTGTTGTCCTTTTCTACGCTGTTTTATTATAAGATCCTTGTGTTTTACAAGGAATGGGAATACCTGTTGGAAAACTTTCCTTGCATACAGCTCTTGGAGGAATTTGCCCTTCTGTTGTAAGTATTATCAAGACAGAGAGCACTTAGTATCTATTCTGTGGGTTTCAAATAGCTGGAAATTTGATTTCGATGCCTTGCTTTTGCATGACTTTGCATGACTTAGTATGCTTGCTACCTCTACTCTTTTACTTGAGCTTTGAATTTTCAACAAGATGTTTTAAGTTACAAACATCTCTACTTGAATCACATACTTATCTGTTAAGTGTTAATTATAGATTTATTTTGTTTATAGACATTGGTATCAAAAAGTTTTAGCTTTATAAAGGAAGTTAGGATGAACAAATTTACACAATTACAACGAAATCGCTGTAAGGATTACTTCAAAACTGAATCAAGAAAAATGATATGTCGCAGATGGCCAGCCATAGCTTCTTACCTGCCTGAGAGAACAGACAATGATATCAAGAACTATTGGAATACCCATCTGAAAAAGAAGCTAAAGAAGATGCAGCAAACGGGCTCTGATTGCTCGAATTATAACGAGTTATTGTCTTCCCATTCTAACTAGCTAAATATAAATCCTTGCTTTTCATATGCCGTACGGTTTCATATCCGATATGTCCATGAGATTGAAGGTATGTGAGCAACATGCCATTATCTTAAGCATATCCTGTGATTGTGTTCAATGACTGTGAGTATTAATTTAATGTGTTATTTCTATAATATTTTTTTTTGTCTTTTTTCAGGTTGTTGTATGCATGAAATATCTGCTCATCTACCTGTATTTAAAGCTTATCTCGAATTTCAACCTGCAGATTAAATGGTATCCTTGTTGACCGGAAAAGACCATGCTAGCCATGGCTTTCTTGGCTCATTTGACTGAAGTAAGTGTTATTTTGTAATCTTCAACTGTTTTCTTTTTAGCTTTTCCTTAATTCATAATGGTCACTCTGTTCAGTAAATTGATATTAACTGCTTGTCTGTTATCTTTTGTTATATACTGATCTAGTCATGGGATCTAATTGAATAAATCTTGGAAATCTGCCATAAAGCATATTAGTAGGTGTGTATTACAGTTGTTTGTTAGTCCAACATGATTAAGTTGTTTGTTAGTCCAACATGATTAAGGTCACAATTGAGCTATTCCCCTACCTTGTAAACATGACGACACTCTTCCTTAGAGATTCTGAGTTGCAACAGTTGCAACACATTTTCGGGTTCATATGGACTAGATTAAAACAACATCACTATATAGGTTTTACATATCAATGAAATTCTTTTGCAAGACTTTCTATTGAGTAGTCGATAACGATTCTCCTATTGACTTTTGTTTCTTAGTGTATTCCTTTGACCATTTTTTTTTCTGTGTTTGCAGCTATATTTCTAACATTGGAATTGAATTAAAACCTATCTCAGACGTCTATCTCAGCGGAACCGAGGTACAAAATTTATTGTGTGTATATTGATTTTTATTCCATTCCAGGATACGTCTGTATATTTTTATAGGGTATCTATGGATTTTTAGTATTATTAATATCATTATTATTAATGTTATTATAATTTGATTCTTTTTTACACCGTTGATGATTATAATTTTTGTAGTGTAGTGATAAATTGTAAGATTCATTATCAATGATTTAATTGTTTTGGTGGTTTTTTTGAATTTTTTGAGGTGGATGTTAAACTTTTGTAATACTTAAAATGATGGCTAATTTTTGTTCAATGGTTTATTGTATGTAAATTATTTTTTTGATAGGCAAGTGTATTTTTTATGTTCTCTGTAGATTAATATATTATTATTATTATTATCATTTTTATTATTAATTTTATTATTTTTTAATTAAAATTTTCAATAATAATAATAATTTATTAATAATATTATTTAAATTATTTAAATTTTTTTTAAAAAAAGGATGACTTCTAGTGACAAAGTGTTTGTCAATATTAAGTATTAATGGATAACTGTGTATGCACTCTTTGGCGACAAAATCCATCTAGTGATAAAGTTTTGGGTCTTTTGTGATAAACATATTGTCACATTTAACGCCCTATGGTGACAAATATTAAGTATAGTCACTAAAGGCTTAGAAAGCTTTGGTGACAAATATTAAGATTTCCTCACGACAGCATCTGCTTTGCCGACGAAGGCTAAACTTGTTACAACTGAACCCTTTAGCGTCGCTGCATACGCAACAAACGCCGCGACGAATAATTTTCGTCGCGAAAACCTTTACCGACGAAAATATTGGTTTTTCTGACGAATTTTTTTCGTCACGAAAAGATCTATTTTTTGTAGTGTTATGCTTCTTACTTAAACGAAGTCGATACTGGTAAAAAGAAAGAAAAAAAAATTAAATTCCACTGCGTTCCCTCGTAGATTTCTAACACGTAGGATCGGGAATTGAAGGATTTCTTTGCTTTTGCTTTCAATTTTCGATTGGAATTGCTATCAAATTGCTAAAAGGTAAGGGGATGTTCTTATACGGTAAATGGTGTTCAACCATTTTAATTAAGTTACTACCGGTTTTGTTTATTTATCTGCTTTCGTAATATTCGTTTGATTTAGGTTTGTATATATATAATTGGTTTGTAGTTGTCGAAAGCAATTTTTTGTTTTGCTAAAAGTATGGTTGTTGGGAAAAAAAAAAAAAACACTTGTATTGATGAGGATGGATAGAAAGGTTATCAAAAAATAAGAAGGGAGAAAGGTTATGCAGTATAATCATGTTGCATATATCATGTTTTTTATATCACGAAAATGAAAATAAAATAAAAATATTACATGTGTATTATATAAATTTCTGTGGTATTACGTGTATTACACGATACGATATGATTTGTATGTTCTTGTGGAACATTATATGTTAATTTGCAATGTTAAACTACGACTTCTGGTAGCCTTGGTTCAGCACAACAACTGAGACTCTATGCGGGGAGAATGTGGGAGCACCGGAAGGTGTTGTTTAGGCCATGTGGGGCATTGATTCTCTTACAACGTGGTAGGTAGTATAACTAGATATGTAGTGATAGCCGGCTCCGCCCACGGCCCGCCGACCTGAACGGTGATCCGAGTGGACCCACTAAGTACGGGCGAACGGGGCCGGAAAAAGGGTATACGGCTAGGCCCCAACACGAAGCGTATGCTCGCTCTGGTAATGGGCTTTGACAACAGGCCCACGACGAGTAGAAGGGTGATGGATCCTCCAGAGATCCTTTTCCCCAACATCTGGAGAGTATGGACCGACGAAAACCAACCGGCTAAGGACGTACAACGATAGCCCAAGGATACGCGCCGCCATTGCTTTATTGCGGCCCGACCAGCCACCGCAGATTCAGTTTACTATGTCCTTAGTTGTAATTATGTTGAACTTAGTCGGTTCTCACCCTATAAATAGGGCTCCATGTACAAATCATAAGTTAAGCTAAATATATGCAAAGCAAGGCAAAACTCTGCCCAATTTATTGTTCTCTTTTACTTAAAGCATCACCACCACACCCACTTCCACACTACCACATAGCTCCACCATGAGCCACCATCTCCATACCGTTCTCATAGCCAGATATCCACCTCAAATCTACCGCTGAACACCCTTGATAATTTCGACGTTATCAGTTGGCTCCGTTACCGGGAAATCAAGGTTTTCAGCTTGCTTCCAGCGTACGGCTCACCCATAGTTTCAAGGATTTACGGCGGCCCCAGGAAGAGCTCAATCTTCCCCAGGCCACCCCCACGGTTTCTTCATCAAAAAGCTCTCAGCTCTCACTTACTCACGTTCAAATCTCTAACTCAGTGCCAAAATCATCTCAAAACAAGGTAACCTCCCCGATTTTCTGTTCAGAATCACGAGTTTGCATTTGAATCATCACCTCTCTCATGACTTTTACACAAAGAAACTCGTCGGAGTTGGCATTGTACGTTTCCTGGCCGGAAACTTCATTTCAGATCTTTAGATTTGTTGTTTGCAACTATTCATCCACGAAAAGGACTAAAGACACGTGAATCTGTTGAGTTTGCTCACGTTAAGGAAAAAGACAAGGTCAAGTTTGTTGTTTTAGTAGTTGCCATATCGTTATTTTGGTCATAATCATTGTGCATATTCAAGATTTCTGGGTACTACATCGAAATAGAGATCGGGCCGTTGTATGATGTGTTGTCTCCGTGAATTTGTAAAAAGGGACACGTCGGAATCAGTAAGATTCTGGGATTTTTGGAGCCTCACGCTTGAGAAATCGCAGTTGCTCCTTAAATTCCGATATCCGTACATCGGCACCACCATAAGGATCCACCGGAAAAGTCACTTTCAACCATATCCCCTGCACGTTCAGACAGTACAAGGTTGGTGAGTGTCAGAACGGTTGAGGATCAGAGAACTTTTTAGAATTTTGCGTAGACAACCATTCAGAATTTGACACATGGCAGGGGCAAAGGACAATATCTGCCACCTACTCCAAGGAAGGGTCCCGCATGAGATCCCCTCCACCAGGATAACTTGGACACCACGCTTAAGAACCCCACCACAGGATCGGATAATTCTCAGCCAGATGACAGATCAAAACTCAATATTGATGCAAGGACTATTTTGAATCAAAAGAGATACAGATCCAGGGGTTGCGATGCGAATTCAGCCTCAGCCCACTCTGGCCCCGCACACGATAAGAACATTGAGGGGACCTCAAGACAACATGGGAACAGAAAAGAGTCCCGGAAAAAATCCCATGGGTAGAGGAGACCCCGGAGGCCAAGTCCCATGAAGCGAAGGCAGCGCTGGCCTACACGAAATATGTGAAACATGTGTATTTGGCAAATCTGTGTCTGGCCGCGTGTAATCTTCCTCTCATAACAGCTGATGATCAGCTCCCTGCCCCGTCTGGACGTGAGGCCTCGGCTCCCCATAAGGATCCGCCAGCCCCCACGCGTGAACCAATGAGAATTGAGATAGAAGAGAGTGAATTCTCATCAGCGGGCCAAAAGAAGAAGCACGCTCCTGAGAAAAGCATAGAAAGGAGATCGGCTCTGGAAAGGTTGCATCACCTTGAAAAAAGAACTTTGCTACAACGCATAGGACCTATCCACCACGAAAGGAACGTCCTCCCATGCCACGAGGTCAAAGACCTCCGTGACGCACGACAAATCATAAATGATAAGAAAGCAGAGCAAGACATAGAATCAATTTACTATGCAGATTCAGAAGACGTTATTCAGAGAAAGGTGGTTCCCGTGAAAGATACCGAACCCAGTGTTAGTAATATCATCCGCAACGAAAGCGATTTAAGGATCTAGATCTATAAATTACACGTAATAAAATAACTAGATCTACTCTACAAGGGGGTTGTAGAACATACCTCTTAGATCTCAAAATCCAAGTAGAAGAACCGCAATAGGAAGAACAAACAAAGGTGTGAAGAGCACCACGATCTTTCGTACGTGTGATCCAAGCAACTCCCGGTGGAAGGAAATTCTCTTTTCGAATCCTTCCGATATGCTACCCGGAAAAACCTCCAAGATTTCCCCTTATTCTCCCCTTGGCCGAAATTTTGCTCCTTCTCTCTAAGAGAAGTCGAAATTTGCATTGTGTCAAAAGGCTTGGGAGAACTCTCTTTATATAGGAGAGTAATCCTTGTCCTCCAAAGATTTTATTATGCAAATAAATAAATCCATTAAATAAAAATAATCCCATAATATTCTAGAACAAATCTAGAATAATATTTATTTTTATTTCTTACCATAAATATTTATCCAATAAATATTTTGTGCACATGTCTTATTAATTCACAAGAAAACTAATTTCTTGTTTCCTAAAACATGTATTGGCCGAAAATTGTTTATTGACCTAGTCAATATGATAATTTCGGCCATAACACTAATTTTGCCAAGATTATGAAAAATGCATTTTTCACATATTTAATTATTTAGTCCAACTAATTTAATAGTCCACTAAACAATTAATTCACATATCATTTTAATTAAATTCTAATAAGAACTAAATTAATATTATTAGGATTCGACGTCCGAGAATACTATGCTATATAGGAGGCACGTCGGGGACCATGGACTAATAATCAGCGGCTCCGATAAATCAAATAAATAATTATCTTACGAACAAAATAATTATATTCGATAAATCAATCACAGGAATATGCCACCATAATCCCGTGACTGCACTCCTCCGATTATAAGATTATATTTATCTCCTCACGAGAATAATAATAAGCGTCCATTGATATAATCATTACATATGGATTAATCCTCCATGAACTGTTCATTCTAAATCGGGAAGTTACCGTTAACCCTTTTTAGAACCTCTTATCCTTATTTACCATTAATCCCTAGTGATCAATTAATTCATACAACTCACCGGTAGCTAATCGTGTAATATGAACTCGTACGATCGATCGCCTAGGATTAACAAATAAGGAACTGCCTATCTACTTCCATAAATGGAAGGAATGGATTCCGTACCGTGATAACACGTACTACTCACTCAATTTAGTACAATGCCAAGATGGGGTAATTCGGACACGTACTCGGTGTAATCCTTAACCGTCAAGTCAAACCTCATACCGATTCAAGCGCTTGACTATGATCACCTCGATTTAGATATATCCATAAATATGATCATCGATTGATTCGATAAGACTTCTCGATTACGGAATTATATCGTGAACTCTAATCAAATCGGTCCAACCCCTATATGATATATCTATCATATATAAATGCCCCACTAGGTTCTCTTAACCGAAAGTCCGGATAAGACAATCACACCTATTGTGTTATGGGCGCATTAATAGCACGTTAAAGGAGAGACCCGATACTTTCGATTAACTTCACTATGGGCTAATTGTTTTTTAAGTACATCTTCACTAACTCTCCCGTGTATATCCCATACACTGAGTGAAGTGATTACATAAACGATATACTTTAGGTTTTTCTGTAGTGTAAATACTATTGTCACACCGGTGAATATGAGAATAATAAATATGAATAATAATATCATTTCATTTATTAAATAAAACAATTACAAAATTGTCTTTCGGGCATCACACCTAACAATCTCCCACTTGCACGAAAGCATGTGATTAATTGTTTTAGAGCACACCCTATTATTTAAAATACAACAAACTACATCTCCCACTTGCTCTAAAGCAATGGAGACCCACCCCGTATTCTAGTACCCATTAAGCATATCATAACCATTGCGATGACAAAGTACACTCCGAGTGTGCCGTCGTAGGATAGGTCAGTGACTCGGGGAGTACCTACATCTAAATATCATGGGTCTTAATGATTAGTCAGGTTGTCGGCTCGAGACGATCCGTAGAATCGAAACGTTACCGGTCCATCTAATCATGTGGTACATTCCCAATATGCTTTTGATCTCTAGTGATTTCGAAAATCCTTATAAGCTACCCCTTCATCGTTTGCACAATGATGTGGTATCGGCTTCCAAATCTAGAATCACTCCCAGATATGAAAAGGAAATCCTTAAGCTATATCGCCTCTTTAGCTACTACAAAAGCCGCAAATCACCCAACTAGTTAAAGTCGAGTTTGCGTTGCTGGATTCCTCCAGGCAATAGCTTCAACACAAGAGTAAACACTGAGCCCGAGATCGACTTAACGATCATCCTCAATCCGACTTAAAGTCAAAATCAGTGTATCACACATATCCAAGTTCACACATGAATATGTCCGCATATTATTCCTCGTTCTCTAAGATACTAAAGGACATACTAAACTTGCTTAACCGCCGAATCTAAGATTCGATCAAAGTTGACGTTCAATAACCTGACCATCTCTTACTAGAAAGAGAATCTATCCCATTTCTCTTGATCCGAAGATTTTGAGAGTCATTCCTGAGGCATAGGGTAGAACTTCCTCGTTGAATGTTGCATACATAGATGCATCATCTTAACCAATAAGATGGATGGGAAACCAGTGATTGATTCTAATGAATTAGACCGAGTCAAACTCTTTAGAATGTTGTCCAAATCTCTGTTGGAGAGAATTGTGGCATTTTCAGATTCTGACTTCAGATAACACACCCATGTTGATTCCAACTGGTGCAGTGTTATCCTTCACAAACACTAATATATATGTATATATTCACTACTGTACTAAAATTGATATCCACCTACAAAAGACTTATCCATTATTTTGGTCAAATCCACATATTGTAGAAATATATGACTTCCAATGACCGAGAGGTTTGCTTTTTATCCACAAAGGACATAAGCCTTGACAGTCATCCTGTCATAAGTTCATAAGGCAATACCCTTTTGTTCCGAATGAATTCATACTCCGTTTGTTTGGCAAGAAAGTCTCAGGGTATCACCCCTATTTTCTACTTTTGAACGAAATCATGCAATACTAAGTGGTAAGAGTGTCCAAAGTCTGATTAACTCTCTACTTCTTAGGGAATTACCCCTAGATCACTCAAGCTTTGCTCTGAAAGATAAACTTTCCTATTCATTATACTCTTTTCCGTGTAGATCCAATTACTCCCACTGGGCCTGAGATGCTCAGATGGTTCTACAAGAGCATGAACAGAACTGGAGTACCGAACTCCATTCACAGGGTTATGGCTATTAAACCAACCTCTATTATCAGAATCCTATACTGCTCACAAAAGAGCCATAGGTCATAAATCGATCCTTAGATTACAAAGTCCGCAGAAGCCGTAATGGGTAATGGATAAACCATACTCCCAATACTTACTGGGTGGATCGAAATTCTGATCTAGTTTAGCAGTACTTAGTGTTATCACCAACAACCGATGTTGGATGTGGTCTGATTTTAATCGGTTAGTAACTACCTTGAGTAAACGTACTTCAAGGTTCAAGGTTTTGCTGTTTATGGACTCTATCAGAAAGGATGCAACAGTATAACTGCCCCTTCCCGATTTCAAGAATCCTATATCTAACCTTTATACACAATAGGTTAAAAGACATATCACGAATGGTCATTGACCAAACGTATGCGCGAAATTTCCAGTCTTACCTTCAAGCACCGGGTGCTAAATGCTTATATTTATGGAAGTGGGGTGAACCGAATCCACACCTTATCCGTAAATTCCAAAGCATATTATAGGTAGACTTCTCGGTCTTACATTCAATGTAAACCGTTATTTCGCTTCCAATATCTTTATTGAGTTAAGCAGTGTATTGTAGCACATCTAAAACTATATAAGGCAATTTAACGGTTTCTCACTTAGTGAGAACATGTCACAATGAGGCAGGCTGAGCATCAGTCTCGAGGACTATGAATGGCCTATTCCGAGTATAGAATACTCTATCTCTGTTGAAAATAGAGAAACCTCAAAATATTTTGGATAAACTTACCGGAGTGTTTGAATAGTTATCAGACAAGAAGTCACAACTCGGAAGCTCCTTCTAGCTTGTATCTTTCATCAGACCCTGAAGGTCGTCATGAACAAGCTATGTTACTTCTTTATAACCATTATCCTTTCCCGATTGAAAGGAAACTTAGTCATTGAACCTTTGAGATAATATAACCAGACTGGGAGAAAGGAATCACCCTGAGCCAGTCTTCAGGTCTTATCTTTTAGGGACTATGCACTAACTATGGAATATGAAGAAGCGTTTATCTAAATATAGAAACCAATTGATTTTAATAGTTCTTAAGATGTGTTTTATATACATATTTCAGCAGTTCTAAGTGGTTTTTAACTTTATCAAACAAAGGTCTAATTCTTGGATTCGTACTACAAATGGTATATTCACTTTCTATACGACAAACAAATTATCGAATAGAAGGTAAATCCATTCGTTCCAACGAATCTTAAACCGATAATAAATTTTCCGTGATATCCAAGGATTGAATCCGAGATTCATTTCCTTATATCACTCCCACTATTCTAGCTATAATTAACTGACCGTTGTTTACTCCTTTAATCGTTAAATGCACTGCTACCTTGTTCTTTCAAAGAACTTCGCTCGAGAAAATCGCCAAGGATTCATAGGTTGGTGATCACTGTCCTTATCCTATGATTTTCAGTTAATTAATTTTCGGTTCAGCCTTAAAGTTTTCTCAGTTTAGATGACTAACACTTTTAGACATATTCTCCCATTCTTGACTTTCCGTGAATGGAAACAGTCTTGAACCAGCGGTTTGTTTGAGTAGAAACTACTCTTGAACCGTAGGATGTCTATTTCGAGTGTTACTCGTCGGGACTTCTCAGATTTTCTAATATACCAGAAAAAAAAAAACAAATCATAACATTAAAGCTCCCACTAGTTTATCGGTTCCAAATACCGTCTAACGAGCAATGCTTTATTTTTATGATTTTCCGATTTTTTTCGATTAGAAAATCTTTCGTACATAGTTCCAATGTTTCCAGAAAAACAACAAATCATAGAACTCCCACTAGTTCATCGATTCCAAATATCGTCCAACTAGAAACATTTCATGACTTTCCGGTTTTTCAATTAGAACGGTTATGTGTGTAGTCACTTACACTTTTCTAATGTTCTAGAAAAACAACAAATCATAAAGCTCCCACTGGTTCATCGATTCCAAATATCGTCCAACTAGTAAGACTTCATGATTTTCCGATTTTTCAATTAGAAAATTACTCGTGTAATCATTACACACTCAAAATTTACTAGAAGAATTTCAAAGTCCGAAATCACCTTTGATCAAACTAAGTTTTGTCTCCCGTTTGACACGAATGACACTAGTGACATACCTATATGTCACTCTGGTTTTTTAAAAAGGCTTAAGAGAAAATATCTCTTTCGAAAAATAATTGCATTATCGATTAACTAGTTCAACGTCCTAGTTACTTTCCACTTTTTATCGAAGTCAATACTAGTCAATTATTTTTTTTAAGCAATTTAGTAAGGGATATAATGCTGTAAATAAAATGACATATATTAATTCAAGTTTAACACTACTATATAAGTTTATTTTAGGAATTGTAAACTAAAATTAAGTCTACTCTACCATTCCAAGGTTTTAACCTCGCATCTCAGTGCCGCCGTAGAGTAGGTCAAAGAGATGACGGTTAAATCGAGACAATCTCATCAATGAATAACTTGTGAGAATCGAACGTCCCACGAGAATCGAACATCCCTTTATTCATTGACTACCTTCCTTTTTTAGCCTAGATATTATCAAGAATATCCTTGATGAGTGTGACCTACTATATCGGATCTCTTAGGTACGCCCCGAGTGTGCCGTCGTAGGATAGGTCAGTGACCCGACGAGTACCCGGAAATCCTATCCTTTCGGAGACCAAGCCATGAATGTTGATAGGGGTGAACACCATCCGTAGGGGGATGAAATCAAAGCGCCGCGAGGCGTCACCCTTCTCTCACTTATTTGTATCTATAGTAGAGGCCGTGGGGTTGGCTGTCGCCTCCCCCGCTCCCACTCAATATTTTGGAAGTGGTGGTGGGTTAACTAACCACGTCTTTTTGATGTTAACATAAAAGCACATCAAATAAAGGATTCCGAATGGTGTCGGTAACGTAGGCAAGCCTACCCGTCCTATTCGTTGGAACATATGTGACAGTCGGACGAAATCGGGTCAAGAGAGCCCCATTGAGATAAGAAGGAATCACCCCTCCGCTCGCCGGTGTAGCTTAGTCTTGCCAGACCCCATGCATACATCACACTATGAGGGTTAAGTCGGTCGAGCGAAGCTCAGTTGACCACCCAACCTATAGGCGAACCGTTTTTTTATCCAAGATTTATTGGTCTTTTACCATCATTCAATCTCGTAGACACTACGAATCGAAAACGTGATCTCGTTTGGGCTTTTAAGGCGGTTCACCGAGAACACACACCGTAAGGCTTAACGATTTCATAACCCGTCCTCGGATCTTTAATTAGTTACTAAATTAATTAATTACCACGTATTAATTAAATTTCAACTAATTACGCGAGTTTGTATACATGCCTATTTTAATTACCAAAATTAAAATTCTACATGTATGCATGGAGTGGATTTATGATATGATGCATGTCATGGCAATTCCGATTTTTATATCTATTTTATGATCAAACACATAAAAAATAAATTGCGGAAAATTTAAACACCGAGATGGATTGTTGGTACCCCCGACTAACCTATTTTCTAAGGAAAATGTAAATAAATTATAAGTCTTCAAATCTTGATCTTCAAACTTGAATCATCCGGATCGTGAATCTTCGATCTTGACACGAACCACGAACCACGAGGAGAGGAGGCCGTAAAATATTATTAGGACGAGGAGCTAATCAGTGTAATATGAACTCATACGATCGATCACTTTCTAGGATTAACAAATAAGGGAACTGTCTATCTACTTCCATAAATGGAAGGAATGGATTCCGTATCTGTGATAACACGGACTACTCACTCAATTCGGTACAATGCCAAGATGGGGTAATTCGGACCACATACTCAGTGTAATCCTTAACCGTCAAGTCAAACCTCATACTGATTCAAGCAGTTGACTGTGATCACCTCAGGATTAAGATATATCCATAAATATGATCATCGATTGATTTGATAAGACTTCTCGATTACGGAATTATATCGTGAACTCTAATCAAATCGGTCCAGCCCTATATGATATATCTATCATATATAAATGCCCCACTAGGTTCTCTTAACCGAAAGTCCGGATAAGACAATCACACCTATTGTGTTATGGGCGCATTAATAGCACGTTAAAGGAGAGACCCGATAGTTTCGATTAACTCACTATGGGCTAATTGTATTTTAAGTACATCTTCACTAACTCAATCCTCCCGTGTATATCCCATACAATGTGATTACATAAACGATATACTTTAGGGTTTTCTGTAGTGTAAATACTATTGTCACATAGGTGAATATGAGAATAATAAATATGAATAATAATATCATTTCATTTATTAAATAAAACAATTACAAAATTGTCTTTCGGGCATCACACCTAACAATCTCCCACTTGCACGAAAGCATGTGATTAATTGTTTTAAAGCACACCCTATTATTTAAAATACAACAAACTACACCCAGAAAGGATGACCGGTTGGAAAGAATGGAGAGAGAGATCTCGGAGCTGAAAAAAGCCAAGCAAGATGAGAAACCTGAGCCGACTCAGGGAATCGATGTTCTCTCAGACGAAATACTAGATTCGCTGCCCTCGAGAGGTGTACCATACTCACAGTATGTTTACTACAAAGGAACCACATGCCCTCTTGAGTGGATAGCCGCATTTCAGAGCCGAACACTCTTGGCCACCAAGAACAAATCTGCTTGGTGTGTGGCTTTCGTGGGAAGCATGTAGGAGCGGGCCGCAGCTTGGCTCCGAAGCTTGCCCCACGGTTCGATCAAGAGCTAGGACGAACTAAGAGCGGAATTTCTAAAAGAGTTCGAGACGGTAGAGTGGCCGAAGAAATCTATTGAATATTTGTACGAGGTCCGTCAAGGAGAAGGAGAATCATGCAAGAGTTACTATGACAGATTTATGAGAGTTTATGAGCAGACGAAGAACCTGCCTGAAAACGAAGTCAAAAGAGGTTTCCTGAAAGGCATCGCCAAAAGAATGATAAAAACATACTTAGCTATGCACCCTTCTGTGAACCTACGCGACCTCTTCAATCAAGCCCGCATATTCGGCCTAACTGAAGGCTCCCTCACCTTTCGGAAAGGGAAAAATCAAAGCGAATTCCGATCATCGAAGGACGAGAAAAGAGAGGAGCCCAGGGAGGAGCAGAAGGACGATGGGAGAAAAGGAAAGGACCGAGACAGAGAGGTCAAACAACCGATGAATTTCGATGAGTCTGAGTTCATCCCCATCAATGCGAGTCTATCCGAAATACTTTACAAAATCCATGATCGGATCGAAAGACTGAGACCTTTAAGGTCCGATCCCAAAACAAGGGATGAGACAAAGTATTACGATTTCCATGAGGATCACGGTCACGTCACAGATGAGTGTATCACCCTGAGAAGGATCGTTGACAAAATGATCAAAGATGGAGAGTTGGATAAATATAAAAAGCACGGAGGAGGAAACAGGAATGACAGAGGGCCCCGCAGATACCAAAATGAGATCAAAGTGATCTTAGAAGAATTTCCCAGCAACCATCAAATTAAGAGCCATATCAATACGATTAATATCAGAGGAAGAGAGAAGCCAGTTGTCCTGGCTCCAAACGAACAAGCTATCTCCTTCACGTGAAGCGAGCTAGCAGGACCACCGGGAGCAATGGAGTTGCCCATTGTGGTACAAGTCGGGATCAATGATTTCGGCGTCAACCGTGTCCTCCTAGACATAGGGGCCGCCAGGGACATCATTTACTTGGAGACTCTCAAACAGTTGAACATAGGAACGTCTAAGCTGAAGCCTTATCTGGGAATGCTAGAAGGATTCTCCAACGATAAAGTAACTGTTTTAGGTGTCATTGACCTAGAGGTCGAGATTGGCGACCACCCGTCATACCGAAAAGAGAAAGTTGATTTTCTTGTCATCGATTTGCACTATCACTACACGGCGATCCTGGGGATCCCGTCTCAGAGGAAGTTTCAGATGGTTGTCTCAACGCCCCATTAGAGGGCAAAATTCTATACCGATGAAGGAATCGGAATGGTTGTCAGCCGCCCCAAAACTCTGTTGGATCATGTGACCACGAATCGGAGCGATTATCCTGTGAGAGGAACGTACAAGATACCTCAGGTCGAATCATCCGAGTCGGCCTCCCGACGAGCTCGTATAGACACAGTCGAAGAGACGGAGACTCGAAACATGCCGAATCTGTCGAAGGTGGTAATGGAGGTCGACCAGGAGGAGAATATCGAGTCTAGGATGGTCGAGTCGAAAAAAGTCATTTGCGAAACCCTCCAAGTCAGAGACGAGTCCGACTTCACAGCCTAGGATGAGCTGGTGGATGTTGTTGTGAATGAAAATATCCTGATCAGAAAATAAAGATTGGGCGCCAGATGGAAACAAGAGAGAGGGAAGAGCTTATATAATTACTCAAGGAAAATTTGGACGCATTCGCCTGGGTTGTCACAGATATGAGGGGCATGGAGCCCGAGGTAGCACTGCATCACCTCAGCGTAGATCCATGCTTTAAGCCCATACAATAAAAAGCCCGCCAATTTTCCAAGGAAAAAGAAGAGGCCATCAGGGTCGAGGTAAGCAAGTTGGTCGAAGCTGGGATAATCAAGAAGCTCCAATATCCCACCTGGCTAGCCAACGTGGTGATGGTTAAGAAGCAAAGTGGAAAGTGGCGCATGTGCGTCGAGTTTACAGACCTGAACAAAGCATGCCCGAAAGATCCTTATGAGCTGCCGAGGATCGACAGAATGGTCGATCAAATCGCTGGATTTGAAACGTTGAGCTTCCTGGATGCGTATTCCAGATACCATCAGGTAAAAATGGTAAATGAGGAAAATGAGATGACTGCCTTCAGAGCAGCAGGCGGGATGTTTTATTATGAAATGATGCCCTTCGGTTTGAAAAATGCTGGGTCCACCTATCAATGAATGGTCAACAAGGTCTTTGATTCTCAAATTGGGAAAAATATGGAAGCTTACATCGACGACATGGTCATTAAATCAACCCGAACCGATCATCTGGCAGACTTGCGAGAGACCTTCAATAACATCAAAATGCACTCCATGAAGCTGAATCCCGTGAAGTGTACTTCTGGGGTTCAAGACAAGAAGTTCTTAGGCTTTATGGTCACTCAAAAGGGGATCGAAGCGAACCCAGAGAAAATTCAGGCTTTGGCGAACATGAAAGAGCCAACCTGGGTCAAAGAGGTGCAGAGATTGAACGGAAGGATTATTGCTCTAGGGAGGCTCGTCTCCTAATCTAAAGACAAATGTCTCCCGTTCTTCAAGATTCTCAAAGGAAACAAAACCTTCGAATGGACCAAAGAGTGCTCTCAGGCCTTTAAAGCCATCAAGGCCTATCTGGCGAGCCCACCTCTGTTGGTCAGTCCGATGCTAGGAGATGAGCTTTTTTTGTATCTGGCAGCTTCAGACCGGGCCGTTGCCGCTGTACTTGTCAAGAAAGACGGGACCCTCTAAAAACCCGTATATTATGTTTCAAAAGCCCTCAGTCCCGTTGAGAGCCGTTATCTAAATGCAGAAAAATTGGCTTACTCGCTTGTTATTGCAGCCTGAAAACTAAGGGCTTATTTTTATTTGCATACGATCGTCATACTGACAAATAGTCCACTGCGACAACTGCTACACAAGCCGGACCTATCAGGCCGTTTGTTACGATGGGCTATCAAGCTTACCGAATTCGACATCTGATACGAGCCCAGAAAAGCAATCAAGGCACAAACTCTGGAAGATTTCATGGTCGAAACGAGCTTCAACGAGGAGGAATCTGTCGGACAGCTTAGTTCGCCGAATGTCGACGAATTAAATACCCCAACAGTGGTCGCGCCACAATGGCCAAGTCACTGTTGGCAAATGTATGTCGACGGGGCCGCGAACCGAAATAGCTGTGGAGCCAGGATAATACTCTTGGAGCCAGGCTCATCCGAAGAGATTGAAAAGTCCTTGAGGTTCAACTTCACCGCATCCAACAACCAAGCCAGGTATGAAGCAGTGATAGCCGGACTAGAGTTGGCTAAAGCTATGAATGTTGAAAACTTGCAATTCTTTTGCGATTCGAAGGCACATTCGAAGCAAGAGACGAAGTATTAAAACGATATCTTAATCTCGGCAAGAAATTGAGAAGCAGTTTCAAGTACTGCGAGTTCCAAAATATACCACGCGAGCGGAATGAATGAGCGGATTATCTATCCAAACTAATCTCCAAAGATGATTTCAGCGACCCCGCGGTCATGTTTGAGTACCTCGAAGAGCCAGCCGTCTGTCGGGCCGAGATCATGGATATTCAGCCATCGTTCCCGTGTTGGATAGACGAGATCAAAGCGTACATTGAAAACGGAATGCTACCAGAGGACACTAAAGAGGCCCAAGCCTTAAAGAGATGGGCAGCGCGTTATAGGTCCTAAATGGAATTCTATATCGAAGATCTTTTTCAAAGCCGCTGCAATGTTGTGTCCGACCCGAAAAAGTTCAAGGTATATTGACAGAGCAGCATGAAGGGGTGTGCGGAGGCCATCCCTCCAGCTGCACTTTGGCTCAGAAAGCTTTATTGGCATGATATTACTGGCCAAAGCTGGCTGAAGACGCTGAAAGGTACGCCAAAAGCTGCGACAAGTGTCAGTGTTTTGCTGACATCCCAAGGCTGCCTTCAGTAAAGCAGAGCATCATCGTCGCCACATGGCCCTTCGACATGTGGGAGATCGACCTAATTGGTCTGCTTCAGAGAGACCGGTCGAACTGTGAATACATGGTCGTCGCTGTGGACTACTTCACAAAGTGGATCGAGGCGAAAGCGCTTGTTAAAATTTGTTCCAGAGATATAATATACTTTTTGCTGGATCAAGTTTGGACTCGGTTTGGGGTGCCTCGAGCGATTGTATTTGACTACGGTCCACACTTCAGAGACGAGTTCGACAAATTTTGCAAGGAGCATAACGTCAAGCACTGGCAATCCTCGGTATGCTACCCCCAAGGAAATGGTCCGGTGGAAAATTACAATAAGCAAGTGTTGAAGGTGCTAAAGAAAAGCCTAGACGAGAAGGCCAAAAAATGGGTAGATTACCTGCTCGAAGCCCTTTGGACACTACAGAACACCCGAAAAGTAACAACTGGGGAAACGCCGTTCGCATTAACATATGGGTCAGAGGCGATGGCACCCGTGGAAATGGCACTGCCAAGCATAAGGGTCTCTCATTTTGACGAAGCCGATAACATCATCAACCGACATGTCGAGTTGGATCTGGCAGAGGAAAAACGCTTGAAAAACCGTGCGCAATTGGTTAACTATAAACAGGCGGCAAAGAAGCACCACGATAAGAGGATCCGTGATCACTCTTTCACAGTGGGAGACTTTGTCCTGCGTAAAAGGCAAGCAACCGGCCAGAAAACCGAAAAAGGAAAGTTGGCCGAGAATTGGGAAGGTCCTTGACAGATGTCCAGGATAGTCCAAAAAGCAACTTATGTCCTCAAAGATAAGGATGGCCGCGAATTCAATTGACCCTGGCACTCCGACAATCTTAAGCGATACTACATGTAAGAGCAACAACATTAATTCATTCCAAAGCATCTTTTGTAAAGGCATTGTGCCCATTTGATTGCAATCAATAAAACTATTTTCGAAAATTCTATTGGGCAAAGCAAATCCTGTCCCCGACAAGCAAACCTTGTCCGACACAGAAGGGGGGCATGCGAACTCGCTGGAAACACGTTCGGAAGGCACGTTTGCAACATTAATAGAGATTCACAAGTTTGCAAAAGTAAAATGCAGAAACGAAAATCGAGCCAACAAAACTAAGGAGTAAATTCATTGCAAATCAAGGGAGAAGAATTTTCACAAAGAGCAAAAAAAAAAAGACCACTGCTCCATTTTTCATTCATCCGCCTCGGGATGAGCATAGTATCGGTCTGTGTTGGGGTAGACCGGCATTCCTTGGCTCCGAATGCACAGGTTGGAGATCATCCAGGCAAACGGCCGGGCCAGCCCATCATCCATCAGGGTGGCAAACTTGATCGCCTCAAAATGGATCAGGCGACCCCAACTGATTTTCACCTCAGGAACAGAAAGGGCGTAAAGAACAAACGCCTCAGCATCGGTGACCTCGTTATGATCGGGAAGACAGAAAACCCGAGTGTGCCCACTCCTTCTCCTCCCGGTTCAGCATATCTGCTGTCACATCTATGCCATCCATCCACTCGTTGCGAAGAAAAAATTGGAAGGTGTTTAACCGGGTAGCATAGTAGTCAATCCCGTCGTCGAGATTCCAGTAAGAGTCATAATCCTTAGCAGGATTTGAAAGACCATAAAAATCATTTACCGGCTGGAGAAAAGTTCACCGTCACTCCACATACGGTAACAGCGGTAGTACGGTCAGAGTGACCATTCTCAGACAGGGCGGAGTAAAACTCACGCACCAGAGTTAGATTGTATTCTTCCGCCGGTGTAGTGACGAAATTCCTCCAACCATTGGCGTTAATGGTAGCCCGATGACCTGGACCAACACGACGCAAGTTAAGCCTCCTCGCTACCCGGTGGCCATGATCACAAAAGTAGGTCATGAAGTTATTTATAGCAGGCTGAACATTTATCGGCCCGGGAATCCCGGCCACACAGCAAAACGGAGCTTTAAGATCAAGCAGGCTCCTCCAGCTAAAAGTTTGCTTCTGAGTTTTGTTTTCTTGTCCCAACCAAGTTCATGAAGTTTGTCAAGGAGCTCCTGTTCGATATGATTGAGATTTTTTGACACAACGATCGTGTTCAACCTATCTTTTGGACGCGCTTCGAATTTTTGAAACGGCCAGCCCGATACGGACTCGACCATCATAGACCTTGTGTTCCAACTACGGACTTTATTTGATGTCCAGTAAAACAGCCTACATTTCTTCACCTTGGTCGCCAAAAATTTGCTTGAGTCCGCTTTATTTGTAACGGCCTTGCTAAAGGTATAAAATTTCATGAAAACCTTAAGGGAGGGCTCATAGCCGAGAATTCGGCAAAGAACGACGAAAGCCATCACGACCCTGATGGCCCCTGAGGTAAAATCGCATGGAAGGGCCGCTAAGCTCCACATCACCTCGATGAAGAAAGGCTCAAAGGGCGGCCTAAGACAAGACCAGTCCGTCTTTCTTCAACCTTCGGGCAGCTCGGTTTGCTACCTCCTTAAAACCGGAGGAAAGATAGCCACATGATATATTGAACTCAAAGAAGAGTTTGGGGTCCCCAAGATGGGGCCGAACCACCGCCCAATCCACTTCAATTTGCTTATCGAGGGCGTCAATCTCTTCATCCTCTTTGACCGCCTCTGGATTTTGTGGTTTAGGAGTCTTGTTACTATCCTTGGGCTCATCCTCTTTATCGCCGGACTTCCTCTCCCGTTTCGGTTTCTTGGGCTCAGACGTCGCAACATTGGAAGAAAGATCTTTAGCCCTGGCGGCTTCTTTCCTGAACCACTTTTTGGACTCTACCGGAGCCGCAATCTAGGAAACAGACCGACCCTTGGACACGATAAATACAACCGCCTTCAGACGGTCAGATTGCGCAGAAGCTAATTGAGCCAACACTACAACAAAAAGACTCTTTTGCCACGGTTTTTTTTGCCACGACGCTATGTTGTGGCTAATGTTTATTTTTAGCCACAACCATCGTCCCAAATAAATACTAATTTAAATATTTGAAATTGTTATTAATATTTGCCACAACAGTTGTGGCTAAAAGTATTCCCGCTTATTTTATAATTGGCGCTAAGAGTATTAGCCACAACACGCTGTGGCAAATAATTTTGAACTTTGGCGGAAAATTATTAGCGGGTCATGGCGGCAATTCTCAAAAACTTTTAGCCACGACTGACGTGGCAAATAATTTTATCACCCATTAGAAAGCCACCTGGATGCTGACGTGTCACTTATTCCCACAACACAAACACAACGTGGCAAATATTCTAATGGAAAGCTATTTGTTTTTAGATAAATTAGGTTAACACAGACGCATCTTCTTCTTCGGAAATTCCTCTGTAAATCCGTTCCACAAATTGCTGCGAGTTCCACAAATTCCGGCGCTAAATTCTTGCGAGTTCCACAAATTCCAATGCTATTGTATCCCTGATAGACTACTTTGATTTCTTATTTCCCTTTCAAGCTCCGAGAATCCAAAATCGGAGTATCCCTCACAAACCCTGCAGCAGAGCAATGAAGAGAGCGGTTTTAGAAAGGTTCAATTGCTGCTTCCTTTTCAGATGAGATTGGTGAAGATTATATTAATGACAAGCAATCTGAGAGGACCAAAAGACACTGATATCTGAAGATTTGGAGGTAGAGATCTGATAAATTGAATTTAATTCTTTAATGCTTTTTGATATTTACTTCTCTCATGTCGTATCCCACACTCAAGGAGTTAGGTGGGATTTTGCATTGTGTATTAGTTTGGTAAAACTTCCAAATAAATGAGTATTAGTGTATAATGAGACAGAAAATCCAAACTTCCATTCAGGATTTTGCATTGTGTATTAGTGTATAATGAGACAGAAAATCCGATATTGACGTTATTCCTTTTACTTAATCGATGGTTTCTTTTGATTTAGGTGGACTTTCCATTTCTCCCCAGGAATCTGTGCGACTTGTTTGAAGCTTGGCCATACGGTGTTCTTCTCTCTTCCGGGTGGTAATTTGCGATATAGTTTTGCCTAGGTATTAAACGATTTGCTCTTAGCTCAACTAGCAGTGCCCATTCACGGGAAGCTGGATGTTGTAATAATGTCTAATTTAGGCGTTGTATAGGTCTAAATTCTCTATATTTTCATGAATCTTAGGTTTTTGTATGCTAGGGTTCTTTAATTGGGCTCTTGCAGAAGGAACCCTATCCAGTTTTTGGATATTAAGATACAGGATTCGTGCACTGTAGTTTAATGTTGTCATTAGTGTATAATGAAACAGAAAATCCGAACCCTATCCAAGCATTTGTGTGTACTCGGTCTATTCGGTTTGCAATTGCAAGGAAGGCTCCATATTCACCAAGAACATCCCAATATTAAGGGTTGTTTAACCCCAGGTCTACGCCCTTTAGTAGACTATGAACAACAGCAGAGTATAAGTGACTAGTGATGAAAGCACACACGTGGCACAAAGTTTTGTAGAAGAACATTTGCAGATGAAATGGGGTCTAAGCCGGCCTTTTGTACTGCTTGTTTGATGAGATAAACATGTCTTGCTAGCCGCTTGCTTGTTGTTTTATGAGAACATGTATTCATTTAAAGTATGTTTAGCTAACATAATATGTAGACATGTTTCTTTAGTTCAATGCTGGTATGTTTATTGAATAAACATTTGTCATTGACTAGCTATCTTTATTGCTAGATTTTCATCTTATACAATTCAATTTAAAGTATATTTATCTTTTTTTTTTTCCTTTTTCTGTTTTCAATAATGAATATATTCTTTTCAAGATATATTTATTCAATTGACTACACGTTAGACGTCCCTCAGTCTCATATTTATTTACACTTCTGTATTTGAAAATTGGAAACTTAATCTAGATTATTTTTAATGTTGATAAAGAATGTACAATGCCTTAACAACCAGCCTTTGTCATTTTGGTTGTAGTATCACATATATATGCAGTTGGTGATGACAAATGAACCTTAGTTTGCTTGGAGGATGACATGTTTTAGCTTATAAAGTTGGCCAAACTAGAGCAGGAAATCTGGTGATAACTTTAAAAATTGACTAAGAAATCACTGCGTGCTTTTATAGTTTGATGACGGTGCTTTAACAACATGATAAATTTGAAGTTTCAAAGGCATTATCTTGAATATATAGCTATATCTTTAACATTTTTTTGTACAAAATGATGGTGGAATTGGTAATATATCTTGGAGATGTCATCACATCTAATAATTTGTTAATAGAAAGTGCAAGCTTGTATTGATTATAGCTTTTGACTGCTCAGTGGTATTGAAGAGTTAATTTCTTTGGATGTTGTTTGGGATAAAACTCTTACTTTTTGGTTACATTGCTAATGATGTCGTATACATTGCTAAAGATGTTGTAGTCGGTTCATGTTTGATAGGTAAATATGCCAATGGACAAGAGTTGGATGAAAAAAAACAGGCTGTCAAAAGATGGTATGACAAATGAATTGTACTTTCTAAATGCATGGTGATTAATATATTCATTAAAAATATTGTTGGTTACACAGATGCACTCCATACGCCAACATCAATCGCAAGCCGTGACTGACCAATTGCTCTCTCTTGCTTCGGGTTCTAATGTCGCAGTGAAGTCATACCCTGGTTGTGTGTTCAATGGAGTCAAGTTTTTAACACATAAGCGAGATATAACTCGATCCACTCAAAATAGTGGCATTGCAGTCAAAGGACCTAGTGATCTCACATTTTATGGCATTTTAGAGGAAATATACGACATACCCTATGCAGAAGAAAATTCAGTTATTCTTTTTAAGTGTAAGTGGTTCGACACAAACCCATCAAAAAGGAGAGTTCTTACCTACAAAAATAGAATAAGTATCAACATAAAAGACACATGGTATGAAAATGAGCCATTCATACTTGCATCTCAAGCGGAACAAGTATTTTATGTTGATGACTTACATAACGGGAAAGATTGGAAAGTTGTTGAGCATTTTCGACACCGTCACATTTGGGATCCATCTACAACTGATCCTGGTGAAGATGTTGTAATAGAGGATACTGTTGTTGGAAATTTCCAACTTTCTGTTGACATGCCACCTATAGAATCATCAACATGGGCTCAACCAAATGTACATGCATCTGTTGTAACCGATGATGTACAATCATTTAGGAGTGATGATCATCATGTACAAGATGATTTTATCAATGACGAAGAAATTGAAACATATGAAGTTGGTGAAACAAATCAAGATGCTGGCTGTGTTGAAGAGAATGAAGTTGATTGGAATGCTGAATTTGATGATGACATCGATGAGATAGAGTTGGTGAACACCGATAGCGAATGAATAGTGACAGGTACACAACTAATGAATTATAGAGTGAAATTGCTAAATTGTTTTGCTTATAGTTCATTAAAGGGGTGTTTTTGCTTCTGGGGTTTGTTGTTAATTTCTTGTTCTACGGTGCTTCTATTTACTATCTAATTTTTTTGTGTATAGATTCCAATTGATGATGGACTATGTTCATTTCTTGCTGTTCTTATATGCAGGTGTTTAAATCTCAGATGTTTGGATACTTGGCTTTAGGCTTCAGCTTTCCCAAAAAAGTAGAAATGGTACTTTTCTTATTGCACCCACTTTTATACTTAATTTCAGATTTCACGTAGATTTTGTTTCCATTGATCAACTGTGTAACAAGAAGGTGATATGATCTGCTATTTTTTTGGTTTTAGAAACTTTATCTAGTTGGTTTTTTTTTGTTGTATTTATATATGAATTTGTGATGCAGTTAAAACTTCATGTTAGAAATATATGTTGACCGTGACTGATCCAATGTTCTATATAAACTGAAATTTTGAACGTCTGTGACCTTGTGCTGCAACCTGTTTCACTTACTATTTGCTGAAAGTTGCTTACTTGTTAAGTCTGTTTTCTGGATAAAGGTCCTTCTTGTTTGTATCAATGTAACTCTGATAGCTGTTAGACAGATTGTGTAGTATGTGTTCGGCTGAATTATCCGACCAGACTATTTAATCAGCCAATATGATCTTTGTGTTGCTATAAAGACTGAGTTTCTTGCATAATTTCCGAATAGATAAACCTTGTTGCTAAGTGCTTACCTGTTTGCTAGTATGCTTATTGATGAAATGCTGCTTGATCATGACATTACTTGCTGCTACATGTTTCCATTCTATACTCTCTGTTTTAGTAGCAGTCATGATTGTTGATAATCTGCCTAAAGTATTAGCTTAAAATCGGTCCGTGCTGCTATTTATGTATTTCTTTGATAGGTTGAATTGTTCATATATATATATATATATTTGATTTTATTAGTGAAAGAGATGAGATCTATTTTGTAATATATAACAGTGGGATGAGACATCTTCTTCTTGCAAATGGTAAATGCTTGGGGTTTTTAATGTTGCTGTCATTTTACTATCGAGACACAATATGTTGCTGTCACTTGTATGTCCAACTTGCTCAAATCTTGCTTTACCTCTTTTGATGATTGCCCCATCATAAGTGCCCATCAATTCCATTCCCAACTATACTATGATTAAAAGCTATAATAACACTTCTTAATGTGCCTTATTGTACAACAACACTTAATGTGCTTCATTTTATCTGCTTTAATCACTTTTCTTTTTTTTGTGTGATTTAATTTCATTTTGCAGCAAGCTTACTGTGGTGGTTGTGGAGGCAAGAAAAGAGGCTGAAAGGGATTATGGTGGTCCGTCATGTGCTCCATCATCAAGAGATAGGGATTATGCTGACTTAGGTGAAAACTAGTCATTATATATGTTGGTATTGTACTTTTACGATTACATCAATTTCAAGTTGTTTTGGTGTAGTTTTGATCACGTTAGTTTCGGTCAAGTACTAGTTGTGTTTTTGTATTGTTTAATGTTTGACAAGATAGTTTATTGTTTTTAAAGTTTTGATGCATGGTAGAGAGGAAATTACCAAAACAAAAATTATTAAAAAAAAATATTAGTATTAGCCACGACACAAATTGTGGCAATTTTGTATATATTCAATAGCCACGACGCGTTGTGGCAAATAATATGTGCCACGTCAGATGCCACGTCAGTTGACAATCAGATGCCACGTCAGTTGGCACGTCAGATGACACGTCATATGCCACGTCAGATGCCACGTCAGCACCGTGTAAACATGAGAGGAATGTATTAGCAACGACTTGTTGTGGCAAAAATGCTAGAAATTATTGCCACAACGCGTGTTGTGGCTAAAAAGTTAATAGAAACGGGTTTTTCGACACAACCTTTTTGCCACGGCACGTCGTGGCAAATACTTTATTCGCCATGACTTTTGAGTTTTAGCCACGACTTTTTGTTGTGGCAAAAGCTGTTTTTTCTTGTAGTGCAACACCATGTCATCTTCGGTGCTCTCACCCTCGTCGCCTTTACTAGAGCTAGTGCTTACCTCTTCGACCTCCTCGGAGGCATAGCCATGGATGTCGTCATTATCGTTACTCCCCGATCTATCACTACCAGGCATCCTGCAAAAAGAAAAGGACGAGGCGGATAAGCTATCACCCAGGGCAATTGAAGTCAGACCAAGATAAGCTATCTCATCTTGACGCCCTATCTTTCATTTCACCATTAGGCATATAAAGCCTCGGAAGTCGTGGATAAAGGCACCAGAGGGAGATACATGAGGGTAAAAACCAAAGGCCATGACGATGGAGGCTAAATTCTGGGAAAAGCTTGCAAACAAGGACGAAGGCAACATAAATCTCTATGAACGCAAACCCAAAAAACCCCGACACATCACATTATCACAAGGCGACAAAAAATACATAGAAAACGACCCGAAAGAGCATGAGAAACCAAGAAAAGAAAATGGCTTACCTGATAATCAGCCAGAAATACGGAGAAGATAGAGGGAGATGAAATGAACCTTCAAGATTTCGCCGAAAATCGTCTCGTCGGAAAACCTCCACTGGCAAACCACAAATAAGCAACTGCCGAAGGGATTGTGAATTTGGAAAACGCTTAGGTCAGGGATTCGTCCGCCTTTTATAATCATGAAAGCACAAATCCAACGGTGGCGATGATAACGATCTGACGGATGAAATTGAAGGCGGGAATTCCAAGTTTTGAATTTTGAAACAGCCATCATTACAGCACGGATCACGAAAAGACCATAGCCAATCATAACGCGCGGTATGTCTCATCAGCTGTCTCATCAACCGAAGATTGGAAAGACCGCCTGGAACGGACACGGGACCGACATGCGGGTAAAGGGGCTGATTTGAAACCACCACTCAGAACGGCCAAGGATCAAAGATCCTGAAACGCCAAATCAAATGAAGTTAAGGAAATTCGCCCAAATATAACTTTGAATCGGCTAAGGCAATCTGCCCATTAAGCCATCCAATGAAGTTAAGGCAATTCGCCCAAATGTAACTTCGAATCAGCTAAGGCAATCCGCCCATTAAAGCCATCCTATGAAGCAAAGGCTATTCGCCCAACTACTGCTTCGAATCGGCTAGGGACCAAAGATCCTGAAATGCCAAATCAAATGAAGTTAAGGCTATCCACCCAAATACAACTTCGAATCGGCTAAGGCAGATTGCCCATTAAAGCCATCCCATGAGATTAAGGCTACTCGCCCAACTACAGCTTCGAATCGGCTAGGGACCAAAGATCCTGAAACACCAAATCAAATGAAGTTAAGGTAATCCGCCCAAATATAACTTTGAATCGGCTCAGGCGATCCGCCCATTAAAGCCATCCCATGAGAACAAAACACTGCACCTGAGTATACGTTTTTGCTGAAGTCAAAATGATCGCTTCGAATGATCAGCAGCAAGACTAAAGAGGTGCCGTTAAGAGGAAACTTACTCCCTACTCGACCCCACGAGAGGTCACGAGTACGGAGTAGGGGGCCATTGATAGGCCGGCTCCGCCCTCCAGCCCGCCAACCCGAATGGTGATCCGAATGGACCCACTAAGTACGGGCGAACGGGGCCGGAAAAAGGTATACGGCTAGGCCCCAACACGAAGCGTTTGCTCGCTCTGGAAATGGGTTTGACACCAGGCCCACGAACAACGATAGCCCAAGGATCCGTGCCGCCATTGCTTTATTACGGGCCAACCAACCACTGCAGATTTATTTGTAATTATGTTGAACTTAGTCGGTTCTCACCCTATAAATAGGGATCCATGTACAAATCATAAGTTAAGCTAAATATATGCAAAGCAAGGCAAAACTCTGCCTAATTTACTATTCTCTTTTACTTAAAGCATCACCACCACACTCACTTCCACACTACCACATAGCTCCACCGTGAGCCACAATCTCCATACCGTTCTCATAGCCAAATATCCACCTCAAATCTACCGCTGAACACTCGTGATAATTTCAACGTTATCATGTAGGACTAGAAGTCCTTATGAAGCCTTTATGTAAATGAATCAGGTGGTTAGATCTAAACTCATAAATACCTATGTGGATATCTAAAAGCTAAAACGTCAATATCATTGGTGAGGCACATTTTTGATATCGAAGCATGGGATGCTTACTACTCCTACGGAACAACGTGCAACTCCCATATGGAACACGAGTCCATGCCCCCAGAGCGGTGCAAACCATGTTGTGGTGCATTTTCACCATGCGTAGTGTCCTTTGGTATTGATGTAACAAATATACGTGTGTGAGGAAGTGTTAGGTCCTATATGGATCCTTAGCTAGGTGTAAAGGCACAGAAGGGGGGGGGGGGGGTTGAATGTGCTTTAAAACTTTTTAAAATCGTTTTGAAACAACCTATGTCCCAGTTTCACTGTTTTTCATACACACCTAGTTGTATCACCTTATTCAAGTGACTACAAAGCTTTAAACACTAATTTTTCGATTCAGCTCTCTTCCTCTCATGTCAAGCTACCACTTTCATGTTTTAAGTTTGTTCATCAAACGAGTTTAACTTATTCAAATCATGCAATCAAAGTTAACATCCAAAACTGCAGTCTGTGTGTGTAAGTGTAAATTAAAAGCAAGGAACACCACAATGATTACCCAGTTCGGCCAAACTAATTGCCAATGCAATTAGCCCTACGTCTGGGGGTTTTCTTATTAAGTGTATGCTACCAAAGACCCTACACACAACAAGCAATAACCCACACACAACCTTAACAGCCCTACCTAAGAAACTGTTAAGTATCCCACTGTTTTAACCCTTTAAAACAGTCCTAATCCACTTGATCCTACCCCTACACAAGTAAGTAAGATACACCACACTACTGAGAGTAGCTACACAAGACTCACCTCTCAAAAACACTCACCAACCTGTCCACAAACAGGCCACAACACAAGCACAGCAGCACAGACAGGGATTCTGTCTTTACAGATTCAGTTCAACAATTATAAGCACATGGAAGCTATATAAACGTGTTAAAACATATAACAACTATAAATTAACTTCCCAACAGAGTTGATTGATGATCTTCAATGAAAAGCATTCAGCATAACAGTCTGATCATGCATCAACAGCTTGACAGTAGCAGCAGCAGCAACCTCGATCAAGTTCAGCTTTGTTGATCAGGTTTCACTTTTATTCAGCCTTTGATCCCTCTTGTAAATTTGTTGCTCACACTCTCTAACATGTATATGAACACTTTGGAGTCGATTTGTGAGAGGATCAATCGAGTTTTTCTGCTACACTCCAAGTTAACACCAAACAGCCCCATATATAGCTATTTTTAGGGTTGCAGCCTCTTTTCTTGTAAAATACCTCTTGTGCCCCTATCAATCTTGAGTAGAACGTGTAATATATAGATAATAGCATTATTTCCAATCAATTCAAATTGATACAACCGGATTTATCTCAATTAATTAACCCAATCAAATCAATTATCTAATTTTGGAAACAGTTTAAATAAATACAAGTTTATCTTCAAATTTTCTATATGATCACGTGTCCAAATCAAGATGATCAAAGAATGAAATATTCTCATAATATTTTCAACTATAATCCCTCAAATTTTCAGCTAATTTGGAGTTGAACCCGTCACTCAAAAAGACACTACAAGTCAACTATCTCACAGACAGACAGTTTTACTGAAGCATTTTGTAGTCAACTTTTAGCTATGATAAAGACCTTAAATCACAAAAGTTTCTTGAGACAAAATGTACCCCTATATGCAATATATAACATATAAATAATTCAACGCATTCCAAGTAGTATAGGGTACTCAAAAGTGTGACACATCAGCACATCAGAAAGCTGTAACACAGACTTTCACAATCTGATGCGTTTTTGTTCAGCATGGTGTGTGCTCTGTGTTGCATTAAAATGCGATATTATATATGCGTTTTGTAGCTTGAATTCTGATATTTCCAACCATATAAAGATCATGCAATTTGGTTCAATATTGAGCAAGTTATGGGGGTGTGAACATGGGTGAAAAACAGTCCAACACTTAGAAAAATTCAGCAGATTTTTATCACATGAACCCTAATTTTGACCTAATTCAATTTTGATCAAATTGAACAACTTAAAGCATGATTAGGGTCAATTCTAAGTGTATTAATATAATTAAACATGTTTCACATCATTCAGGTGAGTTTGGACCATTTCCCCCAAAATTCCCAATTTGCCCTTTTTGACCTACTTTCACCTGATTTGACCCTATGATGATTCTCATACCAACCTAATGTGTTTTGGATCAATTTTAGGTTGTTACAATGTAAGTTGAGGTCAAATGTCCATTTACCCTTAAGGTCAACTCTTTGGTCACCTTTCCCATTTTGCCCCTATCACATTCTCAATTTAAGCTCATGATTTGTGATCATGCATTTCAAGTGAGGCTTACCATTTCTAGCCTTATGTGATGTTTGAGTTGAAATCATGCCTTTTCACACATACACACAATTGATCCAATGTGATCATGTGTTGTTATCATCAAAACCAATATACTCACAATCTCCCTCTTTTTGATGATGACAACAACCAAGCATGTATATCCGAAATGTATAGCGTATGTGTGTGTGTGAGCATATATCGAGGATGCAAGGCAATGGTATCAAATAATGTCATGCAAAACAATTTAGAGCACACGGGGGCTTCCTAGGTTTCTCTAAAGGTATCATTGACCTCTACCTACCCTTTAGCTCCCTCTAACTCTATGCTCTCCCCTGTCATCTCTCACTTAGCTTACCAAGCTTCCCAAGTTGAGATCCAACTTCCCAGGTCGTGATCTCAACACCTTATACTAAGTAGAGACAGCAATGGTACTAGTCAAACTCATGTCGGTTGTACCATACCCTTTGCATCATATAAGCATATAACATATCACATAAGCACACGTAAGGATGCAAATTTCTCATTCATAGATGGCTCTCCCTCTATCATGATTCTCCCTCTATCATTCACCATCTTTCTTCTACATGCTCCCTCTATCTCACAATCTCCCAAACAGCATTTAAGCACATATCACATGCAATATCTCTCCCTCTTTCACAAATAACTAACCATGCAATAACTCTCCCTCTTGTAAGCACACATACATATACATGCAACAACAATCTCTCCCTCTTTTTGTCATGCATCAAAAAGTGTCTGAATAGCACTATGTGTGTGTAACAGATAACCATGTCATCCTGGATAGCAATATAGCATGGCATAAGTCAAAATGTGGCATAATGAGAGAAAGTATGGATCAATACCAAAGCAAGATCAATGCTTAGATTATCTTTGTAGCACAAAGGTTCAACACACTATAGACATCTCAGCAGGTATACAATGTACTTAATAAGTAAGATGTTCATCCGGTGTGTGTGTGTGCGAACCATATTAAATTTCCACTAGATCCAAACTTGACATTTCAAGCAAACTAGCCAATACTCATGCAAACTATAAACATATAATGATCCTCGAATTATGTGCCCAATAAAATGTAGCATGTCATGAAAAGGATGATAGAACATGATTAAAGCTTTTCGACATACTCGAGAGATTACTCCTACAACATGCCTTTCCGTTTATACTTGGGGATAAGGTGGCAATGATTAAGTCTTTCACCGATTTATTCCATTTATACCATTTGTTACCACTTATTAGTTGATTCACATATGTTTTACACATATAAGCACATCGAAGTGAGCTTTTGCCCATCATAGCATAATAGGACATACGTGGTATACCCTACCTACCCAAATCATAAGGCGGCTCTATTCGATTGTCATGAGCTTTTGGTCCTCATAGTGGTATAGGACATTCGGGATATGCCCTACCTCACTCAAATCATCAACCAACTTCTGACAAATACATTTATTATGTGAATCATTTTTACTTTTATAGTTCAATTCCCCAAGTAAATATTTATGCTTAGCTTATCACATTCAAACATTAGGCATTCACAGTATGTCTTACTCTGACTCTAAAAATGAGCTATCAAAATTTCCATGACACTTTACATTTAAGAAAGCACAAGATTCTTAAGACAACATTAAGTGTCACAAGTTTAGATAAGTACAACTTTATATTTTAGCTCATCATTAACATGGCTGCGTGAAAGCGTGTCAGATGAGACATCTGCCCTACTAAACATACAATATACAGCATCAATGACTATATGCATGAATTGTCTAAACATTTTCTCACATGGCATGTATTGAGGATGAATAAGAGCACAAAACATGTCAAGATGATTGAATATAAGAAACAAGAGTTCAAATCATCTTCTTCATTTTAGTTTATGCATTAAAATGTATTTTTCATCTCAAAATCAAGTTTCACCATTATTTAGCAAATTTCACCAACATCTAGCATGCATGTAATCATTGATCATGAATCATCAAAACATATACTCACTAACATAGAAACACATAGCATGGCAACCATATCGGCCTATACCAACAGTCTATCTTTCCCCGTTTCCTTAGTACTAGTCTCACCTAACTTAGGTCCTATGACCTGCATGACTTAGGGTGTCGGACTACAAACCATACCCGACCTTTCTTCCTTTCTTTTTCCAAGCAAACTTTGCTCGGTCTTTTCTTGGAACTCCCACTTAGAGCAATTTGAATTAGTGGAGTCCAACAAAGATCCTCATTCTTCAACCTTTCTTCCAAGTCCTGGAAGATGATCCATTTTCATAGATTGTACCTGCAATCATAAACTGTGGTGGTATCCTTTTTACGGATCCTGGAACCTTAGCTTTTTTTATTTTCAACATTAAACATGTGGCTATTAGATGCATGGTGAACAATATTACTAACAGCTCTAGCAGATGATTTTGGCACATAAACATATTTAGCATGCATTTTGTTCACATAAGCAGGTTTAGCAATAGAAACAGATTTTCTCTGGTTTATGTTCCTCAAAGGATTAACATGCATGGCTGGTTTAGCATTTACCACAGATATAGCAGGTTTAGCATGCAACAAAGATTTACCTTTGTTTAAGTCCCTAACAGGTATCCAACGTTTATGCTTCATGGGACAGTCACATGCATTATGTTGCAGTCTTAAACAGATAGTGCATTGAACAACAGACTCAACATTCACAGATATAGCATTCAGAGCAGGTTTATCACATAATTCACCATAGCCTATTCCAGATTTATCATTAGGCATCCTATGGTGTCCAAATCATCTTTTCCAAAATAAGTTGACTCTCGGATAGATTTGACATGCGAGATTTTATGTTTTTCCAAATCACAAGTGAGTTCATTAATCCTAGCATGCAATTTATCATTTACTTTGAGTGAGTCATCATACTTTAGCTCAAGTGCCCTATAATTTTCATGCATTTCATTTAACTCTTTTTCAGCGAGCTTGATGGCACATTATCACATACGAGTCATAATCGAGATTCATCAAATTTAATGGTTTCGATTATCTCTGTGGAACTATCAACATATAGGTTATGACTTATTTCAACCACATCACATATAGGTGCATCAATTGTAGCACATGACAAAGATGGATGAATGAATCTCAACACATTTATCAAGTTGCTCACCAATTAACATTTCAAGAAATTCATTAATAATAGAGTTTTCATCAAGTACCTTATGAGCAACACATGCTACCTCAAATGTCTCGGATCCGGATCTACCAAAGACCGTGTCCAACTCTTCAAATTTCTCCAACTTTTCCATCTCAGGAAATTTTGACTTTTCTCCACATATTTCCTCAAGCCAGGCATAGTATTGTGCCTCAAATGTGGAAGGTACATCTGGTGAGGCTCTAGTGGCCATTTTTGTCATTTCCTGAAAAACAGACATAAAAGCCCAAGGACCAAGTGTAAAGTGCAGATATGGCAACAATTACAAATATCACACCTATATTCCTTATAGAAGTTAAGCACCAGGTCAATAGTCCAAAAATACCACAGTATAGGAAAAATCAACTGAATGGTCAACTATGGCAAATTTGTACAAATGTGGACTAATTGAGCTATCAGGTGATGGAATATGTGCAACATACTTATATATGTTTAATAAGGTTGATAAAATAGGTAAGCACACAAGGAATCAAAAATACACAATTCAGGTCAAGCAAATGCAGTAAGCATAATACTGTTCACAGGATAGGGCAGCTTACTTGTGTTGACTGAATCTCTCAACACACTTATCCAATTAAGCTGAAAATTTATGGTTAGAGTCCTTATAACACAAAAACCTAAATGCTCAGGAGAGAATTCAAAAGGCACGGTGAAATTTTCAGTTCATCAAGTGAGACAGCTACACAGACAGTTTACCAAGTAGCAGAGCATGTTCAAGATGCAACTTATGGTTTCAAATTCTAAAGATCTCAGGGCTATAACACAAGCTACTATATGCTTATATAAGTTCAATAATGCTGATCAATAAGATAAATACTCAAGGAAACATGTATAACCAGTTTAGCCAAAAGAAATGCAGTAGCTATTTTCCTGTTTCACAGTTTTGATTGCAATGGCTTTCAACCCTAGATGCTTAGTGTTCAAGCCAACCACTCTCTGATACCAATTGTTAGGTCCTATATGGATCCTTAGCTAGGTGTAAAGGCACAGAAGGGGGGGGGGGGTTGAATGTGCTTTAAAACTTTTTAAAATCGTTTTGAAACAACCTATGTCCCAGTTTCACTGTTTTTCATACACACCTAGTTGTATCACCTTATTCAAGTGACTACAAAGCTTTAAACACTAATTTTTCGATTCAGCTCTCTTCCTCTCATGTCAAGCTACCACTTTCATGTTTTAAGTTTGTTCATCAAACGAGTTTAACTTATTCAAATCATGCAATCAAAGTTAACATCCAAAACTGCAGTCTGTGTGTGTAAGTGTAAATTAAAAGCAAGGAACACCACAATGATTACCCAGTTCGGCCAAACTAATTGCCAATGCAATTAGCCCTACGTCTGGGGGTTTTCTTATTAAGTGTATGCTACCAAAGACCCTACACACAACAAGCAATAACCCACACACAACCTTAACAGCCCTACCTAAGAAACTGTTAAGTATCCCACTGTTTTAACCCTTTAAAACAGTCCTAATCCACTTGATCCTACCCCTACACAAGTAAGTAAGATACACCACACTACTGAGAGTAGCTACACAAGACTCACCTCTCAAAAACACTCACCAACCTGTCCACAAACAGGCCACAACACAAGCACAGCAGCACAGACAGGGATTCTGTCTTTACAGATTCAGTTCAACAATTATAAGCACATGGAAGCTATATAAACGTGTTAAAACATATAACAACTATAAATTAACTTCCCAACAGAGTTGATTGATGATCTTCAATGAAAAGCATTCAGCATAACAGTCTGATCATGCATCAACAGCTTGACAGTAGCAGCAGCAGCAACCTCGATCAAGTTCAGCTTTGTTGATCAGGTTTCACTTTTATTCAGCCTTTGATCCCTCTTGTAAATTTGTTGCTCACACTCTCTAACATGTATATGAACACTTTGGAGTCGATTTGTGAGAGGATCAATCGAGTTTTTCTGCTACACTCCAAGTTTAACACCAAACAGCCCCATATATAGCTATTTTTAGGGTTGCAGCCTCTTTTCTTGTAAAATACCTCTTGTGCCCCTATCAATCTTGAGTAGAACGTGTAATATATAGATAATAGCATTATTTCCAATCAATTCAAATTGATACAACCGGATTTATCTCAATTAATTAACCCAATCAAATCAATTATCTATTTTTGGAAACAGTTTAAATAAATACAAGTTTATCTTCAAATTTTCTATATGATCACGTGTCCAAATCAAGATGATCAAAGAATGAAATATTCTCATAATATTTTCAACTATAATCCCTCAAATTTTCAGCTAATTTGGAGTTGAACCCGTCACTCAAAAAGACACTACAAGTCAACTATCTCACAGACAGACAGTTTTACTGAAGCATTTTGTAGTCAACTTTTAGCTATGATAAAGACCTTAAATCACAAAAGTTTCTTGAGACAAAATGTACCCCTATATGCAATATATAACATATAAATAATTCAACGCATTCCAAGTAGTATAGGGTACTCAAAAGTGTGACACATCAGCACATCAGAAAGCTGTAACACAGACTTTCACAATCTGATGCGTTTTTGTTCAGCATGGTGTGTGCTCTGTGTTGCATGAAAATGCGATATTATATATGCGTTTTGTAGCTTGAATTCTGATATTTCCAACCATATAAAGATCATGCAATTTGGTTCAATATTGAGCAAGTTATGGGGGTGTGAACATGGGTGAAAAACAGTCCAACACTTAGAAAAATTCAGCAGATTTTTATCACATGAACCCTAATTTTGACCTAATTCAATTTTGATCAAATTGAACAACTTAAAGCATGATTAGGGTCAATTCTAAGTGTATTAATATAATTAAACATGTTTCACATCATTCAGGTGAGTTTGGACCATTTCCCCCAAAATTCCCAATTTGCCCTTTTTGACCTACTTTCACCGATTTGACCCTATGATGATTCTCATACCAACCTAATGTGTTTTGGATCAATTTTAGGTTGTTACAATGTAAGTTGAGGTCAAATGTCCATTTACCCTTAAGGTCAACTCTTTGGTCACCTTTCCCATTTTGCCCCTATCACATTCTCAATTTAAGCTCATGATTTGTGATCATGCATTTCAAGTGAGGCTTACCATTTCTAGCCTTATGTGATGTTTGAGTTGAAATCATGCCTTTTCACACATACACACAATTGATCCAATGTGATCATGTGTTGTTATCATCAAAACCAATATACTCACAGGAAGTACTATGTGATCTAGTAGAGGGTAAGAGTGATCTTAATTACAACCTATGTGGTAGTGATTTTAGACTTTATCTTGATGTGTCTTATATAAATATATTGTGTAACTGTTTCTTCTAACCCTTACTGAGTACAATTTTACTTACCCCTTCTTTATTGTCCCCACCCCGAGAAGGTGGTTATCAGGACGATGATGAGTATGGATACGATGATGGAGATGATGGAGCCGATGTTTGAGCCCGGGATAATATGATGATGTTGACACTTTTATTTATGCACTTAATTTCAATTTTGGATATAGAATTTGTACCCTTTCTGATTCAAATTGGGATGTAATAAGTCGAACAACATTTATTTCGTTGTTTTGTCTTTTCAGTTTTCTTAGAGGTAGATTTTGGGACTTGGTGATCCGTTGTTTGTCGTTTGACATCCTTTCCGAGTTATCTTTTAGATTGAATTTATTCCGCTTTTACTCTGATTAATTGTTACCAGGCTTATGTATATATTAATTTTGACGAAAAAGTTAATCTATGCATGACGGGCATTTTTTCTGGATAAGTACTCGGTATCCGGAACGGGACATCATAGTTGGTATTAGAGAGAAAGTTCCAATCTTACGTCTAAGTTCGTAGTTAAGTTGAATTTTTATAAGTCTCTTTAGCAGCTTAGCTGATCCTTTCTTCTTGCCAGATGACTAAGAGAACTACAAAGAACACTACTACTTCGTGTGAAGGGCTGACAAGTCAAGGTTTGGTAACTTCTGAGCAAATAGAGACGAGTCAGGGATTGACTCAAGTGGACTCAAGGTTGTTGGAGGTTAATGATGGGCAGGTGTTACCCGAGCAGAACTCATGGGAGGAAACTTTGTTAGGTGATGCTACTACTTCAGAAGGTGCAGTTACTACTACCACCATCACCATATCCTTACCACCTCCCATTTCCATATCCCTAAATGCATCTACTATCATGTCCACACTTCCGTCATCCCACATGCCACACCCCACGTTTTATTCACCCTTAAGTTACACTCCACAGCCATCTGTTGTTCCACCCTATTACCAGTTGTACCCCCAACCACCGCAACATTTTCCACAACAAACACAATACTACCCACAACGACCTTAATATTATCCACCACCACCACAGTACTACCCACCACCCCACCATATGGCTACCCTACACAAACGTTCTACCCACCCCTACCCACTAATGAACCGACCCCAATGCCACACACAGCCTACCCAGTGTCTCATGCACCACCACACCATCCTAGCGCTTTCTCTCAGCCACCCTAGATTAACCAACAATTACCATCTCTAGTATCACAACCATATCCTGCACCTAGGGGACCTACTCAACACCATGTACACCAAGCTCCTACCCTAACTGTTGAGGAGGAGCGTGATGAGGTTAGACATTTTCTAGACGTCAAGAAAGCAGGAATAGAACATTTTAATGGAAGGACCGTTACAATTGAAGCAGATAGTTGGTTGAGGACCGTGGAGAGAAACTTCATATGAGGATATCAAAGGACAGATATGCCAACTTGGCAAATGCTTTGTTGGTTGGAGCGGCCCAGGAATGGGCAGACATGATAGAGAATACTCAGACAAAGACCACGGACTGGGATGAGTTCAAGGCAGCATTCATGGATGAGTTTTTTCCTGACAGCGCAGAAGTCAGAAAATGAGAGAGAATTTTACAACCTTGGTCAGGAAGGTATCACTATTATGGAGTACCAGAGGCGATTCCACGAGCTGGGAAAATATGTGCCGACAACAATATAGACGGAATCAGACAAGGTATCACGGTTCATGCAGGGGCTATCCAAAGACATCATGGACCATTTAGTGGTAACAGGCCAAAGACAATGAAGAAGGTGTTGAACACGTGTCTAGATATTGAGGAGCACAATGCGAAGTCTTCAGGGAGGGTAGTAAAGAGACCCTTCAACACTAGTCAGGGGCATAGGCAGGGACCGACTCAAAGACCCAAAAGAGCAGCACTGGCTCCAGGTAGAGCACCACTGCCCAATTGCCCTAGTGTGGCAAACCACATGCATGAGAGTGTCGTTGGGGCACGAGAGCTTGCTTTCAGTGAGGTAGCACCCCGCATATAGCTAGGGACTGCCCACAAAAGATAGTTGGCCAGAGTTCAGCACCAGTAGTATCCAGACCCCCGGCGGGAAAGATCAAAGTGAGCGGCTCTAGTAAAGTCTTCTCTATTGACGCAGCAGTTTATGATACTGAGGACGGAGTCGTGACATGTACTTTAAGTTGTTTTGTTGAGTTTTATTTCTTTGCTTAAGATGTTCTCTTGTTGCCTGGTAATACTTGTTTACATACTTGCTAGGTACTATACTAGTAGGAGGTTTACCCGTATCTGCTTTATTTGACATCGGCGCTTCAAACACGTTTGTGTTAGTTAAAGTAGTTGAGCAACTTAAGATGCCTTTCGGGAAACTAAGAAAACCTATTTCGATCATGACACCATTAGGAGAGACCTTTCAGGTTGATAAGATGATTCCCCGTTGTCAGATTCAAGTCGGTAAATACAAGTGTGAATCGGATTTAGTAGTGTTGGATTTCTCAGGGTTCAATGTTATCTTGGGAATAGATTGGTTGGCAAAGAATCATGTTCACCTAGATTGCAAGGACAAGAAAGTGATCTTTAGGACTCCAGGAAAGACCCCTATCACGTATCAGAGAAACGGTAGGTACTCTAAGGTGAGACGATATCCCATAATTTCAGCCCTTAGAGCGGCTAAGGTAGTACATGAAGGTTGTGATGCACTTTTGTTCTTCGCAGTAAATACAGCTAAGGAAGGCCCATAGTTGAAGGATATCACGATAGTAAGAGAATACCCGAATGTTTTTCTGGAGGAGTTACCAGGAGATATGCCTGATAGGGTGATTGACTTCACCATAGACTTAGTCCCTGGAGCAAAAGGCACCGTATAGGATGGCTTCGGCAGTGTTGGTCGAGTTGAAGGAGCAGTTGGCAGATATGTTGGAAAAAAGTTCATCGGGCCTAGCACTTCACCGTGGGGATCTCATGTGTTGTTTGTTAAGAAGAAAGATGGAAGCATGAGGATGTGCATAGATTACAAGGAGCTGAACCAGTTGACCATTAAGAACAAGTATCCACTCCCGAGGATAGATGACCTGTTTAATCAACTTCATGGAAAGAAAGTTTTTTCTAAGATAGACTTGAGGTCAGGCTATCATCAGTTAAAGGTTAATGAGAAGGATATCCTGAAGACGGCGTTCAACACTAGGTATGGGCATTATGAGTTCATTGTCATGCCATTTGGTCTCACGAATGCAACCTTAGCGTTTATGGACCTTATGCAAATAATTTTCATTCCATATCTAGATAAGTTTGTGATCGTGTTCATTGATGATATCTTAATCTACTCAAGGGACGAGAATGAGCATGAGGAACATTTAAGGATAGTGTTGCAGACCCCTAAGGAGAACAAGTGATTTTCTTCGGTCATTCATTTCAGGAGAAGGAGTTAAAGTGGATCCAGCAAAGATCGAGGCAGTGACTAAGTGGCCTAGACTGACTTCAGTTTCGGAGGTCAGAAGCTTCTTGGGTTTACTAGACTAGTACAGACGATTTGTTAAGGACTTTTCGAGGATTGATTCCCCTCTTACACGGATCACTTAGAAGAGTGTAAGATATGAGTGGAGTAAAGAATGTGAGGATGCTTTTCAAACTCTTAAGGAGAGGTTGAAAACCGCACCAGTGTTGGCCCTACCCGAGGTATTCGATAATTATGATGTGTATACGGATGCTTCATGTCAAGGTCTCGGTTGTGTTCTGATGCAGAATGGGAAAGTGATGTGTTTGCTTCAAGACAGTTGAGACCGCATGAAAATAACTATCCTACGCACGACTTAGAGTTAGCAGCAGTTGTGTTTGCCTTGTAGACTTTGAGACATTACTTGTATGGAGTGAAAGCACGGATTTTCGCGGATCATCATAGCCTTAAGTACTTCTTTAAGCAACAACAGTTGAATATGAGACCGTGGCGTTGGCTAGAGTATGTCAAGGACTATGACTTGGAAATACAATATCACCCGGGAAAGGCAAATGTTGTAGCAGATGCCTTAAGCAAGAGACCATTAGTGCACTTCTTGAAGTGACATAAGTTGCGGGTTAGTTTGGAGGACTAAGTGTTTAGGATATGGGGCAACAGGAACAAGTACAATATGTTGCACCATTGATTGCGAGGTCCAAGCTCATTGATGAGGTCATGAAAAAACAGGATGAGGATCCGGTTATTGTTGACTACAAATAAGTGGCTAGGACAAAACCGGACAGCGGGTATGAGTTAGATGCGGATGACAACGTTTGGTATCAGAATCAACTTTGTGTTCCAGATGTTGGAGATTTGAAAAAGACCATGTTGAATGAAGCCCACAAAGTAGCCTTTATAGTTCATTCAGGGGCAAATAAGATGTATAAAGAGCTGAAGGACTACTACTGGTAGCCTTCTATGACAGCGGATATAGCCGACTTTGTGTCAAGGTGTGACACATGTCAGAGGGTAAAGGCAGAGCATAAGAGACCGGCAGGGTTACTCAAGCCTTTGGGGATTCCTGAGTGGAAATGGGAAAAGATCACTATGGACTTCATTAGTGGACTACCGAAGACCAAGACGGGATACGACAAGATTTGGGTGATTGTAGATTGGTTGACTAAATCTGTTATTACGGATCGATCAAGAAGTGACGGTGATTGTGAGTAAATATAAACAAGTAACAAGTAGACAAACACAGAAACAAGAAGAACACAGATTTAACGTGGCTTCCGGCAATGTGCCGACTACTCCACGGACAAACGAGGATATATTATTATCACGAGAAAGTTACATCACACATTACAATTAATACATATGGTATTTATAGCCTTGGGAATCAAACCCTAACCGACTAAACAGCCAACCCAGTAAATGACTAAAATACCCCAGAAGTAACTTAGACAAAACTCAGAAACCATGCAGAAGACGTGTTCCCCAAGTCTATTGTGCCACAACAGACTCTACTCCAGTAGACTTGACATCAGCAGGTTGATCAACCCTGCTGATCTTGCCCCAGCTGAACACTAGATTTCAGCAGATGCTTCATCCATTGCTGACCAGAACATGTTTCCATGCCAGACTCAGTAGCATAGTTTAAGTCACCATTACAAATCTCCACCGTGACTTCAACTTCATGCAAATTGACCAGATGCACAACCAAGTGCCAGAAATCCTCTTTGTCTTCAGATTTGAATACCTCAGCAGACCCCCACCTTTAGTTGAGTATTCCCAGATTCAGATTAACAACTTTGGATATTCAGCAAGTCCAGGCATAACTGAAACTTGCTCATTGGAACTGGTTTAGTGAACATATCAGCATGATTAACCTCAGTGCTGATCTTCTCCACTTTGACCCTTCTCTCATTTCTTAGAAAATGATATGCTTGGTTCTCTCATGATGGAAACCTGATCCTTAGCCAAACATATTGCACTGATACTGTCACAATATACCTTGGCTTGATCTTGATGCAGACTCAGATCATTGACTAGCCTCTTTAACCAGATTGCTTCCTTTGTTGCTTCTGTCAGTGCTATATACTCTGCTTCAGTAGTAGGTAATGTCATTATACCCTGTAAAGTTGCCTTCCAACTTACCACAGAACCACCCAAAGTAAACACATACTTAGTCATAAATCTCATGCTGTCCACATCAGCAGCATAATCAGAATCATAGTACCCTGTGACAAAACATTGAGTACCACCACCATAAATAAGTCCAATATCTGATGTACCCCTAAGGTACCTGAATATCCTTTTCACTGCTTTCCAGGTTGAGCCATAACCTGCTGACAACACTGGCTACCTGAGACAAATCAGGCCTAGTGCAAACCATGGCAGTCATCAAATTCCCATTGCACTAGCATATGGAACCCTTGACATGTATTCTTCCTCTTCAGCTGACTGTGGAGTGATTGAGGTGATCAGTCAAGTGAAATTAAAATACTCGACCACCATAAACCGATAGTAGCAAGAGGACTAGGTCCATCGTAGTATAGCTATAGTGAATCAAGGTCGATCCCACAGGAAACCAATTGTGGGTCATTCTATAAATAATTAATTAAACATGTCAAACACATAAAAACGGTCTATGACCAACAAAGAACAAGAAAAGATAAATTGACACGACTCGACACAACTCAAATAAATACAATATAATTAACCTCCCCAATTATCATGTTATCGTTTGGATCTAGAGATTCTATATAATTAAAGTAGACTCACTAACTATTAATCCAACTCGTATTTCTTTTATATTGGCTACGGGAGTCATCCCCTAAACTAGATCTAGCTCCGGGTAGGCCATCTAGATCACTATGCTACATTACGTGACTTCGCTTTTTAGGCCTCCATCTCATATAACTTGCACGCTTACAAAACTATGGATGCCGATATTAACCGTATTCCTCACCTAGGAAACATTCCTATGATTAGGCGTACTTCCTAAGTGATCACATCGGTCTCCGTCCCATTAACACTAACTTTTTAGGTATCACGCTAATCTACGATTTACGTATAATCAGGTGCGCGCAATTCCCTAATATAACACAGATCTAGATCTCGCTGAAAGTCCCGGAAGATCAATTCATGAGCCGACCTAGGAGCACTATATTGTGTGGAAATATATCACTCATCAGTCTGCTGAGGCTCAGCAGGGTGATCGGCAGACTGCTGATCCTCATGATCACAGCAGACTATGTCGTGCATAACTTTATTTGTACACTTTATTTATTTGTAAAAGACATATTAATTGTGATACATATAAACAATTAATATGTCAAACTCTAGTTTACTTTATGTCATAGACATAGACATAGATTGTACTTTTACTTTTTGCTTTTGTGCCGCCCACATCTACATACTCAAGTGGCCGCCCTAGCTAGCTAGTCTCTCTCCAAATTGTATCTATTTATACTCCTTCATTATCAATGAATAAAAGATAAGTTGAAGTTTACTCTTGTGTTAACACATTCTCAAACTCTCTTCATGGTATCAGAGACTTACTGAGTTCTAAAATCCGCTGCAAAACTCAGTTCCTTTTCAGAAAAATGTCAACATTATCTGAAGTTTCATCTTCTTCAGTAGACTCACAGTGCCTCGAGCGGACCGGGATAACGAACACTCTTCTTTTACAAATCATAAACTTGATGGTAACAATTACTTGCTATGGTCAAGGTCTATGAAAATGTATATCTCCGGCCGGGGCAAGATGGGATATCCGTCCGGTTCCAAACCCGCCCTGCTCGAAACCGACCCCAAGTTTGAAGCATGGGACACGAGAAAATAACCAAGTCATGACCATCCTCACGAGGTCTATGACAAAAGAGATCGATGAGAACTTCATGATGTATGACACCGCTAAGGAAATGCGGGACAATGCCGAGACCTTTACTCAAAAAAGGACAATACATCTCGAAGTCTATGAACTCGAAGCTCGGATTCAAAATTGCGGACAAGGGGATATGTACGTAACTCAATACTTTAATCAACTATCTAAGGCATGGCAACACCTAGATATGTTGGAAACTCACCCCTGGAATGATGTTAAAGATGCTGCACTCTTTAAAGACATTATTGAGAAAAAGAGAGTATTTAAATTCCTTACTGGACTGAATCCTACTCTTGATGATGTCAGAGGTAGAATTCTTGCTACTAAACCTCTTCCAAATCTCAAATCCATGTTTGCTGAGGTCAAACATGAGGAAAGCGGGAGGAAAGTGATGCTTCGAACTTCCCCGCCGACAACCCTATCGAAGGTACGCCTGCTAAAGGTTAATGAGACTTACGGGAAGCCTGCGAGAAAGCCGGAAAGGCGTTCGTGATCACTTTGCAAACGCACAAATCACACCAAGGACAATTGTTGGAAGCTACATGGCAAACCTAACCCCTCTAAAACCTCAAAACCAACCAGGGGAAAGTCAAGGCAAACTTGTCGGTGAAGAGGAGAATGACGATGAAGTTTGAATGCTCGGTTCTTGCGCATTTAAAGCCTTTATTGCTCGGCATCGGGAAGGTAGCTCCCCTACCGAAATGGCCACTCATGCTAAAACGGGTATATTTTACTCACCTCTTAGTAATGAGACTTGGATTGTTGATTCTGGGCGTCTTCCCATATATTTGGTAATAAAAACCTTATTACCCAATATATGCCATGCAACCAAATTCACGAAATTAAGACTGCCGATGGTTCGTTTCTTATGTAAAAGGTGTTGGGAAGGTTAAACTTACTAATCGGATATATCTACGAATATCCCGTTTGTTCTAAAGTTAGATCGTAACCTTATATCCGTCGGTAAACTCACTAAAGATCGAATTGAATTTGTTGTTTTTAATAAGAATCGGTGCACATTCCGGGATCTTTCTTCTCGAAGTGATTGGTCAAGCTAAACCCTGCTCAGGATTGTTTGTGATCAACCCTGCTGAAGACAGAAGACTGAAGACAGAATCTGCCTCAGCAGCCTGCACTCAAAAACTTGACAATATCATGTTATGGCATTATAGACTAGGACATCCAAGTTTTGGTTATTTAAAGTCTTTAATTCCTGAATTGTTTAAAGGATGTAATCTTAATGATCTTCAATGTGATATTTGTCAATTTGCTAAACTCACCAAATCTGTGTATGCTAAGTTACCTCACTTGCCCTCTTCCCCTTTCACCCTAATTCACAGTGATGTATGGGGACCCTCAAGAGTGAAAAGTATAACGGAAAAAGGTGGTTTGTAACCTTCATTGATGATCATACCGAAACACTTGGTCGTTCTTAATGAAAGACAAATCGAAGTTGGACCTATCTTCCAAGAATTTTATCACATGGTCTCCACCCAATTTGATACTAAGATCAAGATCTTAAAGACGATAATGCTCGGAATACTATGAGTCTAACCTCGGTAACTTCTTGACTAACGGAGAGGAATTGTTCATATCGGTAGTTGTGTGGAAACACCTCAACGTAATGGGGTTGCTTTGAAAGAAAGAACAGCATCCGTCGGAAATGGCCGGATCAATCATGTTCACTACACATGTTCCTAAATACATGTGGGGTGAAGCTATATTGACGCAACATATTTAATCAACGGACTTCCCGCGAGTGTTAGGTTTCAAAACTCCTCTCCAAACCCCGCCGACCACACACTCCTCGCTCTCATCTTATTACCCAATTGCCTCCAAAGATCTTTGGTTGTACTTGTGTTTGTTTATATCCATGCTCAACACGAAGTAAACTTGATCCTAAAGCTCATAAGTGCATTTTCCTTGGATATGCACGGGACAGAAAGGTTACAAGTGTTACTCTCCTACGAAAAGAAATTTTACAATTCTATGGATGTGAAATTCTTTCAAAGGACTCCATATTACAAGAAACCTACGAGCCGATCAACGATGGAAACTTGATTGAGATTGAACTAAGTCCGTTCCCTTAGCAAACCATTTACCCTCAGCAGAGTCCTAACCCACAGCAGACTCATAACCTTCAGCATCCTGCGGATACTCACATTACTGACCCTCGGCGGTCCACCGACCCGCAGTCCGCCGACCCGAGCCTCGCCGAACCGGAACCTCGGCGGCCCTGCGAACCGAGTCTGCTGGACCTCAGCTTATTGACTCTCAGCAGTCTCCTGAAGTGGATGACAGACCTATTGCTCTAAGGAAAGGGAAAAGATCATGCACTGATCATTCTATTCATTCTTATTTATCTTATGATCAGTTGTCTCCTGTCTTTGCCATGTTTACACAGGACCTGGACTCTCACTCTATCCCTAGAAATATTCAGGAGGCCCTTCAAAATGATAAGTGGAAGGCTGCTGTTAAAACAGAGATGACTGCCCTCCTGGATAATCATACTTGGGATCTCACAACTCTTCCAAAAGGCAAGAAGACAGTCAGCTGCAAATGGTTATTCACTATCAAATACACTGCTGATGGCACTATTGACAAGTACAAAGCCAGATTGGTAGCCAGGGGATTCACTCAAACTTATGGCATTGACTATAAAGAAACTTTTGCACCAGTGGCAAAGCTCAACACCGTCAAGGGTACTAATTTCTCTAGCTGTCCAACTTGACTGGCCTCTTCATCAATTGGACATAAAAAATGCTTTTCTAAATGGGGACCTTACTGAGGAGGTTTATATGACTATACCTCCTGGTTTTATCAATCCTCATACTCAAGGCAAGGTGTGCAAACTGAGGAAATCTCTATATGGCCTGAAGCAATCACCAAGGGCATGGTTTGGAAAATTAACAACTGTGGTCAAAGCCGCTGGATATCACCAATGCAATTCGATCACACTATGTTCATCAAGACAACCAACCGAAGAGGTCTATTCTTATTGTCTATGTGGATGATATCATCCTTCTTGGAGATGGCCCCGCCGAGATCCAACACTTGAAAGAATTGCCGGCAAAGGTATTTCGGGTTAAAGACTTGGGTTTACTTAAGTATTTTCTTGGCATGGAAGTAGCTAGAAACATCAAAGGAATCTCGGTCTCCCAAAGGAAATATGTACTTGGACTGCTTGAAGGAAAGCCGGCATCTTTGGGGTGCAAACCTGTCGTATCCCCAAGTAGACCCCGAAATCATACCCCGCTACATGGTGACATTGCTTGTAAGAAAGGAACAATATCAAAGACTTGTAGGGAAACTCATCTACCTATCCCATACAAGACCGGATATTGCATATGGTGTCGATCCGGTTAGTCGGTTCATGCATTGCCCTACCGAGCAACATTGGGATGCGGTGAATAGAATACTTGCGGTATTTGAAGTCCACTCCCGGCCAAGGGTTACACTTCACCAAGTCTGGCCGATAGATCCATCAAGGTCTATACCGATGCGATTGGGCCGGATGCCACATAGATAGAAGGTCTACCACGGGCTATTGTTCCTATGTATGGGGCAACTTTGTTACTTGGAGGAGCAAGAAACAACCTACGTGTCTAGAAGCGATCTTGGCCGAACTCGGGGCACTTGTTTTAGGCATTTGTGAAGCTCTTTGGCTCAAAAGAGTACTTGCGAACTTCAAAGAACCTATTCGGCAACCTATCACACTCTGTTGTGATAATAACTCAAAGACTATGCATGGCGAGAGGATCCAGTCCACCATGACAAAACAAAACATGTGGACATTGACAGACACTTTCTGAAGGAGAAGATTGATGCCAAGATTATTCAACTCCAGTATGTTCCCTCAGAAGATCAAAATGCTGATATTCTTACCAAGGCTATTCCACCTCTTACGTTCGGCGACTAAGTAGCAAACTTGGCCGCATCAATATATACGGCCCGAGTTTGAGGGGGTGTGGAAATATATCACTCATCGATCCGTCGAGGCTCGGCGGGGTGATCGGCGGATGGCTCGATCCTCGCTGATCACGGCGGACTATGTCGTGCATAACTTTATTTGTACACTTTATTTATTTGTAAAAGACATATTAATTGTGATACATATAAACAATTAATATGTCAAACTCTAGTTTACTTTATGTCATAGACATAGACATAGATTGTACTTTTACTTTTTGCTTTTGTGCCGCCCACATCTACATACTCAAGTGGCCGCCCTAGCTAGCTAGTCTCTCTCCAAATTGTATCTATTTATACTCCTTCATTATCAATGAATAAAAGATAAGTTGAAGTTTACTCTTGTGTTAACACATTCTCAAACTCTCTTCATATTGATATTTCCTCACTACACGTTTTAATTAAAACAGACGAGCAACGTAGCCGTAGCCATACCTACTAAGATAAGAAATTCTATGTGGACAATCACACTATAAAGACGTGGTAAGACTGACTCAGCGAAAAACTAAATCTTAGCGTTTCTCTATACTTATCGGATAAAATAGAAGCTCATAAAGTAATTATATAGATCTACTAGAAACACAATTATTAATCAAAATAAAATCATACATAGATCACGAGACATAGGCGTGGGCGTGTGGATCCTCATAGACAAGGAACCCGCACTGCCTCACGTCGAAATCCTAAATCTACATCATTTAACTAAGAAATAACAATCTCAAACGATAAATAATAATTGGGGAATTAATTAGAAAGAACTAAGAGAAAATAAATACAAGAACTTACATAATTGCAGAACTTGTAAAAAACTGCTCTGAGAAAAACTGAAGATTTTATTATTATAAATTGTGTATGGTGTGTGTGGCGTGTGTAAGGTGTGTACAAATATATAGGAGTAAAAATTTGCATGGGATAAGCCTAAACCAATCTGAAATAGGCTTCCTAAATCCAAAAGAAGTTTGAAAATGCGTTAGGATAATTCCCGGCCGATCTTTGGATAAGGGCAATTTCGCCCCCTTCATGCGTCCCCCCTAAGTCGGCGCCACTCTTTAGATTGGTTTGCCGGCGCTTGTCATGCTTTACTCCTCTTTTCGTGCTTATCCGATGTTTATCTTCAATGCATCCGGATTTGCTTGGATTTATCTTGTAATTTAATTTGTCCATTTATAATTATCCTCCAAAAATTATCTCAATCTACAAAATAAATAATTATCCCAAAATAAATCATATTTAAATAATAAAAACGGATAAATACCAAATTATATTTTATAAATCACATAACATTAAATAATAAATATAAACATGTGAATTAATATAAAATATATATTACTAGGCTCGATTTAAGGATAATGTTGATGACTTTTACGGGTATATTTTGACCGTCATCATGGAGCAAACACAACAGATAGATGTAGATTTGGTGCCATAGGAGTATCTATAGGTTTGGCTGCGGGCATGCCAAACTTGGATAATATCTTTTCAATAAACTCCTGCTAAGATAAGAACAACTTCCCTTGCTTCCTATCTCTACAGATCTACATCCCCATAATTTTCTTTGCATTCCCCAAATCCTTCGTCTCAAATTCAGCCTTGAGCAGATTCTTCAAATCTTGAATGTCAGACTTGTTTGCAGCAGCGATCAGCATATCATCCATATATAGAACCAGATAGATAATTGAACCATCCTTCAACTTGTTGCGATAAACACAACAATCATATGGACTCATGTTAAAACCCTGCTGAATCATATAGCTGTCAACTTCTTGTACCACTGTCTTGGGGCCTGCTTAAGTCCATACAAGGACTTCTTCAACTTGCAAACATATCCTTCCTTGCCAGGAACTTGGAAACCCTCTGGCTGAGTCATATAAATTTCCTTATCTACATCTCCATGTAGAAAATTTGTCTTCACATCATACTTGTAAAAGCGCGCACCATGGCGTGAGGCGGGGCTATGACGCCTTAACATAGGCTGAGGCACAGAAAATGCAAGGCGTGTCCAAGGTGGCGCCAAGGCGTGCAAGGTGTGAGGCGTGAGGCGTGGCGCGCCATGGAATTTTGAAGGGCAAAAACGTCAAATACATTTAAAATAACATAAAACCTAGTCAACCCATCCCATATTCTCTTCATTCCCTCTCATTCCCGCTACCTCTCCACTCCATTCCTCGCCGAAAATGCGAGCTTCATCTTCCATGGAGTAAAAAAAAAAAAAACCTAATAATTTAAAAAAGCTTACTTTTTCTCCTTCTTCTCATAATAACCGGCGAATAACTTTGGTAATAGAGCATTGCGGCTTCGACCTTTTCGGGTAACGGCTTCTCCCGTTTTTTTTTTTTTTTAATTTTAAATTCATTTTATACACATGATTGTGTTAAATAATTTATTCTTTATGTGATTATGGAGTTGAAAAACATGTTTATAATTTTCTTTTAATTAAAGAAACAATGAAAGAAAATCAAAGTAATGATGTAATGATAAATTTGATTTTGAAATAATGGAATTGAATGATTGTCAAAGTAGTGATCTTTGTTTGTTTGATTGTCTAAAACTTTAAGTAGTGAACTAGTGATCTTTGTTTGTTAGTACTTAGTAGTTTGTAGTTATTACTTATTAGGTAGTTGTATTTTCATATTTTGTTTTGATGTTTGTACAAGTAAGTGAATTAACAAGTAGTACACTACTATACTAGTATGTTCTTAATTTTAATTTCTTATGTTATGTAATTGTAAATTTGTAATGAATAATGATGCAAGTGAAGTTACTAAATTTTGATTTGCGAGTGTTCACTTTGTTATAGAATGTAAAGTTATGGTGTTAATGTTATCACTGATTCACTGTTTTAACCAATCATTTACTTGGTAGTTTAGTTCGGTTACTTACTAATAAATAACAATTTGACCACTTCCCTTTTCCTCACAATGTTGGTACTTGACTACTTGGTAGATAAGATATGGCTGGGGAAGGGCAATCATCCGATTCATCCGCAGCAAATAGAAAGGATATTGGTTGGAAATTTGCATATTTTAAAATATTAAAGATAGAAACACGGTCACAGGCAAGTTTTGTGATAAAACTACGAATGGAGGCATCTCTCGCCATAAGAAACATCTAGTTGGCGGTGTGGGTCTTGGTGTTTCAAAATGCACTAAGTGTCCATCAGTTCGAGAAGAGATAATGCAAAGTATGGTGGAAAAAAAGAATGAAAAGGAAAACGCATTGGAAGAACAATATGCCTCCAAAAGAAAGGCCAACTTTTTTGATGATTCGGATGATGATGAAGATGCTGTAGATGTGGTAGATGTGCAAGAATGTGGTATTGGTGGTAGTAGACATAAAACCACCCAAGCAAAGTCTAATAAAAAAGGTCCAATGGACCTTTTTGTTTCTAAAAAGAAAGCACATGCGACGGCGAGACAAACAAGCATAGTGGATGCTTATGACAAAAGCGAGAAGAAGAGTTTGTCGAGATATTTGTCGCTTCCTTTATCATGGTATGATCCCTTTTAATGTTTTAAATTTGGAGGCTTTCAACAAAATGGTGCAGTCCATTGGTGAGTATGGGCCTAATTTGAAGTCACCATCATGTCATGAAGCGAGTGTACCTTTCCTTAACGATGAAGTTCAATATACAAAGGATTTATTGAAAGACAATTTATATGAAACTGAAAAGTATGGTTGTTCAATTCTATCTGATGGATGGTCTGATAGGAGGGGTAGAACATTGATCAATATCATAGTTAATAATACCAAAGGGTCGATGTTCATGGAGTCTTTTGATGCCTCAAACACTGTCAAGTCAGGGACTTTGCTATTTCAGTTTCTTGATGATTTTGTAGAGCGTGTTGGGGAAAGAATGTGCTGCAAGTGGTCACGGATAATGGCAGCAACTATGTCTTAGCTGGTATATTATTTAACTTATTTATTTCTTAATTTCTTTAGTAGTTCACTAGTTTGGTTAATAATTAGCTTAATACTCGGTTAACTTATTTATTTTTTAATTTCTTTAGTTACTTACTAGTTACTAGTTACTTTAGTTGTGACAACATTTGACATTTACAAAAAATTTTCATCATCGGGGAAGATGCTACAAAATAAAAGAAATCTCTTTTGGACCCCGTGTGTCTTGCTCATTTCATAGATTTGATGTTGGAAGAAATTGATAAAATACCAATTATAAACAAGACCATAACTAAAGCGGGTCCTCTAGTTACGTTTATTTATGGTCATCCAGTGTTTTGGCATTGATGAGAACATTCACCAACAACAGGGAGTTGGCCAAGCATGGAATTACCCGTATTGCTACCAACTTTCTTACTTTACAAAGCCTTCAAAGACGGCGACGGGTTCTGGAGAAAATGTTTGTATCTGAAGAATGGTTGAAAAACATGTGGTCCAAAGATAGTAGGGGCAAGGCGATAAGGGATACTGTGTTTCAGATTTCTTTTTGGAATAATGTGACCTACATTCTAAAATTGATGGCCCTGTTGGTGACGGTTCTTTGCATTGCTGATAATGAAAAGACGCATTCTATGGGTTATATTTATGAAGCAATGGATAGAGCCAAAGAAGCAATTCTTAAGTCCTTCAACAATGACCGGAACAAATGTCAACAAATTTTGGAAGTTATTGATCGAAGGTGGGATGATCAACTTCATCATCCATTACATGCCACGGGTTATTATTTTAACCCGTTTTTTACTATCATAATCCGGAAATTGAAAGCGACACAGAAGTCATGGAAGGGGTCTTTAAATGCTTTGATAGATTGATTGATAACGAAGAACTTCAAAACAAGATCATGGGAGAATTGGCATCATATAAATTAGCATAATCATTTTTTGGATCCCAAATGGCTATTCGAGCAAGGAATAAGAGGGAGGATGAGGATAGGATGACACCCGGTCGGTAACCATTTTTTTCTTTAAATCTTTTAGTAAAACTTTACTCCAAATCTCCAATTCCAAGAAGACTAATGTTTTTTTTTCAGCGCAATGGTGGCTTACATTTGGTGTTGGTGCACCAAATTTGCAAAAGTTTGCTATCCGGATTCTAAACCTCACTGCTAGTGCATCAAGTTGCGAAAGGAATTGGAGCATTTTTGAGCATGTGAGTAGATGGTTGTAAACATGTAATTTTTACCAATTAAAGTTTACATACTCACTTTATTTTTGATAAATGTGACACAGATTCATTCAAAGAAAAGGAGCAGGCTTAAACACGATAGATTACGGGATTTGGTGTACATGAAGTACAACCAAATGCTCAAAATTAATGCTGCAAGCACGCGGAGAAGGGATCCAATAAAGTTGAGGAACATTGATAAGAGTAATGATGAGTGGATGACTGGAGATGCAGGAAATGAAAATATTCTTGATGATGAAGTTGGAGGAGATGGATTGACTTTGAGGGATTTTGTGGAGGCTTCAGGGATTGAAGAAGAAGAAAGACAAACTCGGAGTCGGAGTCGGGGTAAACAAGCGGCTTCAAAATGCACCTCTGCTTCTGCTTCATCATCCAAAGGCAAAGGCAAAGGCAAAGGCAAAGGCAAAAGAGAGGTCGAGTTTCCCGATCACAACTACAACTAGTGGATGAGGAAAAGAAGAATTTGAAGATTATGATACGAAGATGATATACAAGATCATCTTGATGTTGACCAATTTGTTTTGGATGATGATGACACCGACATTGATGAAAGAGTGGATGGGGAGAATAGTGATGAGGGGACGGGACCGATGGAGCTTATTAGTGATGATGATGAGTGATGACCAATGATTACTTGAAAGTATCATTCTAATACTTGTTTTTCCTAATGGCTAATGCCTATCTTTTATGTCATTTTGTGAACTTTAGTACTAGTATTAGTCTATTAGATTCGTTTAAAACTTTTGAAACCGGAAACCTTTTGGTTGATTGGTTAACTATAGTTTATCGGTATTCGGTAGTACTTGTTTTGTGTGTTAAAAGTTTAAAACTTGTTTAGATGACATTATGTGATCTTGTTTGTTGACTTTTATATATGTTATAATCTAAAGGGCCAAAAAAATAAGTTCTACGACTTTATTGTACGCCTTGCATGCCGAGACGCCGCCATGGCGTGCGCCATGGCGTCGGGGCGCCTCAGCCCCGCCTCACGCTTTAACAAGTATGCTTCACATCCAATTGCTCAAGTTTAAGATTCTGATGTACCAATATTGCTAATAACACGCTGGTAAGTATGTCTGACCACTGGAGAAAATATCTCTTCATAGTCTACCCACTCTTTCTCACTGAACCCTCTTGCAACCAAACGTGCCTTATATCTGATTCCCTCAGCAGATGTCATTCCTTCATTTTTCTTGAAGATCCATGTACCCTTCTATCCTGTGGTTGTTTGACTAGATCCCAAGTCTCATTCTTCTAAAGTGACTCCATTTCTTCTCCTATGGCAACAAGCCAATAAGATATCTCAGAACATGTCACAGCTTCCTTGTAAGTGTTTGGTTAAAAACCATCCACTTCTTCAGCTACCTGTAGGGCATATTCAACCATATCCTCCTCAAACCCATATCTTCTTGGGGTCTGATATTGGTCATCCTAGCTCTGCTAAGAGATATACTCTGCTGACCAACATCAGCTGTTTGAGTATCTACTGACCCTTGTTCAGCAGATTGGCTTGGATCCAGTTCTGGAGCTGCTGATTGTTGACTATCCCCTGCTGAGTCTTTTAATTCAATAGACTCTACTTGAAGCTCCACCTGTTTGTCAACCTTCTCAGTTTCTGATCCAATTTCAGATTCAGATGTGGCCCTCACATATGAGTTAACCATAATTTTCATCAAAGACTACACTCCTGCTGAGTATAACCCTATTTTCAGCTGATGACCAGATTCTATACCCTTTTACTCCATCTCCATATCCAACAAATACTCCCTTCTTGGCTCTAGGTTATAGTTTACCTTCACTAACATGGTAGTAGACTGTGCTTCCAAAAGCCCTTAGACCAGAGTAGTCTGCTGACTTTCCTAACCAAACCTCAAGTGGTGTTTTGAGCTTGATCCCAGTGTGAGGCCCCCTATTGATTAAGTAGCATGATGTGTTAACAGCCTCTGCTCAAAATCTTCTTGCCAGACTAGAATTAGAGAGCATGCATATTGCCCTCTCCAAAAGAGTTTGATTCATTTTTTCTGCAACACCATTCTGCTGCGGAGTGTCTCTGACAATATGGTGCCTAGAAATGCCTTCATTCTTGCAAAATTCATCAAACTCAGACCAACAGAATTCTAGTCCATTATTAGTTCTAAGCATCTTGATCTTCTTTCCAGTCTGATTCTCAACCAATGCCTTCCACTGTTTGAAGTGCTTGAATGCTTCACTCTTAATCTTCATCATGATTACCCAAACCATCATTGAATAATCATCTATAAAGAACACAAAATACCTGTGACCACCCAGTGACTCCACCCTTGAAGGTCCCCAACAATCAGAATGGACATAATCAAGTGTTCTTTTTGTGATGTGAATTGCTTTTGGGAACTTGCTTCTATGTAGCTTCCCAAACACACAGTGTTCACAAAGTTGCAACTCCTTGACCTTATGTCCTCCAAGTAGATCAGACTTAGACAGAATTTACATCACTCTCTCACCCATATGACCCAATCTCAATTGCCACAACTTGGTCAATTGTGACTGGTGAACTTCTGATGATGCAACAGCAGCAGAACCTAATACAGTAGACCCTTGTAGTATATGAGAGATTTTATGGTGCAACGGTTGTAGGAAGGTTATACCAAGTGGCATACATTAGAGCCTCTCATTTTTACTCTCTTTCACATAATACACTTTTATCGTGTGTGAGAGGTTAGAAATGAGTGGTTATAATGTATGCCACTTGGTATAACCTTCCTACAACGGTTGTATTTTAAAATTTCACTGTAGTATATACAATGTCCCCTGTCTGATACCTTTTAGAATCACAGCGGAACCCTTATAGACATTCACCACTCCACCTTCACCCCTGAACTTGAACCCTTTCCTGTCTACTAGACTAAGTGATATCAAATTCTTGGTCATCTGTGGAACATGCCTAACCTCATTCAGAGTGCAGAATTTACCATCATGTATCCTCAACTGAACAGATCCAATCCCGACTATTTTGCAGACCTTGTTGTTAGCCATAGCAATATTATCTCCATCAACCTGCTGATAGGTTGTAAACCATTCCCTGTTTGGACACACGTGATAAGATGCCCCAGTGTCCGGAATCGACATCATCACCGCGACAATCTCTAAGACGTTTTAAGTCAAGATGTATATCACCACACCTATCACATTTAAACCGCTTCAAGTGCAGGACGATCCATGCCATGTCAATGTAAATAAGTGCAGGACGATTCATGCCATGTCGATGTACATAAGCGTCCTGCACAGTGACGGATCCAGAAATTTTATTCAGCGGGGTCCTTAAATATTTAACAAAGTAAATAATTTCTTCACATGGTCCGAAACATTTTTCTATGCGTAAATATAAAGTATTTTTTATTTTTAACAGGATCCGCAGACCCCATTTAGGTAGGAGTAGATCCGCCTCTGGTCCTGCACGTATAGTACATCGACACGGCAGGGCGCTTATAGTACATCGATATGGCATGAATCATCCTCTATCTCATACGATCAGTTCGAAGTAAGATGCTTACAGACTCATACCAACGACACGGTGCACGTTCACCTTGGTCTGGGGCATACAACCTGGTACAAGTCTACAACGAACTCAGACAACGTTTACACAGTCAAAGACTTTAACACATGATTTCATAACGGTTCCATGATTCACGCATACAGGGCCATGATTACACCATGAATGCCCTCGTAAATGCTTCGGTTCATTGGCTACGACTTCAATAGCAGCACAATCAACTCCTCAACAAGGAATACCTATAAAATGATCATTATCCTCACAATTTAGAACTGCGTTAATAGCTTGATCCCAAATCATCTGGATACGTAGGCTATCAATCCAAATTGGCTCAGCAATGATTCATCACAAAAATCCATCATTCAAGTAATTGGATTATCCTTACGAAACTCAATTACCTGCATTAAAATCCGATTTCTCTACTGACGATTTCAAACATTGTCACTACCAAACAAATGTAATAATATCATTGTTAACAACATCAACCCACAGATAAATAAGTGTCATAAAAAGAACATGTAAACATAAAACCAACATGATATATATATATAAACCAACACTCGTCTTATTGCGCCACCCCGGATCATGCCTAAAAATATTTGGGGAAAAACCACTTAAAAATGAGGCGGGGAACACCTAAAAAAAGTCACAATCATGCCTATAAGGCGCTTAAGATTTGGATATACATAGGCACCACAAACACCCCTAAGGCGCTTCAAGTCTGGATGGGCATCGCCACTGCTACCAACCCCAGGGCGCTTCAAGTCTGGATGGAGATCATCGTTACCATCTGGCCACCTGTAAATATCATCAACATACCAAAAAATACCCCTAAGGTGCTTCAAGTCTGGCTGGACATCATCGTTACCATCTGGCCACCTGTAAATATCACCAGCATACCAATATAAGGCAGAAGGTAGAGTACGAGCATGAACGTGTATAAAATGTAGGTTTTGTATTGAACGTATTAACTACAATTTTATAAGAGGCATATACCGGCAGTGAACCTTGGAGTAAACAAGAAATAATGAAGTCACTATTCACAGAAGGTAATGTCTGGCACTCAGTCTAGTTGTAGTACAATTTTTTTATTTTAAAGAGTCACCTGTCAAAAGCTCTCGAAACCAAATTGACCTCCAATACACACATAATTTGGTAAAAGCATTAGAATGGAAAAAATCACAATACCTTGAGTGGTGTATTCTATCAGAAGGTGCAGTAGCAGAAGAACCACCATACATATTCACAAGTTCTTTCTCAATATATCCCACCAGCTTCCCGAAATTCTTCAAGTAATAAGGATAAGTCCCCTCCTTCTCAGGAGCATATTCCTTAATGCTTGAAAAAAAAAATTTAAAAAATTAGGGCAATATTGAAAAAAATAAAAGTTTTGACAAAGTGAAGAAAAGACAAATACCTAATGCTTAGATAACCCGCCTGTGAATCACCCTCACGGTATGCATCAACAAACAGTTTCCTACAAAATCCAAAAGCCTTCACAAATATTTTCTTCGGACCCTGCTTAGGGTTGGTATATATAAACGCATAATAATCATCATACTGGTTCCAATCCTCTATACCGACTTCCTCTGCATTATAATTTCCAAAGTAAATATAATAAGTTGGTCAAATATAAATAAATTATCCAAAGTAAATATAGACAAAACTAAAATAACTGAATGAGAACCATTTTGTGTAACAGAGAATCCAACTTAGATTTTCTGGTGTATCCATTACCTATTTAGTATAGGCAATTACATCACAGCCATACACATGTCAAGCATCAACACCACACTAATACAAAGGATAAGATAAACAATACTAGTACTTTTGATGACTACTCTAACATCCCCTCAAACGAAAGGGGGTGTGACACCATGCACATTGAGTTTGGCTCAAAATTCACATATCTTGGTTGCATGCAATGGCTTAATCAAGCAATCAGCCACTTGCTCAGCTGAGGGGATGTAAGCAACCTGCAATTTGCCTTGCAAAACCTGATCTCCCACAAAATGGACAGTAATCTCGATGTGCTTTGTCCTTGCATGGAAAACTGGATTTTTGGCCAGAGAAAGTAATAGGAAATCTGGGCAAGGACATGTGAATTTCTTGAAGTAGAGACCTAATCCACTGTAATTTTGCTGCTACATGAGCCAATGTTTTGTACTCACTCTCAGTGTTGGACTTGGAAACAACTAACTCTTCTGGAACTCCAAGAAACTAGGGAACCAGCTAAGTAAACACAATATTTTGCTACAGAACATCTGTCAGGTATGCTCAGGTAGAGAGAGACATTAGTAAACAGAGAACTAAGATTAGTTAACTTCTTTGTGGTAAGGACCGTAGAAGTTGGTGTTGGCTTCAAATTTTCCATCTCCAACATCTGCAAAAGTTGAACAGCATACTGATGTTGATTAAGATATAGACCTACAGAATCTCTGTGGATTTGCATACCCAGAAAATGGGTGAGAGGACCCAGATCCTTTAAAGAAAACCTGGCATTGAGTTTAGAGATGAACTGATGGATCAAAGTAGAAGAGGTGCTTGTGATTAGAATATCATCCACATAAATTAACACATACAAAAGTTGAGAACCTTGTAAGAAAATTACGTCAGCCCATTAAATGAGCATGAGTAATTTCCTTTACCGTAATAGTGGTCTTGTAGGAAATTAGTTTTCCCTAGGAAATATGCTAATTTTATTTATTGGTTATTTGAAAGGAGTTTTAATCCGATTAAAACTCGGCTTTGACGGACAGCCGAGATTAAAGCTACACCCTAGGTCAATTCGGATTTCAGCCCTCTCTCCACCTATAAAAGCATGCTTTATTCCATCATAAAGCATATGAAATAAACCAACACATCACGGTTGTAGGCAAGGAGAGCTATATCGAAATCCTCAACAAGGCGTCAATAACATCATGGCAAAACGGAGCAGAAATCGAATTGCAATGGAGATAGGGAAACGATCCTGATGATTTCTTCTGCTATTGAGATATTCTGAATCGATTGTTTTATTTAACAAACCTTGCATCCATACAAACAGAGATACATGAGATTTTTCCTACTAAAAACCCTACAACACCAGTTGATTTCTCAATTCCTCAAATCAAGCCTTGGGGGCTTGCTTAAGGTCATACAGGACCTTCGTGAGTCTACAAATGATTATGGTGAGCAGATCAACAAACCCCCCAGGTTGAGGCATAAAGATAAATTCTGTGAGATTACCATTGAGAAAAGCATTGTTTATGTCAATCTGTCTAATAGACCAGTCTATAGAGACAACAAGTGCCAAATGATCCTAATAGTGGAGGCCTTGGCCACGAGACTGAAAGTTTCATGATAATCAATTCAAGGAGTCTAATGGAACCCTTTAGCTACCACAATTGCTTTGTGTTTAAGGATGGACCCACCAGGTTTCAACTTGAGTTTATAGACCTACTTGTTTCTAACCGAGTGTTGTTGAGGATCACGGGGAACCAGATCCCAGGTCTGGTTCTGGATGAGAGCCTTAAATTCCTTTCCATGGTTTATTTCCCGGAGGGATCAGCTAATGCATCAGACAGAGGTTCTGTTGGATATGGTGAGGTGGAAGTTGTAGTTAGATAAGAATATGTTTTTGGCTTGTAAAATTCCATCCTTAGATCTAGTTCTCATAGGATGCTGATTAACTGTGATGGAGAAAGGGATGGAGGAGAAGGAGGAACTGGTAAGAATTTGAGCAGAATGTGAGGAAAGATGGATAGGGTTGGTGAGGGAGAAGTAGTGGATCGAGAGGAATTTGAGGAGTGTGAACTTGAATCAGTTGTGGTGGGAGTTTTTCATGAGATGGGAATGGACACCTGAGAGGGGGAGGAGGCAGAACTTGTTGGTGTTAAAGAACTGGGTGAGACTGTTGTATGCGATGTCAGTGAATGGTCTTGACCGGCTGCACTTGTTGTAAGAGGGATAGCCAGGGTGAGAGTGTTAGAATGTAATGCAGACACAAAGGATGATGGGAAAGATGTAGTGTTTTTGGGGAATCCAGTTTTGTAAGGAAAGTGTTTTTCATTGAAAGTGGCATCCTTAGAGGCTAAAATTCTTCCACTAGAGGACAAACACGGATGACCCTTGTGAAGAGGACTAAAACCAAGAGACGCACACAAATCAGTATGAAATCGAAACTTATGTTTGTAATAGGGTTTAAGAAGGGATTACAAGCACATCCAAAGACTTTAAGATTGGAGTAAGCGGATGGTTTGGAGAATAAACACTCAAAATGAGTTTTGTGATTGAGGAAAGGGGTAGGAAGGACATTAATAAGTCTGACAGCATGAATGAAACTTTTTGTCCAAAATCTAAGGGGCAAGGATGCCTAAGCTAGAAGAGTTAGCCCTAATTCAACTATATGTTTGTGTTTTCTTTTAGCCTTGCCATTTTGGGCATGAGCATAGGGGCAAGGGTGCCTAAATAGGATAACCTGATCTTGAAAAGGGGACAAAGTATCTAAACTCCCCCTAATATGATTGGAGGGCTATGATCATGGTATTAAATTGGTTTTCAACTTGAGTTTTAAACTATCTGAGTACAGATTGAGCATCATATTTTTTAACTTTAATGGAAAAATCCAAGTGAATCTGAAGAAGTAACAAGCAAAATGAATGTAGTACAAGTGTCAAGTAGTGGATTTGACTGGGGATGGTCCCCATAAGTATGTATGAACCAATTCAAGAATTTGAGTGGTTTCAGAAATGGATGTGTAGGGAAGAGTGTGTTGTTTTCCAAACCGGAAAATTTCACAAAAATCAAAATTTTCATTCATATAAATATTGCAACTTTTGAGTATATGATTGAGAACCCTAAAAGATGGATGTCTCATCCTTCTATGCCATAACTGGACATTATCATGAGAAGATTTCATACTGACAAAGATTTTTACAAACTTCGAACTCTCTTGATCAAAACTAGATCTAACATTAGGACTGATACTAGAACTGACATTAGGACTGAAGACTTGAAGGTTGGATGACTTGGATCGAAGTGAGCTCTTAAACACATTTGTTGGCGAGTGCAACTGATAAAGACTATTCTTAAGTTCCCCTGCTATAAGTACTCTCCATGTTGGCTTGTCGTTCACAAAACAACAAGAGGAATGAAATTCTATAAACACAGAGTTATCAGCTGTAAATTTGGATACACGAACATGTAGAATATGATTAAGGTTAATATTAGAATTCTGGAAAGATACAGTAGAGTGTCCAACATGTTTAATGGGAAGAGACTCACCATTTCCAACAATGAGGGTGTCCGATCCATCATATCTTGATCCAAGATGCAGATTGTTGATGTTAGAATTTAGATGACTTGTTGCTCCTCTGTCAGCATACCAATAGAGATCATAAACAGCTTCAGGTCTTGTAAGATAGGCAACACTAGGTCAAGGTCCAGAATTGGCTCCACCAGATAAATTAACATGTCCCTGAAAACTGAAATCAAATATGTGCCAACACTTCACAGCAGTATGTCCAAGCTTTCGACACACTTGGCAAGTAGGTCTAGGTTGATTTCCATTTGCATTGGACGAGGTCCTACCACCTTTTCCTCTGTTTCCTATTCCTCTTCCACTTTCATTGGAAGGAGGTCTGTAACTTGGTCTAGGTCCAACATTCTTATTCATAGCAACATTAGCAGTCTAATTTGCAAGATCCAAAGTGACAGTGGGATTGAATCTAGCTACTAAACGCTCATGAGTGATAAGTTGGGACTGTACCTCTAGCCAGGAAAGAGATACAATCCGAGATGTGATGTTGAAAATAACTGATTCATACTCTTTGCTCAATCCACCCAGGGTTGCAAGGATAAGCTCAAACTTGGAAATTGGATAGCTTGTTGGTGCTAATCCATCTAAATACGATTTCATTTTAGCAAGATAGTCCATCATAGGTTTGGTTCCCTTCCCAGATTTGGTGAGAGCATCATTCAATTAGAGCATCCTGGCTTCAGACCGGTTATTGAAGAGAACCTCAAGAGTTTTCCAGGCATCATAGGCAGTGGAGCACCCAATGGCTTCTACTAAGGCATGCTCGGTCATATGGATATGCAAGCATCCAACCAAATAGCAATTGATTTGTGACAACCTCTCATAAGCTGGATTGAGTTGAACCAAGTACCTATCATCAACTCCTATGGTGGAAGTGTATTGTGGGGGGGTTTATGTGAGCTTCCTAGCAGGTGACCTTATGCCCATTGCCCACGAACAACAGGAATAATGGTTGATTTCCACAACTAGTAATTTGTTCAATCTCACTTACATTGCAACTCTGGTTTAAATTGTTGATGAATGGAGTCAAACTCCTTGGTGTGTTCCTGTTGTAGGAAGTGAAGGCGAAGCTGGGATGAGTTGTGACGGAGGAGAACGCTGAATAAACATCGCCAAGGGAGGAGAGAGCTCTGCATGAAGGAAAAGTTGGGATAGCTTGAAGCAGATAAGGTAGGGAGTGAAGAAATGATCGGTGTTGAGGTCACTCTGGAGCTTGGAGCGCCAGATATGATGGTAGTTTGGATGGTGGCCGGAGTTCCGGCAGAGGTATCGGCGTCAAGCCTAGTACTGCTCCATCTTGTGTAAAAGAGAATCCATCTTAGATTTTCTGGTGTATCCATTAGGTATTTACGGTGAGATATTTTATGGTGCAACGGTTGTAGGAAGGTTATACCAAGTGGAATTCATTAGAGCCTCTCATTTTTACTCTCTTTCACATAATACACTTTTATCATGTGTGAAAGGTTAGAAATGAGTGATTGTAATGTATGCCACTTGATAAAACCATTCTACAACGGTTGTATTTTAAAATTTCACATTTACAGTATAGGCAATTACATCATGGGAGTGATAGGTTTATTTCTTAAATCTACACCATTTTTACACCATTATCATTCCACCAAATATTTTTCACTTGTATAAAAAATAAAAAATAAACTTGAAACAATCACAACCACAATAAGATTAAGATTAACTTGGTTGTAAACATGGTTAGACTTAAGATAGTAACTCTATATTACCCTTACATCATAGCCACACACATGTCAAGAGAAAGAAAAAAAAACATCTACACTACACTAATACAAAAGATAAAATTAACAATACTAAGTATTTAGTTTGATGTCTACTTTAACAAATGTACATAAACAAAAAAAAAACTGCATATTATATATTCAATAAGCAAATTAAAAACCTGAAATATATTCAATCAAAAATAAAATAAAGTCTTCTTCCCCTCGAAAACAAAAAAATTAATAAAATAAAAATAAAAACTTGAAATATATAGCTTAAGAAGAATACCTGAGGAAGAGATATAGATGCCCTCGGTGGACGCACGAGAACCGGTGGCATGGAGTCGGAAGCCGGAGGCCATCAAAGTCGCATGAACGGCAAATGCAATCTTATCCTCAGCGTTGCGAAAGGTGGGCCCGGCATCCCTTATTACCTCATAAACTAACTCTTCTGTTAGTATTCCCATACCTTAATTAATTTCTGAAGTACAGGGATAATTAGTTTTAAGCTCTCGGGAATCCTTTCTCTCTCTCCGTAACATGTGTGTGAACAGTGAAGAGAAGCTGGGAGAGATGTTACCTTTTTATTTGATCAAGTACGACGGATTTCTTTTTTAATTTAAACAAGTTTACAAAACGACGCTATATCCTTTTAACAAGGGAAACTCTCAAATTTTTTTTTTTTTTTTAAGGCAGAAACTCACACATCTGCCACACATTAAAAAAATAAAAAAATTGAAGGGTAATTGTCCCTTCATCTTTGAATAAATTAGTACTTATCATTTTGGATTCATACACAGAGTTTAACGACGCAGCCGCCATGGAAACCCTCTCCGTTATGGAAAAGTAATATCTCGAATTTTAAAAAACGAGTGGTGGTCCTAAAGGACAACTTTACATCTTAAATGAAGAATAGGACAAAAAAAATAATATTTGGTTGAGAAGGACAAAAAAAGAAGAGATGTATAAAAATACCCTTAATGATAATTAAAGATATTTTTTATTTTGTTTTCAGCAAAATCGGGTAAATTAACGAAACGTTACTACATTTTCCTTAGAAATGTTCAAAGTCAAAATCTCACTCCGTTTTTCGCGTTTTCATTGTTTACGGTAGCTTTCTATACCCTATTTGGGAAGGGGAACGATTGGGGATTTGTGTACGCTTAAGATCGTGCGCATTCATGAAAAAAATACCGAAACGTTACTACTTTTTCGTGAAATGTTACTACGATTGTTTGAATTTGTTACTACATTATGTAGCAATGTTACTTTAATTTGATTTTTTGTTACTACTTCTCCCGGAAGATTACTCATAGTGAAATTCAAAGAAAATTAACGAGAGAAGATTTTGAGAGTGACAAATCGAAATTAAAGTTACTACTTCTCCTGAAGATTACAAAATCAAATTAAAGTTACTACTTCTCTGGAAGATTACTCATAGTGAAATTCAAAGAAAATTAACAGAGAAGATTTTGAGAGTGACAAATCGAAAAGCCGAGACCAAAAACCAAAATTTGGCGGTAGAAAGCTAATGATCCTTTCTTCCAGTAACCAAAGCTGCCTGGTTTGATAATTTTGGTCTACATACAATCTCCGGCATCGGAGGGCTCAGATCGGCAGGGGTTGTTTGAAACCGGCCGGAATCCGCCGTACGTATGAAGAGGCAGTCGGACCATATTCTATTTGTTCTTCCGCCGATCGATGATGCTGCAATGGATTCTCCGATCAACGTTTCCGGTGATCGGCTTCTCGTGCCGCCGCTTAACTTCTCATGGTTCTTTGCAATAGATTCGCCGGCGCTTAACTTCTCGTGCCGCCGCTGATGATGCTGCAATGGATTCGCCGCTTAACTCCGCTGAAAATGCAGGATCGGATCTTATCATTTGTTGTAGAAGAATGAGGAGCAATTTGTTGCAGAAGAAGGAGGCGCAGAATGAAGGAGGCTAGGGTTTATTTTAGGATAATGGAGGAATGATGCACATAATGGAGGAATCAGACTAGTTCTAATTATAAAGGGTATTTTTGGATTGACATTATTTTTTGTCCTTTACAACCATTGTATTTTTTTATTGTCCTTTTTACATAAATAAGATGTAAAATAGTCCTTTACAACCTTATCCTATTTTAAAAAAGACAGACGAGTCAATTTGTAAGGTTCGGTATATTATATTTATTTATTTATGAATTTTTAAGGATATTTAAAATAAAAGAAAAAAAAGGAAAAATAAAAGGATTATTGGAATTATTTATCATTAAAGGGAAAGTAATGGAGTAAAGGAAGGGAGGTTTTTCTTGGGAAATTAACTTCCCATTATGCTAGGAAGTTTTTTTTGTCAGAAAACTAGAATTTAATCACAAAGCACGAACTTCAGAAATACAAAGAAAAACTTAAAAGACTAAAGGAAGACTTCTTCATGCTTTTTTATTTTTTATTTTTAAAACCTTGTAATTTTATCAGTAATAAAAAGAAAGTTATAAGGTTTTTGGGTCCTCACGGCCTCGTTCAGAAAAGACATGTCCTCAATATGCATCCCCCATCTCCTTAAAACCCTAGTCCGGAAAACTCAATATGGGAGAAACAGAGTGTTAGGGAAAGAGTGTGGGCGTCCGTACATTGGAAAAAGACTATAAAGCAACAAAACAAAAAGTCAGGGAGGTACAACTCCAAAACAAAACAAAGAGAGGTAAACCGGCTACATAAACCAAAGCTATAGCCTAAAAGAGAACTCCATACTGCAAGAGGAACCGCATCATCATTCAGCAAAAGCTGTAGCCTCATAAGCCATCGGTCATGATAGAAAAACTCCAGCAACATAGGCCGGAAAAACAGAGGAGCACACACCAGAATACAGAACCGCAGATATAAGGATGCTAACAATGGATAGAAAAAAGATACAACTTGTTTGCACTCTCCTTGTGAAATGAAGAGTGCGTCCGGGTGAAAAAGCCGTATCAACACCCCCAAATTCTGCAAAATCAGTAGGAAGTTTGCAAAATACAAGCAGCAATTAACTGGACATTTTTTTTATAGAGATTTGGTGATTCAGGAGAAAGCATCTGGGCAACCTGTTTGCACTCTCCATAGTAAATGAAGAGTGCTTCCAAGATTGCAGGTGATTAATGAATTCTGATAAATCGGAGTTGAAGATTATCCCTCAATACAAGAAGCCCAACTATGCCTGGAAAATTGAAGCAATCCAACTCTTGGGATGTTTGAGTAGAGCTACCCAATTTTGCAAGATGATCCGCCACAGCATTTCCTTCGCGGTGCACATGTGAAACTGTTATCTACTGCATTTGAATAATCTGTTGCAGCTCATAGTTGTTTCGGAGGAATCTACTTGCCCTGGCGAATACCTCGTGAAGGAAGGATAATATCCTACTATCTAATATCGTACTTTTTTTGGTTTTGCTACCCCTTTCTATCGTATATGACGTAGTTATATATTCCTTAAGTAAATTATTTTGAACCAAACGCCTGTTGTTATTTCTTCTACGCCCCATGCGGGACTTACAGGTTGTACTTTTCCAGTTAGTCCATAAGGATCGGACACCCATATTCCAGGACCGTACAAACCTGTTATATGAAATGCACCAACCCCTACTCTAAGTACTTCCAAGGTGTGGCCAATCAACATGTTCATTAACACTTGGGAATCCACCTCCGCATGGATTGAATGACTATCATAATACTTACAATGATCGATGCCATTTTTCAAAAGCCTTGCCTCCATATTGGTACAGTAGCCATAAGCCTCATACCCAGCTTGAAAAACCTTACCGGTACCATCTCTGATGACATACCCTCCTCCTGCAAGGCCAGGATTTCCTAAAGATGACCCATCACTATTGATTTTGAGTTGCCCAGCCAAATGAGGAGTCCATTTAATTAACCGGATTATCTTTTGAGGAGGAGCAACAAAGCTGTGAGGCAATCCACTTTCCACCAAAATAGCATCATCCTTTGTAATTTGGTAAAGCTGCATAATTTTGGATGCAAACATAATATTTTGCTTGACCTCTTGTACACACATTTGAACAGATGCTTGAGTTGTACCATAGATAGAAGTATTCCTGCTTTTCCAAAGACCCTATAAAATAAAAATAAAGAGAAGTTTCAGAATTTTACTAAGAGAACACCCAACAGAATTATGAATCCATGATTCCTTAAAGTTGTTCCAAATGCCCATTTGAGGTCTAAAGTTCAATAAGTCCTGGAAATGAGACCAAATCTCCTGAGCTTGCTGGCATTTCCAGAACACATGAATTGCTTATCAGCACAATAAACACATTTAAAGGGGCCATGTATATATGCCTAATTTATGCAATTGTGCTGGGAATGGCAGTAAATTGTTATACAGTCTCCATAGAAAAAACGAGATCTTGATAGGGATATGAGGCTTTCATATTTCACCCATCTCAAAAAGTTTGGGCCTTTTTTGCCTAATCAATTGATAAGCTGATGAGACAGAAAACTCCCCTGAATTTGCAGGAGTCCAAATCCATTTCTTGAAAACCCCACCTTTGTATCTGGTATACTCATCCATAACTTCATGTGATGCTGACAACAACTTCTAAGCATGCAGTTTGTACAAGGGATACTCACTACCTATAATCTTGGATGCCCACAAACCTTGACCAGTTTTGAGCTTCCACCAAAGCTTACAAGAAAAGCTCTCTTGTATACAGGGGCGGCTGCAGGAATTGTGTGACACGGATCAGGAATCGATAACGACACATCGTATTACAAGTTTCTAATGCAATATATAAAAAATATATGTATAATGGGTCAATAATCAATATATGAAAACAACATCTCTGTTTAGAATAACTATGTTTTCTGCTGATGACCAGATTCTGTAACCTTTCACTCCATCACCATAACCTACAAACACTCCTTTTCCACCTTCACCTTTGTAAGTGAACCCTAATATTTGATTCGATTCGGTGTATTCCATAGGCTCGTATTCGGCTCGAAAATGTTCGATTCGGGGCTTGATTCGTATCATCAAACGTCAAATCAAGCTTTAGAAATAGGTATTCGGCTCGAAAACCAAACATGTTCGATAATATTCGGCTCGATTAAGCGCTAATATATTATATTATATTCGGTTCAATATAATATAATAATATTCCCTAAAAATAAATTCTCAATATATTATTTCCAATTTTCCATCTTCATTCGGTCATTCCGTTCCGTCTTTCTTTTTTCCGTTCAAACCATTGAAAGTCTGAAACCAGTGAAACCACATCCGCCGGACCGCCGCTCTCCATGCCACCTCTCTTCGATTCACCACGAATTGCTCAAAATCTGCATCCATGAATCACTCGGTTTGTATCCCCAGAATCTCCTCTCTCTAAAGACATATTTAATTCGTATTTTCGAATTGAAGGGCTCTTGATTCTGCTCTCTCAGACTCTCACTCCACCGGAGTCACCGGACCACCGCCGATCTCTTGGGTTGCCGCCTTCATTCCTTCATCTCACCGGCGAAGGCGATGTCAGAACATTCACCGGACGGTCTGGAGTCTCTGAGCCCCTTTTCGAATTCAGGTCCGATATTAGGGTTTTCAAGCATTTAGTCAGTAGAATTTTAGGAGGATTTAGTACTCTTGGTTATGCTGCATGTTTTCCTTAATCTCATCTTACTTTGATCTGTAGCATTTATGATAAACCAACTCGATGTAAATTGAGATAAAATTAACTTCCTTTTTTGGATGGCTACAAATTGTTTCAATTAAACTAGTTTTAAATGGGAAATGATCTAACTTCTCTGCGATACGGTAGCTTATAACGAGTAATACTTTGGAAAAAAGGCTTTATTTTGTTTCTGTACATACTTGAGTCTTCAACTTTTGATTAAAAGTTCTTCTTTTTGAGTTATTTTCGGTTTGGTTCTCCTTAGTTGTTCCATGTCTGTTAATTGGTGAATTAGTGAATTAGTGATATTAGTGATATTACATTTAATTAGTGAATTAGTGATATTAGTGAATTAGTGATATTAGTGATATTACATTTAATGTGAATTAGTGATATTACATTTAATTTTTTAAACTATATGATGACTGCTTCTTTTGTTGATTCTTCAGATACCCCCCTACGAATAATATTGAAATATTGCGGTTTGATATTGAGGAAATTGCTAGTGAGAAAGGAATTGGGGGCAACCCAGATTTGGGCAGGGTTGAGGTGGATTCTATTGATGGGCCTGAGGCTGAGGGAGTTGATGAAGATAATGATGAGCCCGGAGGTAAATCAAGATCTCAAGTGTGGGATCATATGGAGCTTGTGACACTACCTGGTGGTGTTCAAAAGAACAAATGTATCCATTGCAAGAAGTTGCTATCAGTTCAGAAGAATAAGACTACAACCCATCTTCTTCGGCACTTGAAAGATGCTTGTCCATTCAAAGATAAATACTTCCCCAAACCACTAAAGGATGCTGCCGCTTCTCATGGCCTTCGTCAAACTCAATTGCATGGGGTTGTTCTATCAGAAGGTGAAAGTTCTATATCTACTTTTGTCTTTAGTTTTGAGAGGGTTAAATTGCTTGCTGCGCATATGATTTTAGCTCACGAGTACCCTTTTAGCATTGTGGAGCATAAAGTGTTTAATGAGTTCTTGAGAGCCTATACTCCTTACTATTCAAAAATCACTAGGTACATTGTTAGAAAAGAGTGCTTCAAAGTTTATGAAGAAGAAAAAGAAAAGATTAACGGGATTTTGGAGAAGGTGAATAGAGTTAGTTTAACTACTGATTGTTGGTGGTCTGGGGTTCAGAGGATTGGGTACATGGTAATAACAGTTCATTACATTGATAGAAACTGGACTTTGCAGAAGAGAGTACTCTCTTTTGTCAATGTACCTCCACCTCATAATGGAGCTGCATTGGCTAAAGAAGTACATAGGGTGTGTAATGCATTTGGAATTAGTGACAAAGTATCCTCTGTGACTGTTGACAATGCTTCTGCAAATGATGCGTGCATATCTATTTTGAAAAAGGATTATGATTTGTTGTCAAATCTTGTGTTGGATGGTAAACTTTTTCATGTTAGATGTTGTGCTCATATCATAAATCTGTTGGTTAGGGATGGTTTGAAAGAGATTGAGCATGTTACTGAAAATGTTAGAGATGGAGTGAAATACTTGTTTGGATCAGAAAATAGACTTTCCTCTTTCAATGAACATAGGCTGAATTTAAAGTTGCCTCCAAATAAGTTAGTATTAGACAATAACACGAGGTGGAATTCTACGTTTGTGATGTTGTCTACTGCTTATAAGTACAAACAATGTTTTAGTAAGTTTGGGGAAGACGATGAATCTTTTGCAAAGCATTGCCCTTCTGATGGTGAGTGGGCCGAGGTTAATGAAGTTTGTGAATTTCTTGAGGTGTTTCGTGATGTTACTAACCTTATTTCTGGAAGTAATTATCCAACCGTGAATCTGTTTCTTTTGGAATTATCTAGAATTAAGGAATTGATCAATGCTCAGATGGATGCCTCTTGTAAAAAACATATGCAAAATATGGCTGATAGAATGGCCCTTAAGTATGATAAGTACTGGGAGGAATGTGATTTGTTGCTTAGTTTTGGTTCTATTCTGGATGCTAGATATAAGAAGGAGATGATCAAATTTGCTTATGCTTCAATGTACCCTTTGGATTTTGAGGAAAAGGTTGAGGTTGTTTTGAGTAAGTTCAATGAACTATTTGATAAGTATCTTAAGGTCTATGGTGATGGGACAGCAAAAGAACCAGAAACTTTTAGTTCCTCTATAAAAGTACCTCCCTTTTCCACAGCTGGTAAAAGAAAGTATGATGAGTTTATGAAGAAAATGCAAAGTAAGGGGAAGGAGAAATCAGAGCTTGAATTGTATTATGAGGAACCTTGCTATCCAAATGTTGGTAGTTTTGATGCCCTTGCTTGGTGGAAAGGGAATGAGGGGAAATACAAAGTGTTATCCAAAGTGGCCATGGATATTTTGTCTATCCCAATTACAACTGTTGCCTCAGAATCTACCTTTAGTGCTGGTGGTAGAGTTATAGACAAAAAAAGAGCTTCTATGAGAAGGGATACAATTGAGGTTTTGCTTTGCGGTGGAGACTGGATAAAGGAAGCTTATGGAGTCAGATCATTGAAAGAGGTATACCTAAATTACATGAGTTTTTCTTTATCTTAACTAATATTTTGAAGTTACTAATGTTTGAAGCTAACTTGTTATTTTCAGGGGAATGAAGATCCCATTGAATTGGAGTTTGAAAATGAATATGATATGAAAGATCCTTATGATACTGCTAGTGGTAAGTGGTAACATGATTTCTTCCATTTTTTTTCCATTTGATTTCTTCTCTGTTGTTGTCTGTGTACTTTTCTTCCATTGTACATTGATTTGGGGAATTGAGCTCTTTTGACTGTTTGAATCTAGAGCAATGTGGTGGTGTCATGTGTTTATGCATCTACTTTTTCTCCATCTGGCCTTCTGGTTAATTAAGCCTTGACTTTGTCGAGTTTGGTAAACTTGTTGACGAACATTTACTTGCTATTTCTGATTCTATATATATATATAGAATGGTATAGCAGATGAGGCTGTTATTTGTCTCACTTGCCTTCACACCAGATCTTTACCTATTTCTGCTAAAGACATTTCTTTAGTTTCTACTGTGCAATAGGGAAAATCCTTTCTCTAAATATGATTCATTCACGAAAATTCAGCTTGATAAGGTCTCTCTTACAAATATTTATGCACACATTTCACAAACATCTTGGTACAAATTTTACTTGTGCATGTTGTCTTAAATTATCCTCATCCAACATTTGGGCCTCTAAGCGTAATTCCTAGGTTATGTTCTTTCAAGTGAAGAAAATTGGGGTTGGTCTATGAATATTCAAACACCTTCAGATGATAGAACAATATACACGACATTTTCTGTAATTTGGATTGTTTTTTTTCTACACACTTATTCTTAGTTTCATGTGATTAGAAGTAGTTTTGACTTCTGAAGAGTGTTTTGTGACGTTAATTAACTCTTCATGTGTTTACAATAGATGTTGCTACAGAAACCATGCGGGAAGTACCTTCTCAGGCTGTGAACACAACAAAACAATCCAAATCTAGCGGTAGCGGCAAACCACCCTTCAACAAAAGCCAAAAAAAAGGCTAGGAGAACATGAATTGGATTGGGATTTGGAAGTGTATTTTGGATTTTGGTGACTTTACTACTTTTGGTTTATGAAGTTGTTCCAATTTGAATTCATTTTGACGTTTTAGACATGTAATGTAATATTTTGGACTACTATTTTGGACATGTTATATTTTGGACATGTTATATTTTGGGGCATGTAATATTTTTGAACTAGAATTTTTTTTTTATTCCTTTCACAAAAAAAATTTATATATATATAAACATGTCCGAACGAGCCGAACATGTTTGAACTATTCGAACATTTCGAGCCGAATCGGACCGAATAATTTCCCCCATTTAAAATTTCGAGCCGAGCCGAACCTAATATTTTAGGCTCGAAAATTTCGAGCCGAGCCGAACCTATATTCGAATAATTTCGAGCCGAATCAAATAATGACGGGGTTCGGTAGGGTTCGGCTCGTTGTAAAGCTGACTTTACGTCCTCCAATGCCACTGTATCCTTCCCAACTATGAATGACTGCACAAAGTTCTCATAAGAAGCTGGTAGTGAAACCAGCAAGATCAGAGCAACATCCTCATCCTCAATCTTAACATCAATATTCCTAAGATCAAGTAATATTGTGTTCAGCTGATCAAGGTGAGCCCTCAACTGAGTACCCTTATGCATCCTTAGGCTGAACAGCCTTTGCTTCAGCAACAACTTGTTGGTCAATGACTTATGTAGGATGTAATATCGCCGGATGGATCAAAGATCCTCCCGATTATGCAGCGGAAACTACAAGATCTAGATCTAACAACCAAAATACATAAATAAATAGATCTAAACCTACGAGGGGGTTAGATTGCTTACCGGTTTATTGTGAATAAATGTCTAGAACAATCCGAGATCCAAGATCCAAGAATTGAGAAGCCACCGTCTTCCGACGTGTATCTCCAAGAAACACCAAGTGGATGGTGTTTCAAGCCGCTTGACCTCCTCGATATGCTACCTTAGAAAAACCCAAAGTTTTTCTAAAACTCAAACCCAAGTATAGGAGCCGAAAATTCTAAGCTCCAATACTCCCAAAAGTCAAAATTTGTGATGTGTCATAAGGCTTGGGAGAACTCTCTTTATATAGGAGAGTAATCATTGTCTTCCAAGGATTTAATTAATTAACGGATAACCAATTATAATAATCCTTATTCCAATAAAAGAAAAATATAATTTATATCCCAAACAAATTAGGATAAATAAATATATCTAATATTTCATGAATTATCAATTTACAAATAAAAGATAAATCACATGTAAAATAATTATCCAAGAAAACTAATTCCTTAATAATTAATCAACATAAAATGTGCCCCACCCTAGAAAAAATAGGCCTACACGCATTTTTGACACATTGGGCCGAGTCCACGAATTTTTTTTCCATGTATTTAATTATCTAGTTCAACTAAACAATTAATCTACATATCAATTAAATAGTCCAATCCAACTATTTAATTATAATTAAGGTGAAACGACGAGAAAACCTATGCTATGTTAGGAGCCACGCCGGGGACCATGGACCCATATTCAGTAGCTACAATAAATTAAATAATATTATCCGTCAGACCGAACAATAATATTCAATCTATTAATTCCGGGATTACACCACCATAAACCCGAAACTGAACTCTGCCGAATATAGATAACTTACACTCAACCATGAGTCGAAAGCGTCCACTGATATAATCATTACATACGGATAAATCCTCCATAGACTGTTCATTTCGAGTCGGGATATTTCCGTAAACCCTTCTCGAAACATATTATCCTTATTTACCATTAACCCCCTAGTGATCAATTAGTTCACATACCGGACTAGTAGCTAATTAGTCTAATCGAACTCCCGGGATCGATCAGTTTCTTAGGGCTAACAAATAAGGGAACTGTCTGTCTACTTCCCGAGGGAAGGAATGGATTCCATATCTGTGATAGCACAGACTAGTCACTCATCCCAGAACAGAGCCAACGAGAAGTGTTGGACCACATACTACGAAGTGATCCTTACTAACACATCAAACTCTACCCTAGTCTAAGCAGTTGTCTGTGATCACCTCAGGATTGAGATTAATCCATATATGATCATCTTGTGATTCGGTAAGACTTCTCGATTACGGAATTATATCGAGAACTCAAATCAAATCGGTCCAGCCCTATATGATTATCATCATATATAAATGCCCCACTAGGTACCCTATTACCGACAGTCCGGATAAGACTGTCACACCGTAAAGTGTTCTGGGCGCATTATTAGCATATTAATCATGAGACCCGTACTCAGATTAATCAACGCTACGGACTAAGTTAATTTTAAGTACATCTCACTAACTCAATCCTCTTGTGTATAGCCATACACTGAGTTATGTGATTACATAAACGAGGTGCTTAGGGTTTTCAGTAGTGTCTTAATTATAAACATAAATGCATATAATAAGATGAATTATTAATTCTGTCCTAAAACAATTACATAATTGTCTTTCGGGCACTACACCTAACAAGCTCCCACTTGCATGAAAGGCTAGTGGATTAATTGTTTTAGAGCACACCCTTATTTATCTATATCTACAACATTCTCCCACTTGCTCAAAACAAGTGAGATGTATCCCTCAAATCTGTACCCTCCAAGCGCATCTTTGTAATTCATCCTTCCAAGCACGACCGGAGTGTTCCGCCGCAGGGTAGGTCAATGACCCGGCGCGTACTTAGAATCCGAATACCATGTGACTTGGTACACTGATCAGGTAGGTTGGCGTCTTGAGTCAATCTTTGGGATCGAAACGTCGGCTTTCCATCTAATCCGGTGGTACGATTTCAATATGCCTTTGATTCAACACTGAGGACGAAATCGACTTAACGATCATCCTTAATCTGACCTAAAGTCAGTATCAGTGTCATCACTTATATTCTAGTTTGCACCTGAATATATTAGCATATTATTCCTCATTCTCCCGAAGAGACTAGAGGGTCGACTAAACATCCGATTTCGTATTCATCTGCAGGTTTAGATAACCATTCCTGAGAGGTAGGGTAGACTACATCGTTGAATGTTGCATACATGCAATGATATCTTAACCAAGTGAATGGATGGGATTGCCAATGATCCATTCTCGAGAATTTGAGCGAATCAAATCCTTAAGAATGAATCCCAATGGCATGTCAGACTCTGACTTCAGATAACACACCCATGTTGTTTCCAACTGTTTCAGTGTTACCATTCACAAACACTAATCTACATACTACTTTACTAATATTGATGCCCAGTCTACGAAAGACTTATCAACATTCTGGTCAAGTCCACATATTAAAATATATGACTTTGAAATGACCTAGAGGTTTGCTTTAATCCCCAAAGGTTATAAGCTATGACAGGCATCCCGCCAAAGGTTCTTTCTGAATAAATTAAGATAACGTTAGTCTCGCAAAAAGGTCTTAGGGAATCACCCCTATTTTCTGCCTTGTAACGAATCCGTTATTTGTTCTTAGCTAAAACCCTTCTGTTCTGAATGAATTCAGATTCCATTGTTCGGCAAGGAAGTCTTAGGGAATCACCCCTATTTCCCGCTTTCTGACGAAATCAAGCAAGACTGAGTGGTAAGAGAGATCACGGTCTGGTTAACTCTCTACCTTTTAGGGAATCACCCCTAAATTACTCAGCTTTGCGGTGAAAGTTAAACTTTCCTATTCATTCGACTCTTCTCCGTGTAGTTCCAATTACTCCCACTGGGCCTGAGATACTCAGGTGGTTCTACAAGAGTTTCAACAAAACTGGAGTATCAAACTCCATTAAAATTTCCAGTCCTACTTTCAAGCACTCGGTGCTAAATGCCTCTATTTACGGAAGTGGGGTGAACCGAATTCACTCCTTATCCACAAATGCGTAGGCATCTTATAGGTAAACTTCTCGGTTTTTCATTACAATGTAAACTGTTATTTTGCAACCAATATCTAAAATGAGTTCAGCAGCGTATTGTAGCACATCAATATCTATATAAGGCAAATTTATGGTGTATCCTTTAGTGAAAAACATTCCACTAGGAGGCAGGCCGAGCATCAGTCCCGAAGACTACGCAATAACCTATTTCTGAGTATGGAATACTCTATCTCTGGTGAAATCAGATATTTCCTCCAAATATTTTGGATAAACTTACCGGAGTCTCGAATAGTTGTCAGACAGGATGTCACTACTTCAAAAGCTCCTACTAGCTTGTATCTTTCATAAGACCCCGAAGGTCGTTATGAACAAGCTATGCAACTTCTTTAAAACTATTACCCTTTCCCGATTGAAAGGAAACTTAGGCATTGTTTCTTTGAGACAGGGTTCCTTTGACTGGGAGATAGGAATCACCCTAAGCCAGTCTGCAGATCTTGTCGTTGGGGAATATGCACTAATTAATAGTATATAAGAAGTGTTTATCTAAATACGGAAACCATTTGCGTTTATATAGTTTAAGATGTGTTACTAATACCTTTTCAGCAATGCCTAGTGGTTTGACTTTATCAAACAAAAGTCCGAGTCTTGGATTCGTGCTACGAATGTTATATTTATCGTCAATAAGACAAACAAATTATCCTATTAAAAATGAATACGTTCGTTCCAACGAATCCTAAAACAGAAAATGAATTTTCTGTGATACTCAAGAATTGAATCCAAGATTCATTTCCTTAGAGCACTCGCAGTAGTATCTGTAAATGATGTTAAATCTGTATTTTAAGGATAAATAGAGTTCAGATCTATAAAAAATGCAAATGCAGCAGCATCTGTAGAGTTGATCTGAATAAGACAGATCCATCACATTTTACTCCATATCTCCCGCAAAATCAAAAAAATCTCCAGATCCTCTACACGCTCTGTCTTCCCCACCCGCATCGTTTTCATCTTCCATCCCTTGTACTTCTCATTTTTTTTCTCGCTTTCTTCTACCGAATCGACACCAGAATTTTTCTCCCTTGTGCCCTTGACCAGAATCGACACCAGAATCTTCAGAGAGGGACATGCTTTGAGTGAAGAAAGGGTGTTATCTTTACCGTTTCTTGCATTGAGGTATATGGCTTGTAGCTAAATTCATTTTGTTTGTTTTTCTCTTAAAATTTTGCTCAGTTGTTTCCCTTATTTCCTTTTCGATTCTGTTTTCGGTTTGATTAGTGGTTAGTCTATTTTCAAGACCCCTGTAAGTGGTTTGATTAGTTGATTTTCAGGTTCAATATAATTCAGTTTAGTATTTAATTCCCCAGAGCTGAGCTCTTGTCTCCCTCTCCTGAGCTCTTGTTTCTCTCGTTTTGTGGGTTTGATTTCATTGATGGAATTGGAGTTTGTTTCTGAATGATGATTCCCCAATTTTGCACTGATGTTGTGCTTGAATCTACGGTGGCCGGATTTCTTTCTCTGCTGGAGCTTTCTGCTAGGGTTTTGTCTTGGATTTTGCTTCTCAATTTCTGGTTCTGATGGTTAAAACTCTTGAAATAAAGTTGCTTTGGAGATTGTTTTCAGTGCTTCACTTGCTTCTTGTTGAAGTCGGGTTCGGTACCGAGATATATGTTCTTTACTTTTTCTTCAAAAAATAGCATTGACTATGCTGAGTTCCAAATCTGTGCATCATCTTTCTGCTATTAGTTCATAGCATTGACTTGTTCTTTGGTACAATGAAATGCTCATAGCTTAAAAAATACCTCTTCACAATTTACAAGAGTAGTAATATTGTTTTGATCTATAAGATTCAACTTATTGATTTAGTGAACTCTCAATATTATCTGTGTTTATTGTAATTTTGTTGAAATGAAGTTCTCGGATTAAAGCTTCTAAAAATGAAGATGCAGTGAAGGTATCATTTGGAAGAGATTTTGAGGTTTTGGTGTAGACAAATGGCAAAAATTTGTTATGGAATTTGCTTGTTGTAATCACCAGCTTCAAAAAAAAAAATTACCAGCTTGAATATGTTGCCACTGATCAGAGTAAATTCTATGTACCACACTTTCATGCTACTTTGTACAATGTGTTTCTTGACAGTAATTTGAGAGCCAAAATTACCCCCAAAACATTTCTTAGAAGACTTTTATTTTTATTTTGTATGATGTTTGAGCACGATGCGATTATGTTGTAGCGACTAGTATAAAGGGGGGGGGGGGGGGAAGCCTTTTATATAACGTTAAGTTGCATACATTAAGCTTATACTATCTTCATTTGTATTTTCATGCTCGCCTTGCCTAATATTTTTATGTTTATGTCATTGATGTGTTGGTCACACAGTACGTAAGAAATGACAATGGATAATACTTGGTGATTGGTCATTTAATGCATTATTAGAGGCGATATGAATAAATTTGCCGGGCACATGGATCAATCTTCACCACGTATGCCCAATACCCCACATATGGTTGATGATGATGATGATGAATTATCACGAGCATAACGGAAGCACAACTAACCCAAGAGAAAAAGAAAAAAGGCAACTTCACAGTGGATGAGGATTTAACTTTGATTTCATGTTGGCTCAACACAAGCATGAATCCAAGAAAAGGGACAAACCAAAAATCAGGTTCATTTTGGGCCGAGATTACTAAGAAATTTTTTGACATCACCAAGATTGATCGAACGAGTCGCTCATTGAATTGTCGTTATAACGATATTCAAAAGGTCGTGAACGATTCATTGGGGTCATTGCACAAGTTGAGAATTCGGAAATTGTTCGGGATACAATGAACTAGATAAGGTACGTGCATATTGACATTTTGTTTGTATGTGACTTCTTTTATGAGAAATTATTTGGTTTGAGTGATAATACTTCTTGAAATACAATTTTGATTTTATGCGAGGTGATGTTATGATTTTTTAATACGATTCAAAAGGCAAAGTCCATGTACCTAAAGTTCCACAAGGAAACATTCAAGTTTGAGCATTGTTGGAATATATTGAGGAACCAACCAAAATGGAAGGAAACTGAAGGGGTAGCTGGAAGGAAAAAGCAAACCGGGAGGGCAATCGAAAGTAAGGATTCTTCAACAACGCATTCGCCGGTTGACCTAGACGAAGAAGGCAACTTTATTGATCTTGAAAGGCCGCTTGGGACGAAGGTGGCTAAAGCAAATGAAAAGCCGAAAAAACGAAAACATCAAGATGACAACCCTCTTGGTAGTCTAATCTCTGACTGGAAGGTGCAAAAACAAAAGATGCATGAAGATAAAATGAAAATAGAACAAGAGAAGATGGCAATGGCAAAGAGGGATGAAGAGCTAAGAATCATGACAATGGATCTGAACAGTTTAGATGATGTCCAGAAAGAATACTTCATGACTCTACGAGCTAACATTATGGAAAAGACCAGAAATCAAGTTTGATATTATGAAGCCTTATTCAAGTATATATTTTTGTGGTGAAGTATTAGTGAGCAGGTTGTTTATGCTCTTTTTGGTATCTAAAATTATGTTTCTGATGTGGTGTATAGTTTAGTTTTCCTTTGATTTTTGCTGAACGTGTTGGGTAAAATCTGTTGTTTGTTTATGACTCCTTATGTTTTCTTATTTATGTTTGGTTAAAACGGCATCACTTCTAGTTTGTTGGGGAGGTTACTTGGCTTTTTCTTTGTTTTTTGACATTTGTTGCTACTACTATTTTTCTTTCTTTTAAATGGAGTTGCATCTCCTAGCTCATCAAGTTGTAACTATTTTAAATGTAAATAAGAGCATAACAACTTTTTCTTTCATTCCTTGAATATGAAGAAAATTTAATTACATTACAATATAATGAAAATAAGGAGCATTGTATGCAAAGTTAATTAACAATTTAATGAAAATAGTTGAGAAAATTAATAGAGAATCTGTAAATAGAGATTCTGGTGTATTATGTTCCGGATAGAGAATCTGTAAGTTGAGATGCTGATGCAGTTGACCCTGTATAGAGATTCTGTAAAACTAGAAAAAGTGGTGTTTGAGTCTGTAAAATAGAGAATCTGTTAAGAGACACTACTGCGAGTGCTCTTATATCACTCCCACTAGTCCATCTGAAATAATTGCCCGTTGTCTATTTTATTTATCGTTTAATGCAAAGCTACCTAGTTCTTCCAAAGAACTTTAGCTTTCGAGAAAATTGCTAAGGGTGCATTGGTCAGTGATCCGAAATCACTTTTCTTATCCTCTAATTTCCAATTTATTAATTTTTCGGTTTAGCCTTAAAACAACTTAGTTTAGATGACTAACACGTATAAACATTCTTTCCCATTCTCGTCTTTCCTTAGATGGAAACAGTCTTGAACTAGAAGTTCGTTTGAGTAGACACTACTCTTGAACTGTGGGATGTTCAGTGTTACTTGCTTGGACTATCGATTTTTCTAATCGTCAAATCATAAGCCAAAGCTCCCACTAGTTTATCGGTTCCAAATACCGTCTAACTAGCAACACTTTGTATTTATGATTTTTCAAAGATTAGAACATCACCTAGAACAAAGCTCCCACTAGTTTATCAGTTCCAAATATTGTCTAACTAGCAATGATGTGTTCATGATGTTTCAATGATTATAAAATCTCCAGATTTAAGCTCCCACTAGTTTATCAGTTCCAAATACTGTTTAACTAGTAACGCTTTTTTCTTGTTTTCCAATGAATGGAAAAACTCTTGTGCAGTCCATTACACATTTCTAATGATTCAGAAAAACAACAAATCATAAAACTAAGGCTCCCACTAGTTTATCGGTTCCAAATACCGTCTAACTAGGAACGCCTTATGTATATGATTTTCTAATTTTTCAATTTAGAAATTTGTTGTGTAATTACACTTTTAAAATTCACTAAATGAATTTGTCTGATAGTCCAGTATCATCTTTTGTAAACTAAGTATGGTCGTCTCTCGTTCAACACGAGTGACACCCGTGACATACCTATGCTATGTCACTTAAGTTTTTAAAGGCTCAAGGGAAAAATCTCTTCCGAAAAATTAACTGCATTCTTTTGATAATTACAGCGTACTTGTTACTTCCACATTTTTAATGAAGTCCTATTGCTAACAGTTTAGTAGCCTAGAGATTTAGTTGTAAATAAATGACAGAAAATTAAATTCAAAATTAAATTTTCACTACTAGATTTTTATTTTAGGAATATAAACTATAAGAGAGTTTATCCTACCATTCCAAGGATTTAACCTCGCACCTCAGTGCCGCCGTAGGGTAGGTCAAAGAGGTGACGGTTAAACTGAGACAATCTCTCTCAATGATTAAATTTCGAGAATCGAACATCTCATGGGAATCAGACATCCCGGACCTTAATCATCGATTACCTTCCTTTTTCTAGCCTAGATATTTCAAAAATATCCATAAAGAGTGTGACCTACTATATCAGATCTCAAAGTACGCCCCGAGTATGCCGCCGTAGGGTCGGTCAGTGACCCGACGAGTACCCAAAATCCTATCCTTTCGGAGACCAAGCCTTGAATTTTGATAGGGGTGAACACCATCCGTAGGGGGCCGAAATCAAAGCGGCTCGAGGCGTCACCCTTATCTCACGTGCTTGCACCTATAGTAGAGGCCGTGGGGTCGGCTGTCGCCTTCCCCGCTCCCACTCAATATTTTGAAAAAGTGGTGGGTTTACTAATTACGGTTTCGGTCTTGACAATAGGAAACACTAAATCAAAGTACTCCGAACGCGGTCGGTTATGTAGGCAAGCCTACGCCGTCTTATTCATTGGAACATATGTGACAGTTCAGGCTAATCCGGCAAGAGAAGCCCCGTTTAGCCCGAAGGCTTATCGGCTATGCTAAGTCTTGTCGAATTCCTGTATCGTACATCACACGTGGATGGGAGTCGATTGAGCCGAAGCTCAGTTGAACTCGCCCAACCATGGTTAGACCATTTCCGAACCCTTATACAATGATTTTCCAATTTCTAAATTATCAACCAAAGCGCAATCTCATTTCTGTTTAAGGTGGGTTCACCGAAAACTCAACGATTTATCTAAATGGGATTCACCGAGAATCCATCACTAAAATCGTAACGATTGACAAAACCCGGTTCCTCGGTTTTAATAATTAGTTACTTAATTAATTAACTACCACATATTAATTAAAAAAGCTTTTAACTAATTGTACGAGTTATACATGCCTAATTTATTCCAAATAAACTTGCTACATGTATGCATTGGAGTGGAATCATGATATGATGCATGTCATGGCAATTTTCCGGTTTCTACCACATAATTTCGATCATACACGAAAAAATAACGGAAAAATTAAACACCGAGATGGATCGTTGGTACCCCCGTATCTAACCTATTAAAAAAACACAAACCCTAACTAGGGTTACTATTTTCTAATCTGCTGCTACTGCGTATTATCGATGATCGGACATCCAAACGAACCTTGATCGTCACGAAACTTTATGGACCTGTTCTTCACTCCTCCTACTTCAATATGAACGGTTGGATCGTAGTTTCAACGGTCCAATTTTCTCCAGCAATCCGCCGATCCAATTGCTGCATCTGTTTATAACTGCAGCTCAGCAGTGTATTCCCGGGGCCGATTGGGCATCGAGACAAAACCCGATCGACCTGAAATTTTTAGGGCTTGTTCATAACTCCATGGTAGTCGATCTGAACGGTCGGATCTTCGTTTTAAGGTTCCAAACTCTTCTAGAAAATCGACGAACTCACAGCTAGGATTTTTATGGCTGCTGTGCTTTTTTGTTACAGCAGCAACTTTATTGCAGCGATTGGACATCGAGATGGACTCCGATCGTCATGAAATTTTGAGGCCTATTCTTCAACTTTTATTCTTCATTCTGACCGGAGGGATTTTCGTTTCAACGGCTCAATCTCCGGGAATAAAATAAAAACGGAACAGAAACAAAACAGATCTACTTCTAGGAAACTAAAATTACAAAATTTCCTATACTCATATAAATGAATTTATATGAGTTTACAATAGATCTAACGAGTAAACAATACCAACCCCAATCCATCTCTTCAACCACAACAATCACAAAGGCATACATACATGATATTTTCGATTCATAAAAAAAAGAAAATAAAGCAATCTACACATGCTATTCCACTCCTTAGATCTAAAATTACATACTTTGATTGATAGATCAAAGGCTCTGATACCACTTGTAGGATGTAATATCGCCGGATGGATCAAAGATCCTCCCGATTACGCAGCGGAAACTACAAGATCTAGATCTAACAACCAAAATACATAAATAAATAGATCTAAACCTACGAGAGGGTCAGATTGCTTACCGGTTTATTGTGAATAAACGTCTAGAACAATCCGAGATCCAAGATCCAAGAATTGAGAAGCCACCGTCTTCCGACGTGTATCTCCAAGCAACACCAAGTGGATGGTGTTTCAAGCCGCTTGACCTCATCGATATGCTACCTTAGAAAAACCCGAAGTTTTTTCTAAAACTCATACCCAAGTAGAGGAGCCGAAAATTCTAAGCTCCAATACTCCCAAAAGTTGAAATTTGTGATGTGTCATAAGTCTTGGGAGAACTCTCTTTATATAGGAGAGTAATCATTGTCCTCCAATGATTTAATTAATTAACGGATAATCAATTATAATAATCCTTATTCCAATAAAAGATAAATATAATATATATCCCAAACAAATTAGGATAAATATCAATTAACAAATAAAAGATAAATCACATGTTAAATAATTATCCAAGAAAACTAATTCCTTAATAATTAATCAACATAAAATGTGCCCCACCCTAGAAAAAATAGGCCTACACGCATTTTTGACACATTGGGCCTGTTAGGAAATCTACGCGGGAACGCAGCGGAATTCAAAAATTTATTTCCTATCGACCCAAGATCGACTTCGTTTAAGCAATAAACAATTAAGCTAGTAGACGGTGGTTACCTTGGTTGATCTAAAAGATCGACGCTTTGACCGCCTAAGGAGAGTAGTTCTGCACAGAGCCGCCCAAGTGTTCGGCCTCTACCGCTAGTCCACACGAACAGCCCGCCGGAATCCCATCATGGATTGCTATTGGAAAACTCCGGTTGCTAGACCGGCCTTTTTCCCCTCTCTCCAACTCTCTATAGGATGCTCTCTATTTTACACAAGAACTATTAGTTCTTGGAATTGTGATGTCCAAAAGAGCTTGACACCCACACTATATTTATAGTGTAATGTGGCGCCTCAATGAAGAGTGGAGGAGAAGAAAACCTTTTCCCAATAAAATAAGGAAAATATATTTGATTGATTTATCTCATTTATTACAATATCTCATATTAAATAAATCTAGGATATTGTCAATATCTTATATTGATTATTTCCAAGATATTGTCAAGATCTTATATTGACAATATTTATCTTTTATTATATTACCATAAATCAATTTACATATGTGTATATATATCACATATATATATTACACAAATAAATCTATATATTATATATATATACATACACACACGGTGCGCATGCATGCAAATCTAATTTGCATGTAATGTACACACGCATGCACTCACAACATATATATATTAATTTATTTTATTAATATCTAATATTAATAATAGGTAATATCATTAATTAAATTACACAATCCAAGTGTATCTTATACACAATAATATATGCGCCCCTTTAGCCATTAATTGGCTTCCGGAATATTCTTTAATTAATATAATTAATATCTTGTATTTTATTTATTCATAATAAATAAATACCACCATATTAATTTACCACTATAACCTTTATAGTCTCGAGATAAACTTTCCTTATTTGGTTATCATCTATAACCACACTTTAAACCGGCTAGATGTTCATATGTGTGTGACCCGATAGGCTTCCGAATATGTTGGCCGTAGACACAAAGTGCAAATTACGAAAATGCCCTTCATGCCTAACGATCACGGGATAGCGTCTAGCAACACACCGTGACCCCCAATCATCGGAAGAGTCAAATGCAATGACTACTACCTTTCATGTGAAACAGTTACCGTGTAACTTACAATCCTATCGTTGTAATAATATCCATACGGTCGTACGTCGAGTGTCAAACATTAACAACCGTATCTTATAATCTGGATATCATGCTCTCTCGAAGTAACTCATTTACTCCCACTTTGCAAAGATTCACGAGAGCTAGACATTCCTTATAAGAAGGCCATTTCGGATATTCGATCCCAATCATAGGATACGCGATTCCCGGACGACCAATCATGTATACTCCGCATGCTTCAGTATCACACCCAATCACTACCGCATGATCGCCCCGTGGCTAGGGGAAACCTCAATAGTGTCAAAGCATGACAATCCACACCGTGATGCCATGAAGACTCCGGTCTTAAGGATAATTACACAACCGCCACATAGTGTGACACTTATCCGTGTAAGTGGGTCGATCTAACGTACGCATTCTCTAATACACGTCCACGTACGGTCCAAGTGTCTCTACACTTCGATAGACGAGATCTATCCCCGCCCTTAAAGACGAGAAGAAGACATCCAATACGTGCTAGTCGTTTATACTATCAATGCCCCGTTTAATAGTACATCGGCTAGAGACATTTAAGTATCAAACTTATTAAAGTGATTAGAGATCTCATCAACCATAATCGCCTATCATGGTTTCTCTATCACGCTTTAATACTAAGGACGTTATCATATAACAATTCATAATTGGTTCTTTAAAAGAACATATATATGACAACATAAAAGCCATTTAATATATGTACAAACATAAAGAAATAGTATAAATGATCCGACCCGGTCGGATCCGGTCCAACCCGATTGGGTTTAGGACACTATTTCAACAATCTCCCACTTGGCCTAAAACCAATCACTCGTACACACGAGACCAAGTTGAAACACAATAATCTCATGCAATACTCGCAACCAGCCCTAGCCATAAACGGATCGCTATCCGTGGGGACTCAAACTATCTTCATACCATGCTCCAAATGACCAAGTCAAAGGAACTGCCTCAACACACACACGAATCTCTGACGAGACCCTGGTCCTTGCTTCAAGAAATGAATCCACTTACTATATCAGCTATATAGAAAAGGTGGAAGAACCGTATAAGGTTCAGGAATGAACCTTCTAGATCCATGTACTGCTCCCGCTGCGCCTCTAAGGCACTACTGTGTTTTGGCTCAGTTGTAGAATTTACGGTGACCCATATGCTAGAACATTTCCGGCTCACCGTATCACTTAATCAAAGTGATCGCAAACCCGCATGTAGCTCCCACTCGCCTTCATAAGACTCGGGATATACGTCCGTATATCTACGTTTATTTAATTCCAAGTTTCAATAAACTAGGAAACTTTCCTTAACTTGTTTAAGGATATTCTCGACATCACCGTATTTACTTTCATACTTGCTCATGACTATTCATGAATTATGAACATCCGGCATCACCTTAAGATGGTTCCTATCGCATTAGCAAAGGAAACCTTCCATAAGCATCATCTTTCACCTTATCTTTAGGACCAACGTCCTAACATAGATAGATCTCGCGTGATCTATGCTAAACTTCTTTTAGCATCACATCTATATAGGTAAACAATAATCTAACAGCAGTTAAATCTATCGCTATAGATTCTCATTTCTAAAATAAGAACTGCTAATCCAAGTGCTTTCGTAAAGATCTTGAATTACCAAACATTAATTGACTGTGACATGGGGAGATGATTCATGAGAGAGATATCCAATACCTTACTCAAAAATAGTAATGCACTCCCACTATCCATCTTGCACATTGGGCATATCCTTCTTTTGACTAAATCAAACTCCTTTGATTATCAAACAAAGAAATCGTCTAGAGAAACTTGTTTGAGTCCATAAATGGATCTCGTGGACTTACGTGTCATGTTATTGTCTATGAACATCGAGCTTTCTGCCCAACGTCTTCAACACTATCATATAGTCATGATACGAAGTTACTACCAGCATAGTCTGAATAGAACCGGGCACAGCTGCCAGCATAAAGACAATTATAAGGTTTACACCTCATACCCTTCAGCCGTCACTATAGCCTTATGGTAATCATATTACTATCCATGTCAGCCTTTCAGGGACACTCCCCTTAGGTAAGACAGACTAGGTTCGCAACCTGGTTGTCACTGATGGAATCTAATTAAGATATTATGGCTTCTTAGCCATATCTCACAATCTTGCCTTTCAAACATTCTTTCATAAGTCGTGAGATATTCATTCTTCAAGATGAACATACCAACAGCCTTTTCAGGCTTGAGGTTATCCACAGACTTACAGAACTTTTGTGTGCACCGAGCGGTGATCTACACCTCATCGCTATGCGGCGTCCGCTCACGTTCCAATGGTTGAATATATCTTTGTGGATCTCAAACTGTTTTGAGATCGATTCACTCCCACCGTTTCTTTTGGAAGAAACACTTCCTCTAGAAGACATCATGTTTGGAGACAAACACCTTTTGCTCCGCGGACCAAGAAATAATATCTAGCATACTTGCCGAGATATTCCACAAAGTTGCATATGTCGTACTAGGCTCCAAGCCTTTCGACTTTGCTTATGACAACTTCAACTCATCGGTTAAGACAGATTTGACATTATCCTCTTCCATATCTAATATGGAATTTATTCAACCTTTATTCTTTGGAACTCGGTTAAGTATAAGGGCACTATCCCGAAGCGGGTAAGGGATATTTCGCATGGCTTGCGTCACACCTTTATCATATAAAGTATTATTTCCATTTTGGGAACACAATCTAATTGCGTATCCCAAAGATGGTATCCTTGAAGGGAGAATCTTATTCCTTTTCAGACGACTTCTGAAACACCCTTCAGGTATTAATTACTTCAATCCAATTGAAGATTAATTCCTAAGTAGCTCGTCAATCTCATATTCGTACTAGCTCGAACTTTTCGGGCTTTCCGAATTGTCGTACTTTACTAAGTACATTCAACTATTTCTAAAAATAGTCATAGAGATTAACAAACAATTATTTGTGGCATTAATTGTCACAAGCCAACAAACATCGGCATGTTTAGGCTTTAGACAATTTTTCTAGAATTTATAACCTTTTCATAAAAGGGTATTTTAGTCATCTTTAGATAAGATACGTATTACCTATATGATTCATAATCATATGGTTCAACATCATCGAATGACGTTTGATTACACGCTTCCCTTCCAAAGAGACTATGTCTAGAACAACCACAAATATCAAGGATAACGACCATTCAAATATTTAGTTGAGATCTCATCACACATATCAACTATATAGTGACTTCAATCTAGTATGTCGATTCGGTGACCTTCCAACTTTATCGGAATAACATTTATTCTTTACAATTGAATATGTCTCTAAATCCTAACAAATAACCGAAAGTACGTTCTTCATAAGAACCGGAACATAATAACATTTATTTAGTTCCCTTATCAGTTTACTAGATCCAGAATATGGTAAGTGTTACAACGTTTGCTTCACCTTCCATATCTGTATTTAATCTTTCTAATTTAATCAGACTCGTAAGATATCATATATCTTAGAGTTGACTTTGAACTTAGACAGATTTATCTCAACTCACTTGCCTAGAATAGAAACTTCAATAAGCTCTATATTTAAGCACATGCCCTAACTTTCCCTTTTTAATCCTTTAAGCACTTGTAAATATTTCTTAGTGTAGTCTTCATAAGACTTAAGAAAAATCACATGATCTATGTCTTGATTTCCTTTCATAAAGAAAATCTAAAGTTTATTAAATAGTTTATTTAACCTTTTGAATCGTATTCAAAACATTGACTATTTAATTAACCTTTAAGCAATGCTAGATTAAGTCGATACTTAAATCTTACAATTTTGAAAACAACCTTTCCAAAATTAGATGTGGTCATTCTTATTCAACGTTTGAATTAATCGTCATCGTATGACTGAATGATAATCTTGGATCGTATCCAATATCATGAGTTTCCGCTTTCATTAATAATTAAAGTCTCGGAGCACTGCATCAATTATGTAATCTCCTTCTCTCTAACTACTATAACGGGATTGCTCATGTCATTGCTTATTTTAAAAGGATTAAAATTACTTAACCATGTTTGAGAACGTTTCTCAAAATTAACAGTCATAATTTGGTTTTACTAATCGAGAATTAAACATAAATATAAAGTTTGCTAAAACTACAACATAAAAAATGAAGATAAAAGAGTGTTGTTGTCTATACACGCAAAATCAAATATGGTCTTTGGGATTATGATTTTGCTCCCACTAGTCAACTACTCCCAATTGACTTTCAAGAATTTTTCAAAATCCTTTAGTGGCTGGAATCCTATCTAGTTGACTCGATCCCCGACGTGGGCCGATCGACCGGGTCAATTTCGACGGGTAGATACTTCTTACCAATCGCGTCTAACGCGACTTCCATGGTTTGACTAGTCAACTCTTTGACGAGTTCACATCGTCTATGTGGTAGTCAACCTTATGTCTCTAAAATCAGACGGTCCTGACGTGGGCCAATCACCGCAAGATTCTTAGTCGAGTCGTAACCCAAGTATTCATGAGATCTCATAACGATCATATCTCGATAATGACGATATACCCGTGGTAGGTCAACTCCCGACGTGGGCCGATCAGTTGGATCCGAACAAGGGCTCTTCACCGTCACTATAATATTGGGAGACATATTTTAACTCGATTTTTGTTGTGGGAGTAATTTTAAATTAATTCACTTAATTAATTTCGAATTAATTCTCTTAATTAATTTAACTACGGTCTCATCAAGTATATCTATCTCTATAAACATACGTCCTACACATTTATCTAGATCGTGCCTAGTCATGCATCTATCGTATCATATAAAATAAATACAAGCACAAAATAAATAAATGCGTAAAGTAACCGGTATGATCATGGACTTTTCCTAGGTGCGGTTTCGAATACAAACTGACGAAACCGCGGGTCACAATCTAAGGGTAGGCTTGCAACCGCCAATAGGATCTTTAATGCGCCATTCTCCAACGGGATCTTTATTTTTCGTCTTTCTTTGGTCTCCATCTTTCGCTCCATTCTTGTTACATTTAATTCTATCTAATAAAATAAATACACCCGCCGCACACGGGGGGAGTCAACGAGAATGGGATAAATGCGAGAAAATAAACTATGTCACGTTCTTCATAACGGCCTAGGACAATTTTTAAACCAACGAAAAATTAAATCATTCACATCTATCCTATCGGTCGAGTCTACGATCAATCGGGGTCCATATAATCATATTATATCTACTATATCTAATCCATACAATAAAATCTTATGAAAAAGATAAAATTAAAATTTAACTACTTGCGTCTTAATTAATCAATTAACATTTAATCTATTAAATAATTTTATCCAATCAATTAACTAATTAACATTTAATTAATTAAATGATTTTAATCGAAATAAAATTAACGATTAATTTTAAACCGATTTTAATTTTAATTTTTAATTAATTAGAACTATTCCAAAATAAATCAAAATTAAAATTATTTCTCTTTTGTTTCTTTCCTTTTGATTCGTAATCAAAAGGGATGCCTTTGGTTTCCTAAACCAAATTTGGCTTAGCTTCGCCACTTTCCAAAATCAAAATTTTGGAAGTGGCTGTGCTAGCCTTTTACAAATCAAATATTTGAAAAGGGCTTAAAGCTATTCCAAATCAAATATTTGGAAAGGCCAAATAATTTTGGTTTAGGCTTCGCCACTTTCCAAAATCAAAATTTTGGAAGTGGCTTAGCCTAGCCTTTTACAAATCAAATATTTGAAAAGGGCTTAGCCTATTCCAAACAAAGTTTGGAAAGACCATTATCATTTTAATGCATGTCATGTGGCATCCCAATGGCCAAACTATTTGAACCACCTGGTTAGCCACACGACACAACTAAACAAAGGGGATTTTAATCACAACTATGAACCATATTAAATCACAAAATACACAAAACAAAAATTTGGAGATCGGCCATTGACCGGTCACCGGCCGCCGCCGGGTTGCCCGGAGGCCGCCGCCACCGCCAGCCGCCGCCGGTGGTGGTGCCGCCGCCAGTCGGCCGAGCACCACCCGATCTTCCCTCTTTTTTTTTTTTTTTTTTTTTTTTTTTTCATGTATAACTTTTGTGAATAAAAATCTTTCATCTTTTAATTACGTGATTTAAACGATAAAATTAACTACGCAAAATAACATGCTTATTGCTTAAGCTCGAAGCTTGCTCTGATACCACTGTTAGGAAATCTACGCGGGAACGCAGCGGAATTCAAAATTTTATTTCCTATCGACCCAAGATCGACTTCGTTTAAGCAATAAACAATTAAGCTAATAGACGGTGGTTACCTTGGTTGATCTAAAAGATCGACGCTTTGACCGCCAAAGGAGAGTAGTTCGCATGAGCCGCCCAAGTGTTCGGCCTCTACCGCTAGTCCACACGAACGACCCGCCGGAATCCCATCATGGATTGCTATTGGAAAACTCCGGTTCTAGACCGGCCTTTTTCCCTCTCTCCAACTCTCTATAGGGCTGCTCTCCATTTTACACAAGAACTATTAGTTCTTGGAATTATGATGTCCAAAAGAGCTTGACACCCACCTCCTTTTATAGTGTAATGTGGCGCCTCAATGAAGAGTGGAGGAGAAGAAAACTTTTTCCCAATAAAATAAGGAAAATATATTTGATTGATTTATCTCATTTATTACAATATCTCATATTAAATAAATCTAGGATATTGTCAATATCTTATATTGATTATTTCCAAGATATTGTCAAGATCTTATATTGACAATATTTATCTTTTATTATATTACCATAAATCAATTTACATATGTGTATATATATCACATATATATATTACACAAATAAATCTATATATTATATATATATACATACACACACGTGCGATGCATGCAAATCTAATTTGCATGTAATGTACACACGCATGCACTCACAACATATATATATTAATTTATTTTATTAATATCTAATATTAATAATAGGTAATATCATTAATTAAATTACACAATCCAAGTGTATCTTATACACAATAATATATGCGCCCCTTTAGCCATTAATTGGCTTCCGGAATATTCTTTAATTAATATAATTAATATCTTGTATTTTATTTATTCATAATAAATAAATACCACCATATTAATTTACCACTATAACCTTTATAGTCTCGAGATAAACTTTCCTTATTTGGTTATCATCTATAACCACACTTTAAACCGGCTAGATGTTCATATGTGTGTGACCCGATAGGCTTCCGAATATGTTGGCCGTAGACACAAAGTGCAAATTACGAAAATGCCCTTCACGCCTAACGATCACGGGATAGCGTCTAGCAACACACCGTGACCCCCAATCATCGGAAGAGTCAAATGCAATGACTACTACCTTTCATGTGAAACGATTACCGTGTAACTTACAATCCTATCGCCGTAATAATATCCATACGGTCGTTACGTCGAGTGTCAAACATTAACAACCGTATCTTATAATCTGGATATCATGCTCTCTGAAGTAACTCATTTACTCCCACTTTGCAAAGATTCACGAGAGCTAGACATTCCTTATAAGAAGGCCATTTCGGATATTCGATCCCAATCATAGGATACGCGATTCCCGGACGACCAATCATGTATACTCCGCATGCTTCGCATCACACCCAATCACTACCGCATGATCGCCCCGTGGCTGGGAAACCTCAATAGTGTCAAAGCATGACAATCCACACCGTGATGCCATGAAGACTCCGGTCTTAAGGATAATTACACAACCGCCACATAGTGTGACACTTATCCGTGTAAGTGGGTCGATCTAACGTACGCATTCTCTAATACACGTCCACGTACGGTCCAAGTGTCTCTACACTTCGATAGACGAGATCTATCCCCGCCCTTAAAGACAAGAAGACATCCAATACGTGCTAGTCTCGTTTATACTATCAATGCCCTGTTTAATAGTACATCAGCCTAGAGACATTTAAGTATCAAACTTATTAAAGTGATTAGAGATCTCATCAACCATAATCGCCTATCATGGTTTCTCTATCACAGTTTAATACTAAGGACGTTATCATATAACAATTCATAATTGGTTCTTTAAAAGAACATATATATGACAACATAAAAGCCATTTAATATATGTACAAACATAAAGAAATAGTATAAATGATCCGACCCGGTCGGATCCGGTCCAACCCGATTGGGTTTAGGACACTATTTCAACAGGGCCGAGTCCACAAAAAATTTCTTTTTCATGTATTTAATTATCTAGTCTAACTAAACAATTAATCCACATATCAATTAAATAGTCCAATCCAACTATTTAATTATAATTGAGGTGAAACGACGAAAAAACCTATGCTATGTTAGGAGCCACGTCGGGGACCATGGACCCATATTAAGTAGCTACAATAAATTAAATAATATTATCCGTCAGACCGAACAATAATATTCAATCTATTAATTCCGGGATTACACCACCATAAACCCGAAACTGAACTCTGCCGAATATAGATAACTTACACTCAACCATGAGTCGAAAGCGTCCACTGATATAATCATTACATACGGATAAATCCTCCATAGACTGTTCATTTCGAGTCGGGATATTTCCGTAAACCCTTCTCGAAACATATTATCCTTATTCACCATTAACACCTAGTGATCAATTAGTTCACATACCGGACTAGTAGCTAATTAGTCTAATCATGAACTCCCGGGATCGATCAGTTTCTTAGGGCTAACAAATAAGGGAACTGTCTGTCTACTTCCGAGGGAAGGAATGGATTCCATATCTGTGATAGCACAGATTACTCACTCATCCCAGAACAGAGCCAACGAGAAGTGTTGGACCACATACTACGAAGTGATCCTTACTAACACATCAAACTCTACCCTAGTCTAAGCGGTTATCTCGTGACCACCTCGGGATTGAGATTAATCCATATATGATCATCTTGTGATTTGATAAGACTTCTCGATTACGGAATTATATCGAGAACTCAAATTAAATCGGTCCAGCCCTATATGATTATCATCATATATAAATGCTCCACTAGGTACCCTATTACCGACAGTCCGGATAAGACTGTCACACCGTAAAGTGTTCTAGACGCATTATTAGCATATTAATCATGAGACCCGTACTCAGATTAATCAACGCTACGGACTAAGTTAATTTTAAGTATATCTCACTAACTCAATCCTCTTGTGTATAGCCATACACTGAGTTATGTGATTACATAAACGAGGTACTTAGGGTTTTCAGTAGTGTCTTAATTATAAACATAAATGCATATAATAAGATGAATTATTAATTCTGTCCTAAAACAATTACATAATTGTCTTTCGGGCACTACACCTAACAACTTAGTCATTCAAGCTTAGACCACAACTTGGCAGCGGTGTCTTCATCAGCAACTTTTGTTATAACATCATCACACAAGCACAACATGATGGTGGAATTTGCTTTCTCCTCCAAACTGGCATAATATGCTGCATTGGTATCCCTTTTATTGGATAAAGGAGCCCACAATCCTTGTTGTTTTAACAAGGCTTGCATCTTGATTTGTCACAAACTGAAACTGTTCCTCCTGTAAATTTATCAATCTTGCTGACATCCTTCTTGCTAAAGAATAGGCCTTTGATCACAAAATCCTAGCACTGGTCACCGGTCTTGGTGAAGATCAACTCTGTTCAGCCTGCAAATCTCTCTGAATTTTGAACCTTACGCTGTATACCAGTTTGTTGAAAACACAGATGAGAAACTTGCAGTTCAAGAAAGATAAAACATATGCAAACTAACAGTGATTTGTTCCATAATTGAAGCATTTATTATGATTTAATTCCAAGTGAATTATCCCTTCAAAGGAATCCTTTATTTTGATTTCGGTCTTAACAAAAAAAGGAATTCCGTAATCGTGATATTTAAAAACATATCTTAATTTATCCAAATGAATACCTTGAGTTTGTGATAAGTTGTAAAATACATATGCTTGCGACAAGTAGGATAAGTAGCAACATTTTTGTGAATTTATTTGATTCCTAATAGTATATGACGGAAATTGATAAAACACAGAAATAAAGAGAACACAGAGATTTAACGTGGTATCCGGTGTTGTGCCGACTAATCCACGGGCAGAAAATGATATATTCTATTATACACAAAAGTTACAAGATTTTTCACACACACATCATTGATTACAACAGATGCTATTTATAGACACATATCCCTAAACCCTAGCCGTCATGCTTAATCATGCTTAAAAAGCTTCAAGGTTTTTTTTTTCTTTTAAAAAATACACTTAATCATGCTTAAAAAAGCTTCAAGTAAGAATTAAGATCATCAGTACGGATACAATCCCTATGGCGTTTCAAGTCAGGATGGATATCAGCACAACTATCACATTTAAACCGCTTCAAGTCTAGATGGACATCATGATCACTATCACCCCTAAGGCATGATTAAGGACTAAGGTAAATAGAATGATAAATTTTCACTAGTACGTACCTTTTTTGCTGAGTCCACACCACCTCCATGACCAAATAAGTTTCTGCGAGCTTCAAACGTAACACTGCAGAGCTTCAAGTTTTCATGCATACTTGGAAGTAATCGTATTTGTTATATGCGGTGCTTGTTTAATGTTTCAATGTTTCTATCATTTACTAAGTTCCTTCATACTTACCTCTTTTTAGTTTATGTTGCCCATTTTCGGGAAGAATGACAGGTTGAAGACGTTGTGTATGATGATGTTGATGTGTGATGCAAGTTGAAGATCTTGAATGTTAATTTCTCTGTATTTTATTACCAAGAATTGATTGATGTAAACATACTTTGTTGTCGTTAGCCATGCTGGTTTAAGTTGTTTTTTAAGCCTTTGGATGTTGTAATTTGATTTGGATTCTTAAGTAGTAATCCTGTTTCATTCTATCAGCTTTATGTTTCCCGAGTCTATCTTTTTCGTTTTTCGTTTTGTACTCTAATGTTAATGAAGTCACTCTTACGTATAAAATTGATCTAATTTAATTAAATATGTGTCAGACATTCTTTTCAAATGTTACACTATCATTTGAGTTTCAGAAAACGGTAATTCGTATGGGTTTTCATATCATATTTTGCTTGCAAATTAATTATCAAAAAGTACTTATTTTCGTTATAATATGTGTGTGTATGTATGTAATGTGCCGGTTGAACTAGAGACCCATTGTCTAGCCGGGCCGAGTTTTATAACTATGATTGAGTCTAACTTTGTTTGGTTGGTAATAAGGACAATGATTACTCATCTACGAGTGCTTATCTTGTTTTTCTTGACAAAAATCTCGTTATCTGGAGCTTTAAGAAACAAAAATCTATTGCGCGCTTCTCCACTGAAGCTGAATACCATGTTGATGCTACTACCGACAACGAGCTCACTTGGGTGTCCAATTTACCTCGTGATCTTGGTTACACCTCCATTTCTACGTAAGTTATTTTTTGTGAGAATGTTGGTGCTAGTCAACTATGTGCTAATCTCGATTTCTGCTCTCGTATGAAATATGTGGCTATTGACTATCATTTTATTCGAAATCAAATTCAACAGGGCATCTTACATGAAATGTTAAAAAAAATACTCTCGATACTACACTCCTAACCTCGAATTCCATGCCACAAATCCGTTTTTTCATATAATACGCCATATTTTTATTTCCCTTTCCTATAAACCAACCATCATTTTTCTATCAATATTTTTCCTATAAAACAATTATATATTAAACTTATTAACATGAATTCAAATCTAAAATTGCTTACCATTTCTATCAAGACAACCGTGCTCTACAATTAACGCCGATTGATTGAATATCCGGAATCCCTTATTCTTCTTCACCTAATTTCTTTTCTCTCTTTTTTTTTTTTTTTTTTTTTTTTGTTCCTTTCTGCTTTCCCTTTTGTTTTTAAAATAAATGTTTCACCTTTGCTCACTTCAAACCCCAGCTCCACTTTTATCTTTTTGTTTCCCTGATAAATCATCCGTTCCATGGTTCACATATATTAGCCTACTTATTGCACAATTAATTTATTAATTGGTAGAAAATGGGTGTAAATTCTTCGTAACCCCAACCCACGTAAATTCTCCAAAATAAATAAATATATTCTCATTATTAATTTATAATTATTTGTTACAAGTGTAAATATATATATTATGATATTTTGAGTTGATACATCAATCTGGTCAATACGTGTACTACTATCAAAATTGGTTCGGGATATTACACCAATTTACCTCGTGATCTTGGTTACATCTGTAAATTAAACGGTAAATTCAGAGTACCTTAATAGCGGAAGAAATCATTATGATCGTTTCCTACATCCATTGTTACTCGACTACGTCTCCGTTGTTCCCGTCTTGATGAGAGGATTCCGACATCTCTCTCCTTGCCTACAACCATTATGTGTTGGTTTCTTTAGTATGCTTTATGATGGAGTAAAGCATGCTTTTATAGGCGGAGAGAGGGCCGAAATCCGAATGATCTAGGGTTTAGCTTTAATCTCGGCCGTCCATCAAAACCGAGTTTTAATCGGATTAAAACTCCTTTTAAATAACCAATAAATAATAAATAGCATATTTCCTAGGAAAAACGAATTTCCTATAAGACCACTATTACGGGGAAGGAAATTAATCGGGCTCAATAAAAGCATCGACATAATTTTCTTACATTCTCCCACTTGGTCGATAGGAACATTTCATCAGTGTTTCCTTTTAAGGATCATTAGGTGCGCGTTATATGCTAAACATTTCCTTTAGTCGGTTAGCGTAAGTGTCATCATTAATCTAGCTATCAATGGGAGTCATAGCGGTTACACATCATTCTGCAACATGCTCCCTTCTATGTACCACAACATTGACAACCGTCTTAACTAGACCATAAGCGAAGATTACATAAACGGTCCCGTTATGTCTTTGCAAGAGACAATTTCTGTATTAATAATTCCATTCGTAAGGTGTGTACACAATGGAAAACAAAAAACAATAATGATGTAGAAAAGTGACATTAAGAGCTCAACAAATGTCAAACGTAAGTACAAAATAATTGGCAGAACACGATATTTGGGAGCTATCCTCAAGACCTATGCTTTCAGTGTCTCTCTGTTATGTCTTGGTGGTAGTCCTTTCGTAAATATGTCTGCAACCATAAGATTTGTCAATATATGTTCAATGACAAACAAATTTCTTCTAACATCTTGCTTCGGTAATAGATATTTAAGGTCCATGTGTTTTGGTCCCTTAGATATCATGTCATGCTTAGAGGATCCATGTCCCCTAGACTGTAGCCTCATAACATGCCACATACTCTTCTTTCATGGTGGATGAGTAAGTCAACTATGACTTTTGGCTTTTCCATGATACGACACCTCCGTTTAGAAGATACATGTAGCCAAGAGTACAAAGTCTGGTGTCAGTTTATCCTCCAAAATCCGAGTCTGAATAACCAGTCACCTGTGGGTGTCCTGATTTTCAATATGTGAGCATGTAATTCATATTCCTTTAAGTATCTCGGTACTTTCTTAGCAGCTTTCCAATGAGACATTCTTGGATTGCTTTGAAATGTACCTATCATGCCAGCAACATGACTAATGTCAGGTCTTGTACAAACCTGTACATACTGTAAACTCTCTACAAAAGAAGCATAAGGATGTTTTTCCATATCTTTACGTTCCAACTCATTCTGCGGAATAATATTAGAACAATAATGAAGAACATGTCATCATGCCAAATCTTTCCAAAACTTTATCAATATAGGCTTTTGAGACAATCCTAAATATTAAATGCCCTGTCACGGAATATTTCTATCCCTAACACATAGGAAGCCCCACTTAAGTCTTTCATTTCAAAGTTCTTGAAGAGATCGGCCTTGGTTTCATGTAATACACCAAGATCACTGCTGGCCAATGATAGATCACCAATATACAGAATCAAAAATATGAACATACTCCCACTGATCTTGAGGTATATGCAAAGGTCGATTGTGTTCTCATTGAAACCGAAAACAGTAATGGTTTCATGAAGCTTTAAGTACCGTTACCTCGAAGCTTGTTTCAGTCCATATATTGATTTCTTAAGCTTGCAGACCATGTCTTCATGACCGTCAACATGAAATCTTTAGGCTGACGCATATAGACTTTTTCTTTCAAGTCTCCATTCAGAAAGGCTGTTTTCACATCCATCTTGTGCAACTCGAGATCATAATGAGCTACTAGTGCCATGATAATTCTAAAGGAGTCTTCCCTGGACACAGGGGAAAAGTCTCATTATAATCAACGCCTTCTTTCTAATTGAAATATTTGGCAACAAGTCGGGCTTTATATCGTTCAATATTTCCATGACAGTTGTGCTTGGTCTTGAAGACCCACTTACAGCCAACTGGTTAGTGTCCTGAAGGTAATTGAACGACTTCCCATACTTGAATTTCATCCATAGATTTCAATTATTCTTTCATGGCATTAATCCACTTACTAGAATTAACTTCCTTAATGGCTTGTAAAAATGAAACCGGATCTTTACTTGTCCCTTGTTCATATTCTACTTGATAAAGCATATAATCATTAGGAATAGCAGATCTCCTTTGTATTGAGATCTTCTTAATGCCGGTTCCTGTGGTGCTTCATTACTATTTTCTCTCATCATGGAGTTGTTGATCATTTATTGGATTTTCTTCATTGTTCAACGGTTCAACAATGGAGAGATTCCCAATACTTTTCGGAATAGGGTTAAAAGAGACGGGTACCTTTATTTCCTTTATGATCACATCACTAATTTTATCACTCCCACTGATTTCGCCATTCTAATAGAATATTGCATTATCGGTTTCAACAATTCTCATAATATGGTTAGTACAATAAAACTTATATCCTTTGGATTTTTCTGGGTAACCTTGAAGTAACCACTAACGTTTCTAAATCCAATTTCTTTACTTGTGGATTGTAAATTCCAGACTCAGCTGGACATCCCCATATTTGGAGATGCTTCAAATTAGGTTTCCACCCTTTCCACCGTTCAAAAGGTGTCTTTGAAACTGCCTTAATGGGAACCTTATTTGCAATATAAACAGCTGCCCGTAAAGCATCCATCCACAATGATATAGGCAAGTCAGTATGACTCATCATAGATCTAACCATTTTCATATACGTACGATTCTGCCTTTCTACTACACCATTCCGCCATGGGGATCCAGGCGTTGTGTATTGAGCAATGATTCTAGCTTTTAGAGATTTTTTTTTGCAAAAGGTCCAGGATGTTGTCCTGTTTTGTCATACCTTCTATAAAATTCACCACCTTTATCCAACCTTATGATTTTCACCTTTCTATCTTGTTGCCTCTAGACTTCAGTTATGAACATTTGTAAAGCGTCCACAGATTAAGATTTGTCATGCAACAAGTATAGATAACAATAACGTGAATAATCATCGATAATGGTGATACAATACTTTTCTCCTCCAAAGGTGGGAGCATCAAAGGTCCACAAGTGTATGTATGCATTATTTCAAGAAGCTGGATACTTCTTGTGGCTAAATTGAGATACAAAATATTTAATGAGGCTAAGTTAAACAACACTTGCATAAGAGTAGAGTATACACAAGAAAATAAGGTGCTCCTGTGGGTAGTCACCATAAATTCTACACATAATGTCGTGATACTCACACATAATTGAGTGATATTTTTGTAAAGAAGACGAACAAGGTATCTGTGGATATCCTTGACCTTCGTAATATACACTCAATATATCTTTATGTTGTGATGGTAAGATGATTTTCAACAAAGAGAGCATCAAGATAAATTTTATAATCATCAATCAAAATCCCAGAATCCATGTTATTATCTAGAGTTTTGAACAAATTAAGAGGGCCCCTTTGCCAATCATTTGAACTTATGTGGCTACACTTAAAGCTAACAACTTAATACACCATAAAAGTTGCTTATACCAACTAACTAGGGTCAATTCCCAATGTAATCCTTAATTTGACATATCCTTTAATTTGAACCATTTGTCAATTTAACTGAATATCAATAAAATTTTCAATCACTTCACATAATGTGATAAAACATTCATGCATCATCATGTTAAGCTGCTGTGGCAATACCCAACATTTGACACCATTGACATTCAAGTATTGACAATCATACATAGGTCAACTAAACCTTATATTGACATAAACACTTGCAATGTAATACTTAAATATGGTTCAAGTATCCATGTCTATTGCCTTACTAAACTTACAAAGTAAGTATGTTACGATCTAGTCACTAAACATAATGTGAATAGTCTTTATATGTCAAGAATTTAAATTGCTGTGGCAAAATACTCTAAACTTGACACGACTATAATGACATATTTCTAATCTTTGCAAAAGTCAATAATTTAAAGGCCAAAACTTTATGATATGTCACAACTTTTATATGAACCAAATATCAACAAAATATGTAATTTGCACTTTAATGATATTTAGTCACTTTATCAATATTTCGACTTTGTAGATTCGGATGTCATAACTTAATCATCAACAATAAATGATTTAAGACATAATATGTGACAACTAATATTCAAAAGAATTAATAGACCTTCAAAGTCATCACAAAAGTATGTACACACTAAGTACACAAATAGAAAATAAAAGCAGGAATGAACTGTTATTATAAAAAGAACCAATATCATTAATCACATATTGTCTATCACTTAATGTACTAAAAGATCATTTATATAAGGAGGGACCAATATACCAATCGATTGGCTTTATGTGACTAATTTCTTTATGTGTCACTATTTATCACCTACTAAATGTATCACTATATTATATTATATTATATGATACAAATGCATTATAGTCTTCATAACATATAAAAAGAAGACAACTCACTAATAACACAAACGGAAGATTAATACTATTAATCAATCATCACACACTTTACTTGTGTTGTGGATAAGTTAATATGTATCAAATATCATCAATTATCACACAAAATAATTTTATTTTGTATAGCATATAAGGTATGTTCGAATAGACTCCACTTATGTATACATTACAAATAATGCATACTCATGACTTTATTGGAGAATAAAATAATAAACTCATTTAATCATACCTTTGTTTAGGAACATAATTACTAATTGTTAATGCGATAATCATACGGCATAACTGACTCGCACAAAATAATACAAATAGGTTGACCCAAAAGGATATACTTAATATTTGTTTAGTGAATTATTTCTGCCAACAATTATTATTATTATTATTATTATTATTATTATTATTATTATTTTTTTTATAATATACTTCACAGGCTAGATAAAATAACAAATAATAATGACCCTAACTGCTGTATTGGCAACTTCAATTTCCTTCAAGCAGCTGCCGTTTTTTTTTTTTTTTTTTGGTTCATAATTGCACCGTAATCAATCAAAAAGAAGGAATTAACAAAAAGTAGACATGGCCTAGTATTCATTGATGCCATGTAGGTCAGCCGCCGCCATTAATCCTCATATGAAATTGCAGATAAAAATTACAGATCCTTAAATGAATTTAAAAAACAATTAATTAAATAAACCCTAACATACTTGACTGCCGTCGAACATTCATTCATCACTTTTCTTGCGATGGAACCCATAATTGACGGCAGACAAACACTTAAAAAATAACTGTGTTTGAAAACCTTTACGATTCCGGGCGTGTAACAATTGGTGAACAATTTAATCATATTTTAATCGATTGATGTATGATTGGATCCGGATGAATGATTAATCGAATAACATGATTGTAGGTTTTCTCTGATACCACATGTACATTAAATAGTAGATTCAGAGTACCTTAATAGCGGAAGAAATCATTATGATCGTTTCCTACATCCATTGTTACTCGACTACGTCTCCGTTGTTCCCGTCTTGATGAGAGGATTCCGACATCTCTCTCCTTGCCTACAACCATTATGTGTTGGTTTCTTTAGTATGCTTTATGATGGAGTAAAGCATGCTTTTATAGGCGGAGAGAGGGCCGAAATCCGAATGATCTAGGGTTTAGCTTTAATCTCGGCCGTCCATCAAAACCGAGTTTTAATCGGATTAAAACTCCTTTTAAATAACCAATAAATAATAAATAGCATATTTCCTAGGAAAAACGAATTTCCTATAAGACCACTATTACGGGGAAGGAAATTAATCGGGCTCAATAAAAGCATCGACATAATTTTCTTACAACATCTCCATTTCTACGTAAGTTATTTTTTGTGAGAATGTTGGTGCTAGTCAACTATGTGCTAATCTCGATTTCTGCTCTCATATGAAATATGTGGTTATTGACTATCATTTTATTCGAGATCAAATTCAACAGGACATCTTACGTGTTTCCCATTTTCTAGTTCTGATCAACTTGATGATGCATTGACGAAGCCTTTACCGTGTGCCTCCTTTGGTAGATTTAAGTTCAAACTGGGACTTCTCCCTAGCCGTCCCGCTTGAGGAGCGTATTAGGCAATCATAGATTCTGTATGACATTGTATTTATTTTAGGATCCCTTCTTTCCTCCATTAGAATGTATGGCATGTACGATGATATTGTTTCTAGAAGATTGGAGTGTAAAATATTTTGTAATACACATTATTTGATCAATGAAAAACATTTTTCATCAATTACGTCTAATAATTAATCTATTTCGCGAAAGCTAAACCGTTGTTGTTTTTTATTTTCTCCCCCTCTTCCTTATTGAGGCCTCAAATGGGGCTTAAATTTTGAGGTATAAGCAAGCGGAATACGCAAGCTGCAAGCATGTTTTATATACATCTTCTTCCATTTTCATTAACATCCAAATGGCTCAAGAGCTCAACTCTAACGTGAAAAGACTCGAGCCCCTCGAATTTTATTTTTTTTCTTTCTTGAGTTAACTCGGATCATAGTGATAGTTGTTTCACAACATTAGGTGACGTGTTGTCAATTATTAAAAAAAAAAAAAAAAAAAAAGACGATTTTATGTGTCGAATACGGTGTTTTAGAGACATATCTTAATTTTAAATTAAAAAATATCATTATATGTTTACATGTCATTGATCTCTTTAATCGTTATTTTAAACTGATGGTAAAAATACTAAAAGTGCCATTTTCTCAACCGAATAATATTATTGTTAAAAAATAATTTGTATTACTAAAAATAAAAAAATAAAAAATACGATCTTTAATTATTTGCGTAATAGGTAAAATAAAAAATAAAAAAAACAGTTATGAACTTAAATTTGTGTTCACTTTAATATACATATATGTGCCGAGCCCTCGGGAATTCTCTTTGTTTTCGAAATTCTAGTTTACAATTGAAATTGTTCTCTTTTCTGTGCCTCGATCTTCCACCATTTCTTCTTTCAAGAAACAATCTTTCACCTTCACCGTTGGCTTCTTTCAAGAAATTGTTCTCTCTTCTCTGCCTCGGTCTTCCACCATTTCTTCTTTCACGAAACAATCTTTCAAGAAACAATCTTTCACCTTCACCGTTGGCTTCTTTCAAGAAAGAATCTTTCAATTCTTCTTTCAAGAAACAATCTTTCACCTTCACCGTTGGCTTCTTTCAAGAAAGAATCTTCCAGGTTCCACCCAGTGACGGATCCAAAAAAAATTTCTAACAACCTTTCACCTTCACCGTTGGCAGAAATTTTTTCTAGTGGGATCACCAAAACTACAATTTTTTATACAAAAATGTTTCAGTTGGGCGAGCCTAAAACTAAAACTTTTAACCACAAAATGATATTTTTTAACAACAAAACTATATTGTTTTAATAAAGTAAAATTCCCGAATCTCAGTGGGCTCACGTAACCCACCCCGGAGACACATAGATCCGCCCCTGCTAAGAGACTGGAAAAGTCGGACAACATTGGGCAATATGACCTTGCACACGCCGTGAGAATTAGAGAACCGATGGTTGAATCCATGAAGGCTGCAATTATTTTCAATGAACAGTAACTGCGTTTTTTTTTTTTTTTTTTTGGTTTTGAAGAAAGAGGATTGAGAATGGGGAGCGGCATTGAGAAAAAAAGGTGGTGGCTGTTGGGGTTTTACTGACTGGTGGAGGTTATGTGGAAAATGAAAGAAGAAAAGTTGTGGCTGCAGCGAAGAAGGAGATGTGGCAGTGAAGAAAGAAAAGAAGAGCAAAAGATAATGAAATGGGGCTGCAAAAAAAACACGGCTGCAAGGTGAACGCCAACAACGGCAGGAGGACAAGAGATTTTGGTGGTGGAGGTGGGAAGAAGAGAGAAAAATGGAGACTCGGTTGTCAAAAACGCTCTTATACCACAATAGAAGAAATTATAATTGTAGAAAATATTTTAATTGATCGATTGGTAATACATACACACTACAAATACAATTGGCGAAACATTCTAAAGTATCTAGAGTATTCTAAAATATTTGTAATTTATAATTACACGCATATTATATAAATACAATATAATATAGCTAATAATATTTAAATCAAAATCCAATCTTGATTTGTCTTATAAAACACACAAACGAGGAAATTAAATTCTTTAAGAAAAATTCACACTCAGTTTTAAAGAAGAAAATTCCATAACGTCCACATGAGGACCCTGCTGTTAAGTACAAGGTTAAAAAAAATTTCTTTAAATTCTCCAATCGATTCAAATCCGGTATATATAATCATATCATGTTCCACACCTGGCTAAATCATCAATCAAAATGGCCTACGTGCTTGTTTTTATTCAACCCTTGGAAATCCCAAGCAATACCGATCACGATTCCTTTCAAACCCTAAATTAATGTGCAAGCAGGCTTTTAGTTTCAAAAGATATTGGGTTGAATGTTGCATCTACGTACATGCGTTTCATTCATAAGGCCGATCGGGCGAGAGGACTCCAGCTTGAAGGATAAGGGATATCCTGCTTAGTGTAAATTATGATGCACTTACCCTAAACGGGAGCTTGCATAGAATAGAAACTAAGTCCAAGCACCGGAATGTCTCCCTATATTTTGATGATGCTAAACAACAAATATCTGGAATCAGATCATCAATGTGTGGCTAAATCTCTACTCGCATAACAGATCATTTTGCATTTTGTGGAGGATCTGAAATCCAAAATTCAAAAACAATCTGCCACAAATACATAAATAAACAGCAGCGGAAGTACCATTGCTTCATTCATTTACAGATCCACGATGCTTTATAGACTATAGGACTTATCTACATAGTTAAGAAAGAAAAAAAAATTCTTTGTACAAACGATAAATATTTCAAAATTAAAATGAAAAAAAAAAGGTTCAAGATGCATATTGCCCTGAACCGATAAAGGAAAGACGCGATGAAATAAAACCTATAATTTATAGTCACACCCGTTTGATTATCGATTATCAAAACACGAAGGATAAAAAGGAATGTCAACTTGTCTATGAGCAAATTCAGGACAACCAGAATCAGATGCTTACCTGAAAATAACCGCTAAAAAGGGTATAAGTGTAAAATCATGTAACAATTAACGAGATTCAAATCATTATCTGCACTTTTCTTAAACAATATGAAAAGTCTAATTGAACACTTAAAATAGTACAAAAAGTGTATATACTAACCTCAACGAACTGTACAGCTTCAACACGTCCAACCTCCACACGGGCCATGTTTCGGTTTTTTCATTTAAAATATCAGAAATCCAAACATATTTCAAATGTTAGGAAAACCAAATGTGAACACTCAGCACCATTTTAGCCAGTTGACTAGAGGATTGAACTTTGCCTGCACTTTGGAATCCCAAAAGCAATTAAAAAAACAGCTATCTACATAAAGAAGATGTAGGGGGGCCAAAATGAGGAATCAAAACACGGTAACAGACCTTCAGTAACATAATATCCATATTACAGAACCTCGATCTAAAGCATGAAAAATGAACCAATGGTCGTCTGACGAAGCACCTTAGAACTCCGATCAAGGCCATGAGAGGCAACCTATAAAACATGTGAAATAGTTAGTATTGTATCAAGGAACGAGGAAAAAAATACAAGGACCAAATCAGTTTCCTTCTTCAACAAAATGAAAACTGGACGCTACCTACCTTTTTTATTTTTTATTTTTTTGTTTTTGTCTAAGACCCTGATGTCCTAAACCACAACAGACCCTGGTGTCATATCAGATACGTATCTGATACGTATCGGATACCGATACTCGACGGATACTCTAGATACTCCCTTGGATACGTATTTGGGGCGAATTGTAACTTTCAAAAGTTGGATACTTTACCGGATACACGTATCTTGACTCTTGAGTACATATACGTGTATCCGATGAACATGATACTTATAGAATGAGTTTAACCTTAATATGTGTACACACATACACACACACACAAATATATATATATATATATATATATATATATATATATATATACATACAATTTATTTTTATTATTTACAGTTTAACCCTTATATTTTTATTATTTACAAATACATCCTTGTATCCGTATCCTATATTTTTGTAAAATCACGTATCTGCGTATTCCGTATCCGCGTATCCCGCATCCACGTATCCGTATCCGTGCATCCTAGCTCCGTGTTATTATTCCTTTGCTCCTCCTAATATTGGCACATGGAAATGCACTTGGAATTGGAAATTGACTTACCATACGAGCAAGAGTTGCATATCGTTCCTCATTCAAATACAAAGGTTTCCCACGATGCATCTCACTATCCTGCAAAGATTTAAGTGTAGTTATAAATGCCACTTGACATCGTTTGAGAAAAGCATCAAAACCATTTGCAAGTCAGCGAAGAAAAGTACGTAGACTTGGTGGATAGCCAAGTAAACAGGATTGAGTTGACAAACTATAGTATATTTAAGATGTAGCACTCTTAACGATTTATTTCCCAACTCTTTCAATCTGAAAAGCATACGACACTAGTTTATCCTTTCAGCCCCACCACCAACCTCACCCGCTAATTTCCCCACCATCCGTGGTTTGTATTGTCGAGCAACGTTCTGCAACTTCAACTCAAAGGGTTGCTCTTGCTCCGGTGCCTTATAAGTCTACATATGAGGGGGAGACAGACATATTTGCATTTTAAGACTACAAGCTGTGGGAACACAGGTCTTTCACAAGCCAAGACTATACATAAATGCAATTGAAGTAACTTTTGCTGAGATTAGTGACATTGAGGAATTTAAGGAAATGACAGTTTATAACAGAGTGTACCAGTGAAGTATGTCAGTGGGAAGAAAATTTGAAGCAAGAAGCAGCAAAAGAAAATGACAAACATATAATCGCAACCCTAGTATCAGGGACACAAATTCATCTCCGCCCCTAAGATATAGCTTTTTCGCACAGCCGGCAGCCGTCGTCTGATCACCGCCCAGTCTTCTGCGAACGCTGAATGTTTGCGCAATATGTATTGATGAAATTGAATGAAGAATGGTGTATGATGACGGACTGGCTGGTGGAGGGTGATAAATGTGACTTTTGCCAGATAGAGAAAACAAATGAAGAGGAACAGTTGTCGTATTCACTTTATATCAATGAAGGACGGTATATTTGAACGCATTCTACATCCATGGTTTTACATAGCATGCCAGTAGGAGAAGATGTTTTCTTGATCAGTACATTAAGGACGTAGACTAAGAAGTGGACGCGAGTAGTTCTGCTTGCATATTTGCTAAACTTACTGTGGATGACCGAGGAAAGGAGATAAAAAATAGGAGCAATGACATTGGTCGAGATCACTATTTGATGGATACTCTAAAGGAAAATTTAATGACATGGCTGGAGTTATGGGTTTTAATAAATTTAGAAGTACAATATTCAATGATTGTATTCTTGGCGGAAGTAGTTAATGAACAATTGTAATTTATTTGTGATTCGGTTTAATTTTTGGGATTTTTGTCTTGTTAGAAATAATATATAAATATATATATGTAACCACAACCCTCCTTTCGTTTGATACTTGATTCCCAGAACAGAAGTTTAATCTTGGGCTTCGGATGTGCAATAGTCGTCATATGGGTCGCATATCTCACGTGTCAACAAGAATCAACGCAAGTCTGGTCCTAAAAGCACGCAGAACTGCTAGAATTGCAACAATATAAAGCTTACCTCTTCACCAAATGCATCCAAGTAGGGAGAAGGCCAAGGAGCCTGACGAGCACATCTTTGAAGCAAGATTGAAGTTTTCTGCAGAATGGAATGCATATTAGCCATCCAAGAATTCTAAGACAGTTTCAAAGTGATAAAAGCAAGTCAATGCAATGAACTGAGAGCTCAAACATGAAATGGCATTGTAAATTTGAGAAAACGGAAACATACTCTGATCAATAAGAAGACACCGATTCCAGCACCACACTCCATCGCATGTGTTTGACAGCCACTCTCCCTTCAAGAACAAGGATGTGTAAAAAAGAAGCATCATAAAGTTCGGTTACAATTAGAGATAAAGAAACTGTAAGGATGCCAACCTGCAGCATGTTTTCCAATTTGGCGAGCACAATTTACCGCATAATAAGCATACTATAGGCTCCTCTTGAACAGTTCCACAATCAGGGCATTGCTGCTTAATGTACCTACCAAACATAAAAAAATAAGACATAAATGATAAATATCTCATTCGAAAAATCACATTCTCAAAATATGTTGGTTCAACTAACCTCTGCAAAAGATCCTGATAGAGATTAGGCAATAGCATCAATCTCAGAGGAACTGCAGGAGTAGAATGCAAAACAGACAGTCGATTATGAGTTTTGAACACCGTAGAAAAATGACGGAGCCATCTCAAAACCATTGAACGCGACACATCATCCCTAAAGATGATATCTACTGGAGGAATCTTGAACATCTTCTCGAGCTCTTCGATCTCCACATTCTCCTCTAAATTATGATCAGCACATCCCATCATGGCATCATTGTCTTCAGGCAAATGATTCCCGTAATTGAATGGAACTGCTGATGAGGAGTTTATCAGCCTCCACAAGAGAGCACATCTGCGTAAGTATGGAAAGCTCAAGCTGCGTATAGCATCCTCGATATCAACATAAGAATCAACATAATTGGACTGAAAGTAATGTGATATGTCCCGCTCTTCCTTCATGACATTGTAAACGTCAGTAATAAGGCTATCGCTGTAAGCAACCTCAGCACTATCACCTAGCTTTTTCCCGTAATATGTAACAATCACCTGCTAAAAAAGACCAGTAAGTCCAAATGTTCACAATGAACATGCAAATTAAATATTGGTTATTGCAAGATACTAATTCAGACCTGAGTGACGCTGACAACATAAAAAATATGCACAAGGCACAAGAACGCGTCCTCGCTAAACAGGAATGGGACTGGAAGACAGAAGAGAGTCCACATCAAGGATGAAAAAGCATCTCGTGCAAGAATAGGATCGGAAACCCGCTTCCAAAATTGGATGTCAGGATAATGTACATTTGGTTCCATACTTTCTAGTATGTGCTGTATATTACCTGTCAATCATCAAATTAAGGCCACAAATATTACTTCCATGTAGAGTACGAAAGAAATCAAAACTTAATATTCACAAAAGACACTCTAATCGTAGGGGCTTCTTTTAGCATAACTAACATAGTAATTTTGCCATCAAAGTTTAAGGTTGTCTCAATTCAAAAGCAAAAACTGTGTTTTTCAGTCAAGTTTAAGTGTTATTAATATTGAACACGACATCAATTTAAAGCAAATTCAAACTAAAGGCTCAAAGAGAGATTTCAGGCACTAAAACATACCCCTAGACAAAAGTTGGGTGTTCTTTTAGGGGGGGAAGGAGGGTAATATTCGTATGCAGCCTTTTAGTTACAAGTGAAAGGCAAACCATCAATCGGAAGGGAAGTGAAACTACATTTAAAAGAAGCCCAAACTCAAAGCCTCAAGGTGTAATGGAGGTACTATGTCCAAGGCGAGTAGCAACTCACTTTTACTAAAATGCTTGCTTTGACTAATCAACTCCCGAAATGCTTCACTCGAAAAAAAAATCTTTTTTTTCTTGCCGAGTACCGAAATTAAAAACATCCGAAGTAACTTGTTACAAAAAGTAAAAAACAAAGTACCACAATACCAAAGATATCTTACCTTCATGCTGGTCCCCATCTCCGGATGCTTTGTCATAAGAAATGCCAAAGCATATGGAGTCTGCAAGGATCTGAATGCCTTTTAATCTTAGAAAGATGCTAAGTGAATTCTTTGTACGAGTCGCTTGAACAGTATTTAGCAACAATGATAGTATAAATCCACTGGAAGATTTGAGTTCTTTGTACAAGGCATCAAGACTATAATTTGGAGTTAAAAATTCTTTCCGAGAACGAGCAGCAATCTCTGTTGATATGAGTGAGTACTTGAGCATGTCCCACATAATCAATGAGTAGTTAACTCTACCAGTCTCGGAGCTTTTATCTTTGCCAGGCAAGTACAGCAAACGAACTACGCGAAAAACAGATTCAAGATTAAGTCCTTGCCTGCCTAATTGATGCAAGGGAATAGACTTCAGGAACTCATCATTTCTAACAACATCCACTGCACTTCGAATCAAAGACAATGCTTGAGGAACTCTCAACCAATACACCTCTTGGTTTTGTGAAGATAGGTGAGAAACTGCATCTGAAGCAATAGTTGGAATGAGCGACCTAGGAATCGGGTTGAATTCTCTAGGCAATGCTGGAAGCGTCGAGTTTGCAAGTCCCCGACACACAGGGCAGAGGAATTCCCCCTGTTGATAAAACATGAAACACATACAAATGATATCATACCAATATTAAAACAGAAACACCAATACTGCAAACAAAACTGAAAAATGACAACTTTACCTGATCAGGGTCAACGATGTGTCCTCCTTCAAAAACAATTCTTCTAAAGTATCTGCACAGAGCAAGTATAATGCTTCAGTCCTATAAAGATGTAAATCGTTGCAAAATATGATCCCATAGAATGACATTCAAATTCTTTGACCAACTAAAATAGTAGGCTACAATTTAACATCAAATAGGCAGAAGAACAAATAAAGAATATGTATTATGTGCTTCAAATACATGGTGAATTAAAGTTGCGTGAGGAAACATTATACCAATCATGTGAAAGGCCGTCAGATGACAGAATAATTCTCATTCAGCCATACACCAATCATTGGTTTTATTTAATTGAACTCCATTTCCCTTGCAAATGAGTGTGGATGAAAATTATAGCCTTCATTAACTATAAGCCACTTTTTTAGTTCATGTACAATGAGGTTCTACTTCAAGCAATTGCTAAAATCAGAAAGATATTTTATTACAGGAGACAAATGGTCTTTCCTTTTTCTACATGATTGTAAGTTGGCAAGCTGCTGTACAAACAAAAAGATCCCTACATTGCAAAAGATCTCAAAAACGCCAAGTACCTTTCCTTGAGAGATGACAAATAGCGGTCAAGACATCCCTGATGCACGGCATGTCCACATGATGAAAGGTAAATTCCATCACAATTAGAGGGCCCAAACCCATCATAACTTGGAAGTGAAAAACTTGAATCAGATGGTGGGATTCTACTGTGAGAACGGTTATTTTCTGATATTGATGGATCCGCTGTTTCTTTAGATACAGAACCAAGGTACTTCCCGAGCATAATAGATTCAGCATGGCTGCTTGAATGTTGTACATCTGCAGGAATCAAATTGTCCTGATTTCCCATTTTTTCTTGAATCAGCGAATACATATGTTCTTCCACCATGTCAATGGAAGATAATCTATTTCCCCCTCCTTCACAAGATATGGGCAAGGTTGGCTGATTCCTTAAATTAGGAAAATGGGTTCCAACAAAATCAAGAAAGGCGTCCATCTCAGTAGGATGCCCATCAAATGAAAAATCTTCAACAGCCTTTTGAATCAAATGTTTCAGCTTAGATTGTGAAATAGGTGATGAGGCTCTCGAGTCAGCATGGTTTCTAAATGAGATGCCATTCACACTTCTGCCGGCTGACGTATACTCTTTCTTAACAAAGTTAACATGCTCCCATGACGGGGGACTTCGGTCAACAAAACTGGCAAGCCTGGATTTCTAATTTAAAAAATTGACAGGAGTCAGATTTCAATGTGAATTTTGGCAAAAGAAAATAAGTATAGATAAACATTTTGTAATCAACTACCTGTAGAAGAACCAAGTAGGACACGGGACTTTTAGAATTAAGGTCATGACAGAGAGAGCATATGACACGCTCATCCTTAGAATCATCTTTAAGATTAGAACTAGACACTTCTTTGCCAAACTCTGATTCGTTTGCTCCCTCCTCTTTACTATCATCCAAGCTTTCCAAGAACTTAGATTGCTGAACTCTCATTTTCTCCTGCACGATTGCGCACAACTAAGAGATTAAAACTAGAAAAAGACATGAGTATTTAAGACAAATTTTCATCACCAGATGAGTTTTCATAAAGATCCTAAAACAACATATGTCAAAAACTCAGCTCCAATATACATTTTTTAAAAGGAAATCAAGAAGAGGGACTCCTGTAATCGTATGCCAACCATTTCAACTGGAAGGACAGGGAAGGGTGAGATGGTGCCGCGACAATAGTTTGCATCATACCGCAAAGGACAGACATTATTATTTCAACAAATTAGGCAGCCAAAAACGACAGAGGGGTTGTGATTGAACTTGGCAAATATTCATTCAACCAGCTAGCAACACGTGTAGCAGCAAAAGCCTCACCAAAATTGCAGCTTGTCTCGCTCGAGCTTTAGCCTTGCGCTTATCGCTATCCGATAGCAGCCCGCCAGAATTAGCCGCAGAATCATAATTAGACTGTGACAGAAGATTGACCAATTCAGGTGCCATTTGTTGTAATTTCATCATGCATCCTGAATCAAGCTCCGACAACTTTTTCAGTAGGTTTTCAATCAAAGATGAGAGATTGACATTGGCAACCTCAAGAAAATTGTTGCCCTTTTCTTTTTCGTGAATCCTCATCAATAAAACGAGAAGGGATAACAAACTGTTATCACCTTGCCTTGGAGTATATATTTCTTCACAAGCAAATTTCAAAATTGGAATCGCATCACCGTCATAGCAAGTGCGCTCACCAGATACTCTGTGTGCCCAACAGATATCTAGCGCCAGCGACAGCAAGTGCAAAGCAGTCAGAAGCACACTATCAGGAGCACGTGACATTGTTGGTTTATCAGAGAAAACAGCATAAAATATAACTGCTCGGACAATCTGGAGAGCTGTTTTACAAGTAGCTATACATGCTACACCGCGGAGGGGATAATAAATCTTTAACCATTTGGGTAGCTGAGCAGTCAAAGCTGAAGTATTGCAGAACCGCAGATATCTTTCTTCAGCTATTTGGGAATCCCTCGAGTTCCAGCGAGGATGATAAAGATCCAGTTCCTTCCAAAACTCCAACCGCAATTTATACATGCCCTGATACAGAGATAGGCATCAACAAAAAAGACAATGTCAAATCTACTTGAGCATACATAGACCCCAAAGTTCAGGAGGTTTTGCAGCACGTGTCAGAAAGTTGCAAGGACAGAAGGCATTTCATGTCGGAAGCGCACCTGATTCATGCCGGAGGGATTGGAATATACAGCTATTGTATCTAAGATCTCTTGAAGTTTATCAACTTTTGACAGGTCACGAGGAAGAGACTTCACAAGTTGACTACGAGTGGCATCCGCAAGGGAGAGCTTATAGATCAACTCTCTTTGTAGACATTCAGTTGTTGTTAATCCACAAAACCGTCTTTCTTTGACTAATTGAATTATAAGCGTCAACATTTCATGCACCAATGTTGGCTCATACCTGAAAAATAATGACAATTGAGAGGAAAATGCAAATAAGATAAACATAGAATGGTTACACTTTCCATCAAATCCCTAAGGCAAGAACATAACACTATTTTCTTCATATTAAGCATTCAATAAATAAACTGGTCAATCAGAAAATATAGCCCCTACCTTCAGAACCAGATTTACCTTTGTGAAGAAGAAAAAAAGAAGAAAAAAAACAACGAGCACTTCACTTAGCATTACTCAAGATTTCCCGTTGAAACCGCATGGTCCAGAAACTAAACTCGCACCACCCACAAAAACCTGGTAGAACTACATAAGTAGAGAATGCATCATTTACATACCTACTGGACGTATAAGGGATCTGATGCAAGACAAGGTAGGGATGCAGCTAAGTTATTATTGGTGTGACGCTTGACCACCATATAGGCCAACCGGATGCTAATTGCAGTATTACGACATAAAAAGTGCTCAGGATTGGGATAAGATGCTGAAGAAGCTGAACTTATGGTGAAAGAACACCAAAACTGGCTCCATGATCAAAGGAAGCATGCAAAAGCCCTATGTATGATTACAGAAGTTGGAGCAGGATGACAGATTTCTGGAAATGGACAACTTCCAAGCTCAAGTGACAGCGGGAAATGATGTCAGATGGCACGATTTCATCTGGACAAAGCTTAGGATCAATTAGTGGCTAAAATGTCATTGAAGCTCGCTACCCTTGAGAGGCAGTTGGGGGTGGTCTTGATGGACAAACACAAATTTTGCTTATGGCTTATGCCAGGACTGTGGAATTCACTTGCACCTGTTTTTTGCTTGCTCTTACCCAAGAAAAGCGTGGGGAGCTGGGCTGATGACTATTCTGATGCAGCAAAGAATGTGAATGAGATAGAGTTGTCAAATAAGCATTGAAGGACACTGGAGGAGCAACTTTCAGGACAGTTATGGCTAAGATTTACTGCAATAGGTTATATCTAGTGGCAATAAAGGAATCAAATGATGAGACCCTATACATTTGTAGTCAGAGATATTAGCTAATCAAATGATGAGACCCTATACAATCGTAATCAGAGATATTAGCTAATATAGGACTATATTTTAGCCACAGATGCATGCAAAGAAGCCAAGGCCAGTTGTCTGGTAAGAACCAGCGGTAATTTTTATTGGTATAGCTTTACTTTTACTTGATCAAGTGTTTGAATCTGCCTTGTCACGGTTGCTAAGTACTAGGTGGTAGCTACAATGTGTCTTTCCCACGCGGGACCATGCATTTTCAGATTGGTAAGCCTGGTATTTATTCTTGGCAATATCTAAATCACAACTTTTTTAATTTTATCAGGTAGAATAAACACATCTACTTAGAACTTATGCCTTTGAGTGTGATAATAACTATGGTATTAGAGAAAGAAGACATGACATAAACTACAATCACACCCCATTTATTAAAGAAAACTATAGATACTGCTGCGTTGCTTGTCTACTCTACTAAGACTGCATCTTGTCCCCAGTTTGGGAATGCAAGCGCTACGCGAGGGGGCATGTTAGAATATATAACTACATTCATACATTTATCGTTAATAACATAAGTTTTGTGTGAGAGTGTAAGTCATCATTACCAAGCAAACAAATTGCGATTACTATGATGATGATGACAATGAGGCAAGTCAAAGAGAAAATATAGACACCCATGAGGACCTGAGTAATGGTCTGAAGCCAAAATTCACCTGATCATCCTAGAACACCCCCCCCCCCCCCCCCACCCTTCCTTAAAAAATAAAGAACCCAAAGCTTCTCTCGCATAGTTGCTACTTTTTAAAACATGTTGTGAACATCGTCTAAAGAAATTTCACTTCAAAGTATCAGTCATCAGAGGAAATCAAGAAAGTATTTATGACTTTCAACTTTATATTTGCCTTCTATTACTTTATCAAACAATTGTCACCCCACCAGTCTAAACCACTATGGTATAGAAGTTGGTTTTTTAAACTTTCAAGATGATTCAAGAGCGTCCAATAGGATAATCAGACTATTCACTAAAACTTAATAAGTTCATTAATCCACCTGCTAAAATTCAAACACCTGTTATTTTGAGACAATGTGAAATAAACAGCAGCTTCACATTCACAAGATTTTAAGGTTGATGCCCATTGAGTTCACAATGCATTGCTGAAACTTTTACTGCAATGAACAAGGTTAATGCAAACCACCTCAAAAATTAACTGCAGCCCAAGCCTACAACTACTAAAATCAATCCAAAAAACAGGAACCACTTGAAAAAATCTAGCTCTGGTTTACCCAACTGTCATTGCAACCAACCCTTCAATCCCTCCCCTGATCAGATCAGGGTTTTTCATTTCTTTTAAAGTGACCAGATCAGAGGTTATGACATCAAACAATCGGTGTCATTTGGAAATATCCCAAGTTGGTGGATGCAAGAAAGAGAAAAAAGAAAGAAAAAAAAAACACGCAAGATCTCGGCCTAAAGGGGTGAAAATAGACCCTTACTGAAACATCCACCGGTATAATACACAGAACATTAACATGAATAATGGTGATTGCCTTTAGATTGTTATCAACAGATAACCAACAAGCATGAGCTGTTTTATGAAGTAGATATATTTCATTCTTGAAATAGGTTGTAGGCCCCATGGTGCCTGGAAAACAACTAAGGCTGCCGATTACATGAACATGAACAATGGAAACAAAGAAGAGGGGAAGACGAAATTTTCTACTCTTATACAACACCTGTTCCTGTTATCTAACATTAGAGCAATATCTATGAACCCCTTAAAAATCTAAAGACTGAACTACAGCAACACACACTTAAACCTAATTATCAGTGAAATATATAATGCTCATTTATACTCCAACAATGTCAAGAAGCCATGGAAGAAATACCATACTGATCAGATAAATTTAAAAGAAAAATCCAATTAAAAAGGCCATTCAAGCTGTGTAATGGAAAAGAGAACCAAGGTGATCGATCACATACTCACTAGACCGCTCAACATTCAATGAGAGATAGCTTAATAACCCAAAGCGCTCCAAAATTCTTTCGACACAAAGATCTGCTGGAGCCAGTGCAGCACAACATTGCAGCAAAAAGAGATCAAGCTCCAAGCCCTGTTCGGACCTGCACCAGGAAAACTCTATCAAATTTTCTCCAGAGGCCAAATGCTGCCTTTAGAAATGTGAATTTTGAGAATCGTGATTTGAATTAAATAGATTCCTACTCAGTCATCAAAACGCTTGGCGACGCCAAGGCGACAAGCCATCGCCTAGCGCTTGAGGGACAAAAGGCAAGCAGCAAACCGATAAAATCAAACTAAAACTTTATTTTGCAACATAGGCAGGTGAAAAAAGCTGAAACCATCGAGCATGTTAGCTTGATGTTCACATCATCTCACAAGTTGATAGCTGGCTTATGACTTTACGAATCACTTGTGCATATTGAACATCAAAAGATGAAACCAAATAAAATAATAAAACATAAACCATAGAAAATTATGAGGCTATGCATGAAAAGGCGACAGAAATGGTCCTCGAGACGCAAGACCATCGCCTTTCGCCTAGGCACGCCTTTGACAGCTATGTTCCTACTCACCAGCGAACTGAGCGGTACCATTCACAGGACAGGATGGCCGCATCTCCATTTTTACGCCACATTCCAGCATGTACCTCTGCACAGAACACCCTGATACGCAGAGCATGCTCCATTACATAAGCAGAAAATCCAAAAGGGTGACACCCTCCTAAAATATGGCCAAAAAAGTCATGGTAGATATCAGACGAAGGATCGCCAGAAGTAGCACCAGAAATATTTGACAATGCAGGATCACCGTAACATTTCCTCAAGGTTCTTTGCAATAGCATTGAAAGTAATCGGTGTAGTGGAATGTGAACAGATATATCTTGAGAACTGACATCATATACTATATCTGGCCAATCAGACAAACTCAGAATTCGGGGAACTTCCAACTCGGTGACACATCCTACCTCAACAATACGGTCATCGGAATCACCATGCACGGCGTCCTGTGCCAAAACTTGTCCAGATTCCAAGTCAGCACTTATTCTGAAAGCAGCACGAGAAGGTGAAGAGCATTGCTTAGGACTTGCCACTTTGGAATCAGAAGATGAAGTGTTAAGTGATTTGAAAATATATCTCCCACTCCGGAACCTAGATAATGTCCTCTTAAAAGCAAAGAAACTGTTACCAGAACTATCACTAAGTTTCGGAGTTAAGGGACCCGATGTGTTATCAACTCCCAGCCAGTTCTCAATGGCTCTCAAGCACTCATACATTAACAACAAAACAGATGACGCAACAGGAACATTATCAGCTTTAACATCAGCAACTTTGCAAGAATGATCCAACAAACTCCTCCCGCTAGCACTGCTCACAGAGCTTTCCTGCGATGTTCTCCCAACTTTGGCATGTCTTAGACAATCTTGATCTTCGGACTCATGCAGACATGCGGTTTTGGAATCTTCGTCCCCCATATCCTCGCTGCCGGTCGAGGAAAATGCCCCACCAACTAAAAGAGAATTAATGTTTGCAATTGCATGCCCCAAGACAAAAGGTAAGTGGATGTTCTCATTTTCTTCTTCTACATGAATTCCTGTTTCTCGCTTTTGTGGGTTCATCCCTTGCACAAATGCCAAAAGTCTCATCCATGTTCTAGTAATATCTTGCCGATCACGAGTAACATACCTGGGTACAACTGTGTGGCTCATGACAAATCGAACATCTTCAACAACACGAAGAGTAGCTTCATATAAATTTGCCCACTTATTAACCTGCAGAAGAGTTTAAACATTAAACAGAGGAAAAGAGTCCATGTTCTCCCCTACACAACAGCCTGGATGCCTAGAATAGAAATCTGAGAGAGAAAGAGGCAACAATCCCATTACTGCTGCTCTTACTTCAGTATGTCCCTCAGAAGACCAGAAATGGAAAATACTACAATAATCTTCAAAAGAGTTTTATTCAGTATCGAAATTTAAAGTCTGTTCATGGCACAAACACGGTGATACACAGGCATTGATGCAGGAGACATTCAAAATTGGCATGTGTTAACAATGTCATAAGTAGAGGCCAAAACACAACAACAAGAGGCTAGGATATATAGAAAGGGACATAAGTGAGATAAAAATATAGAAGAGAAGAAATGTGTTTCTAAATTACAATGTCTTCAACTTGAAAGAAAAAAAGTACTTCAGGAAAGAAAAATAATTGCAGTTAGTTTGGTGCATCTTAATTGTATCCGAGGGCCTCTGGTTCAAAAGTAGTCACAGAAGCCTTGAAACATTTTAGCAGGGCCGTCCCTTGGGGAAGGCCAACAAGGCCATGCCTAGGGCCTCCCCCAAATGTAAAATTTAAGGGGCCCAATTTATATAGATAATAGTATAATATGTACAGTATCTTATTTTAATTAAAGTAAATGGTTTTTGCGGCACACATTGAGTCATGCCATTACGACTGTATCATAATTAGTTATTGTGCATGACTCATTGATTGATATTTATTCCACCATAACCAATGAAGACAAAGTATGTAGTGACTAGATTTTTGTGGCCAGTTAAATTCTACGGCATTATTACAAATAAAAATATTTTTCATTCCCCCAAATTGAAGATTTCATACTCTTCAACGATCATAGTATGTATATCACCTATACTGGCCGGCGGTTGGGGCAAAATTGAAGTTTTCTTACAATTTTCATTTTATTGAAAAACAATTTTGTCAAATATGCTCTTATGATATACTATTTTTTATTGCATTCATTTCTTCATACCGAAAGAGCGTAAGACCCCTGTAATTTTTTTGGCCTAGGGCCCTGGTTTACTCAGGTATGGTCCTGCATTTGAGGATAGCATTTAACACTACCATAAAAGCACATGGGGGAAGAACCACTGTAAGATAATCAAGACAATGGAACACAAACTCGTATCATCGTTTTATTTGCAAAATAAGGTAGGCAGCAGAAAACAATCAGACCCTAAAACCAACAGTAGTTAACTACCACTCAAACCACCAGAAAAATAAGAAATACAAGACACACACATAGATACATACATACATATATGTATATATATATGGGGGGTCCAGAAACTGAGTTCGGGTAAATAATAAAGCAAAATTGAAGCAAATAAAATAAACTACCTGTAGTTTCCCATCTTCCCCGGCGCAAGAAACGAATATGTCATCTAAACATTCCAAAAGCATGGCCAAAAGGTCTATTTCCTTCACAAGACGTGGAGTTAGGGTAGGAACAGTAAAAATTTGCACAGAGAATGTTGAAAGCAATGGGTATTTTTTGAAAATGTTATCATTGGACTCTTTTATGGCTACTTGTATAACAGTTGGATAGTAGCTCAGAAACACTTTTGCAAACTCGTACTTGAATTGAGGTTCGCCCAGTAATTTCAAAAGCAGCTCATGCAGCTTCTTCACAACATTACCACTTAGGAAACTCTCCGCCCTCACTATGACATCCAATAAACCAGCTGAAGAGAAAACCCTCCCTGATATGAAACTAAGAAGACTTTCACTGTAGTTACAAAAGGCCAACAGCATATTCACAACTTCAAATGTAAGTGCATCAGCAAACTTTCTCGCCCCAGCAAGATGATCCTCAAACCTAGGACTTCCCACATGGATACCCTCCAAGAAGACCAGCTTCTCTTTCCATCTAGCAAGCAACAAATCCAAGACAGGCTTGATGGTGTTGGCAAACTCATCCGGTAGGGGCTGTATCTGCTCAGCACCTTTATGCTTTGAGCAGAAGCCTTCACGTTTCCATGCTGTAATATCACCACAATCGCAGCAACCACCCCCTGTGTATATGATGGAGTAGTCATGATTTTTGTGGTTACCATTCTGGAAGCAAGGAACACAAATTGCACATGTTGGATCATGCTCGCATGTACGGCATCGGTATGCAATATCATTATTACCCCAAACAGCTCCACATACACCTCGTTGACCAACACTCATCTCTGACAGGTGTTCCAGTGCACTCCTTGGATCACCCCCAAACATCAGCCACTGTAACCAACTCATACTCTCGCTGAACAGTTCTTCCAAGGTAGGACCGGCTTTTGTTTCAGCCTCGTCTTCTGAAACCACCTCAACAGCCTCATCATCCAATGGCAAGATAGCCGATGCTATTTCTTCAATTTGCGACTGATTATTTTTCAGATAAGAAACTAAACCAGGCTGTTGTTGGTCTACATAGTCTTTAGGAACTCCAATGCCAGCAAGCCTCTGAAACAGGTCCAATCAAAGAATATGAGGGGAAGAAAAATTCATGCCTACTATGTATACCAGAAATAGCTTCAATTCACAATGGCTAACAGTTGACAAAAGGGTCTCAATTCAAAACTGAAATTTTTTCAATACACAAATTAAAACATTTGAGAGTTTTCACCTCGGTCACATAAGCAGCAAGGCAAAAGGAAAGCTAGGAAGTAAGCAGAACAAATATGCAACCAAAAATAGAGTGAAAAACAGCAATTTTGAATACAATCAACAATTATTAAAATATAACATCTGTTCCAGCTGAAAATAGTACTATAAGAATCAATCTCATGTTTACTAGCAAAGAGATGTAAAATCGAGCTCAATACTTGAACAATCCGCTCTCGAGGAGATAGAGCCGTCGGATGCTGCGGCTGGTCAATCTCCATCCCGAACATCAGTCGTATCCAATCGACGCAGTAACACTTCTGCGTTCCACAGCTTTCACTCCCCAGGTCTACACGCCACAGCTCACTCCCACCTGAAATTTACACAGTACAACGAAATTGAGGTAGAAAAACACTTCCTTTGATTTACTGTTTGCTTAAGATCGTCTGATTTCCGAATTTCATGAATATTGTGAGAACTTTGAGCGCATACCTGTCTGCAGCGAAATGGATGAAAAGCTTCGAATACCTTCTATTTTACGGTGGGGTTTTATTATTATATGATGTTCTGCCTATTGAATCGTAAATGACTGGGCATGTTTTCTCATTTTAGGAAGGTAAAACTCTTTTGACAACTTAAAAAAAAATGTTTTACCGTAAGTGACGTGGTTATTAATCCGGAGATTTCGGATTCGAATTTCACTAGGAACAAAAAAAAAAATGTAATCAACTATGCTTTCTGACCGATGGGTCTAGAAAAAACCAACATCGAATTTGAGTCGGGACGTTTATTAGTTTACGGACCGAATAATTGAGTCTAGAAAAAACCAACATCATGATTCAAATTCGGTCAGAGTCAGATGTTGATTAGTTCACGGACCGAATTATTAAGTCTAGAAAAAACCGACATCATGACTCAAATTCGATCAGGATAATACCTAGGTGTGAAAAGATGATGTTGATTAGTTTACGGACCGAATTATTGATTCCAGAAAAAACTGACACCATGACTCGAATTTGGTTAGGATAATATCTAGGTGTGAAAAGATTCTCCCAAGAGAGAGAGAAAAACCAACATCATGACTCAAATTCGAATTTGAGTCAAGATGTTGATTAGTTTATGAACCGAATTTGAGTCAGGATGTTAATTAGTTTATGGACCGAATTATTGAGTTTATAAAAAACCAACATCATGATTCATATTTGGTCAGGACAACATCTAGGTGTGAAAAGATTCTCCCAAGAGTAATATATTCTTCATGTTTCAATTTATCTGATGCAGTTGTCAAAATCATACATGATTTGAGAAAGGATGTTGATTAGTTTACGGACCAAATTTCAGTCAGGAAGTATCAATTGTTCTTTATGACCAATACTGAGTCTTGAGTCTAGAAAAAACCAAAATCATGACCCAAAATCGGTCACGATAACGTCTCGGTATGAAAAGATTATCCCAAGAAAAATATATTCAATCTATTTATTTATCTGATACAGTTGTCAAAATCATACATATTAAGGATGTGGCGACTACATTTTTTTTTAGCAGTAGCGACTACATTAACTTTTATAATGAAATGACTAGATAGTTTTTAGATATAATTAATATAACCTTATTTTTTATATTTTTTGTTGTAATAAATAAGGGGTAAAAAGACAATAAATATAGCATTGTAAATGATACGCATCATATAAAATGAAACAAAATATTTTGACAATTGCATTAATTATTTTAGAAGGAGGAAGTACGTAATTAGACCTGGATATCTCTTGTTTTATTTTGGGGGGTTCTATTTGGACCCCTATTTACTTTTACTACTACTCGTACCACAAAAAATTACTTCGGGCACGCATGATTTTTTATATAGGGAAGTCGATCACACCTGGTGTTCCTTGTGGAACACCAACGTCGATCATGATGACGTTGGTGTTCCACAACGAACACCAGTGTGGCCGACGTTCCCTATATAAAAAAGTGTTAAATCTTAGAACGTCGATCCATGACTTTTCATTTGTGTTCACAGTGCATACCAACGTCGGTGACACCGACGTTGGTATGCTGTACTGTACCAACAGGAAATGACGTTTTTTTCACCCGAAAAAATATTCATTAATGTGGTGCGAAGTAGTAAAAAGGGGGGTCCAAATAGAACCCACCTTTATTTATTGAACGTCTTTTAACACGGCAAAGATCTTAGCATAAATTTTTTTTCTAATTTTATTCTTTAATTTAATTTTATTTTGTTTATTTTTCTGCCCAAACTTTGGTCGTAATGCATTAAATGTGCTTTTCCGACTAATATGTGATCTACAAAACACTCAACATCTTACTCAAATTCAGTAGTTTTATAGTGGTTACCATCAAATTAAGTTTCTTAAAAGATGGCAGAGTAAAAAATTTATATTTTACAATTGAAGGTGCAATCAATTAAACCAGAATAGGCAATGGTGTGGTCTATACCCGTGAAGAGGACATGCAGCAATTGGCAAATGAATATTTTGTAAGTCTCTTTACTACTCAGCTTGGCTCAAATTTGTACATTAATGAACTTCATTTCAATAAATTATCAATCTCCATGAAGCAAAGATTGGCAGAACTTTTTTTTAAGAAGCTTAAACAAATGCAAGCCAAAAAATCCCGGGGCCAGACGGGTGCATACAATAGCGGATCCAGAAATTATACCGATCGAGCGGGGTTCGTAAATATTTTACAAAGTAAATAATGTTTTTCACGGGTTTAAAATATTTTTTTATAGATAAAATGTAGAGTATTCTTATTTTTAACGAGATCCGCGGACCCCATTTACGTCAATGTGCATCCACCCCTGGGTTCATATGCTATTTTCATAGAAATATTGGCACATTTTCGAAGCCGATATGATGAAAGTTATCCTAGGATGTCCAAACGAGGGGAAAGACATGGCAGACATCAATAGAACATTCATTTCTATCATTCCAAAAGTGAAAGAAGCCAAGACTATGAAAGACTCTCGGCCTATATCACTGTGTAATTCGGTATTTAATGTAATTCGGTATATAAAGTACTCTCAAAAGCACTAGCCAACCGAATAAAAATGTTATAGCAGCTCATTTCTGAAAATCAGTCAGCCTTTACTCCGGAAGCAACTAATGTTCTGAACATATGGCATTAAAATCGGACATGATCAAGGTCTTTGATCGAGTAGAGTGGGCATTCATTAAATCCATTACGGAAGCGATGAACTTTCCCTCCAACATTATTGACCTTGTTTTAAATTGTCTCTCAAGTGTCTTTTCAGGTATTGATTAACAGAGAACCGGCACCATCTTTCAGCTCCACAAAGGGAAGGGAATACGCCAACGCCAAGGGGACCCGCACTCGCCATTTATTTTTGCCCTTTGTGCCGAAGGTCTGACAGCCTTATTGAATAAAGAGCGGGATGAATGCCTCATTGAAGAAGTATCGTTTGGACGTGGATCATTAACATTGACGCACCTTCTTTTTGCCCATGACAATATTCTATTCTTAAAAGCAAGTGAGGAAGCTGCACTTAATTAATATGAAAAATCTTCTTATGAAATGTTATCTGGGCAAGCAATTCATTTCGGCAAAAATAGTGTTTACTTTGCGAAACAAGTCTTGGCCTCGGACCGCCAGCTGATATACGACTACCTCGGAATAGAAAACAATGAAGGAAATGGGAAATCCTTAGGACTGCCATTTCTTATCAGGATATCAAAAGCCGAAATCTTCAATTTCTTGAAGGATAAGGTGTGGAAAAAATTTGAGTGGATGGAAAGAATAATTTCATACACAAGCAGGGAAGTAAATGCTAATCAAGGCGGTCATTCAGGCTATACCAAGTTATGCAATGCAATGTTTTTTACTTGCCCAAATATTTGATAAATGAAATCGAAAGAATGATCAGACAATTCTTCTGGGGAGCTAAAGACGGAGAGCGGTAAATTCATCGAAAATTTGGGAAGACTATTGCAAAAGGAAAGATAAAAAAGGTGGCTTGGGATTCCGAGATTTGGCTAGCTTTAACAAGGCCGTGCTCGCAAAACAAGCATGGAGGATTCTTAAGAAGCTAGACACACTGTCCAACCGACTTCTACATGCAAAATATTTCCTTAACGGGGACTTTCTTGATGCTAAATCTAGTTCGGGATCTTCCTTTATTTGGCGAAGTATTGTAACGCCCCGTTCCCGGATACCGAGCCCTTATCCGGAAATACGACGTTCGGCACACATATAAATAAAATTTAATTCATTTATATATGTAAGCCTACAATCAATACAATCAAAGTGCGCGGAATTTAATGCTCGGGTAATAAATATCCATAAAGATACTAGAATACGAAAAGGTACTAAAAGTCGAAAGTGTATCAAAACAATACAACTGAAGTCCCTCGAAAGTCCAAACGAAATACTATGAAATAAGAAATAAAGATGAACACACGTCATCCCAAAGTACTATGAACAAAGTATATAAAATAGTGCAACATTTCAAATGTAAAAGAAAGTGCATAGAATGGAACATCAAGCTCAGAGATCCTCCTCAGGGACATACTCCTCGTAATACCCGAAATCATGTTCGCCTTCTCACCCCCAAGCACATATAACAAAAACATGCACAAGGGGTAAGTATATAATACTCAGTAAGGAAGAGAAGTACGTTTAAGCTTAGAATATATAAGACTTATTATTAAATTTCAACTAAAAACAAGACAGACTCGATTCTACGCATAGAGGTTACATCTCCCAATATGCCTAAACTGTAGCTACCTAGCTTATCTTTGTTACAACATGCTATCAAGGTGGAACGTGACATATTGAAATCTTCGGGATACAATAACCCCGAAACGTATTGAAACCTTCGGGATACAATAAGCGGTTCCGATAGTATGAACGTACGGCGATGCCTATAGGTGCACGGACCGATAGAACCCTCACTTTGATTTGTCCGTTCACACATCACGCTATAGATCTTCGGGATCTACCCAAGACCACATGGTGTTTAATCTTTTATCTAGCAAGTAGTGTTGTATTAGGTGATTAACTAACCATCCTAGTTCATTTAGATAACACTCCCGATAACGAGAGATAAATTCAACGAGAGAGTTTGAGATAATTTAATTAAAGTAAAGGGAATAATGTTGTATCCTTAGATGATTAAAATACAAGGTAATACTACTCCTTTATAGCCGGCAGGAAAGTTTATTGTACAGAGTCCCTAATGATCAGTAAAAGGATCGAAACAGATGCTAACCAACAGTGATAAAATAAAACTAAATAAATTCTAAACAAATCTTCCTTAACCAAATTCCATTGAAAAATAATCTACCAACCATACCAAATCATCATCCATCATTTAGGCATCAGTTAACGCCAATTAAATCACTAAAACAGCAAGGAAAACAACACAGCCATTACATATTCAAAAACTGAAAACGTAAGAGTTTCTCCTTACCTTTTCGCCTAAAAACTCAGAACTAGCTTCGTGCCTAGTACCGATGCAAAGCTCTCGTCACGAGGATTCTAACGGTATGCTACGATCTGAAAACGGAATAGAAACGAGGGAGATATCAAGGGTCGAAATTCGACGGTTTACAAGGCAAAACGAATTTAACTTTCAAAATCGTCCGAAACACGTAAACCATAACTCCAAAACGACTAACCTTCACGGGGCGAAATTGGTATCCAAACGATCCTTGCGTTCCGTAGAATGTTTTTCCCTTGAGGAGTACGCACAACCGATCAACGATTAGCGGGAAAAATCGAAAGCCCCTTTCTTCTTCTTTCTCAAAACTTGCGCCGCTTCTCTTCTTTGATGAACCGTTTCTCTCTTCTTTTTTTTTGTGAAAACCGATAATGATGAGAATGATGGGGATTAACTCCCATTAAATCTCCTTCTTTTTTTTTTTTGAAACCATTAATTTCTTTTATTTTCTTTTTCTTAAATTCCAAAAATAATAAATATAATATTCCGACTTTTCGTTAAAAGACGGAAATGCCCTTTCCGAAAAATCGGGATATTACATTCCTCCCCCTTAAGAGGAGTTTCGTCCTCGAAACTTGAACGTACTGGTAAATCCAAAAACTCCGGAAATTCGTTGACCATATCACCTTCAACTTCCCAAGTTGCTTCCTCGGTGTATGATTGCTCCATTGAACAAGAACCAATGAACCATCTTTCTCTTAATCATCTTTTCCTTCCTGTTCAGAATCTTAATCGGCTTTTCATCATAAGCGAGGTTGTCCTGAAGTATCTCTGGATCCACTATAGACTCAACCTCTGTCTTCGTCAAACACTTCTTCAACATCGAAACATGGAAAACGTTGTGAACTCTGGACATTGACTCTGGCAACTGAAGTCTATAGGCTAACGGTCCAATCCTCTCCAGGATCACAAAAGGTCCAACATACCTCGGGCTCAACTTCCCTTTCTGACCAAAACGCTTTACTCCTCTCATTGGTGATGCCTTCAAGTAAACACGATCACCAACCTCAAACTCAAGCGGTCTCCGTCTGACATCTGCCCAACTTTTCTGCCTGTCTTGAGCTATCTGCAGATTCTTCTTCACTAACTGAACCCTCTCTTTGGCTTGCTCAACTAACTCGGCCCGGTGAGTACATTTCTCCCCAACATCGTCCCAAAACAAAGGCGTCCCCGCATCTTCTACCATACAAAGCTTCAAACGGTGGCATGCATGCTCGCGTGATGACCGTTGTTGTAAGCAAACTCCGCAACCGGTAGGTAATCTACCCAAGATCCGCCTACCTCCAAGACACATGCTCTAAGCATATCCTCAAGTGTACGGATAGTCCTCTCGGCCCGACCATCCGTCGAGGATGGAATGCGGTGCTCAAATCCAACCGGGTAGCAAAAGCCTCCGTAAGCTCGCCAAAACCGGCTAACGAACCTCGAATCCCGATGCGAAACAATGGAGGCGGGACTCGGCGAAGCTTCACTATATTGTCCATATATAGTTCCGTCATCCTTGCCAAGGGCATATTCATCTTGAAAGGCAAGAAATGAGCCGACTTGGTTAATCTATCAACGATTACCCAAATAGAATCATGTCCACCCTTCGTCTTAGGCAAACCTGAAATAAAGTCCATGGTGATCTTTTCCCATTTCCATTCTGGGATATCCAATGACTTAAGCATCCCGCCTGGCTTCCTATGTTCAGCTTTCACTCTCTGACAGACGTCACACTCAGAAACAAACTTAGCAATCTCTAGCTTCATTGAGGGCCACCAAAATCTTTCTTTCAAATCCCTATACATCTTGGTAGAACCCGGATGCACTGCAAAAGCAATCTTGTGTGCCTCTTCCATAACTCTCTGTCTCAAATCTCCAACATTAGGCACACGAGACGATCACGGTACCACGATTTCCACTCGATCCAACACGTAGCCAACGTAGGCTTCTCTCTTGCAACTCTCTTCAAGTCAACCAAAAACCTGCGTCTTCGTCTTGCTTTGCTCGATCTCATCCATCAACTCGATCTAGCCAACAACGGTGCTTTAAACCGACGGTCCTCAATCGATCAAATCGCTAAGCGCAAATCATCAACCCCTGCTTTGTGATAGCCTCAACAGGCTCCAAAACCACTTTGGTTTCTGCTCGAGGCATCTGCTACTACATTTGCCTTCCCCGGATGGTGCGAATGTCTAGGTCATAATCCTTCACGAACTCTAGCCATCTCCGCCGCCTCGTATTCAAACTCTCCTGGGTGAAGAAATACCTTAAACTCTTGTGGTCGGTGAAGATTCTAGCCTTGACCCCATACGAGATAGTGCCTCCAAATCTTCAATGCGAAAACCACTTCTTTGCCAACTCTAAGTCATGTGTGGGATAGTTCTTCTCATGTACTTTCAATTGCCTAGATGCATAGGCAATGACCTTTCCTCCCCGCATCAACACACAACCTAGACCACCGCACGAAGCGTCGGTGTAGACATCATAATCATCGAACACCTCGGGTACGCCAATGCGGGTGCTTGTAGTTAACTTTGTCCTTTAACAACTCAAATGCTAACTCACACTCGGGTGTCCAATCAAACTTGGTGTTCTTCTGTGTAAGTATGGTGAGTGGAGTAGCTATCCTTGCGAAATTCTTCACAAACTTTCTGTAGTAACCAGCCAAACCTAGAAAGCTCCTGACCTCTGAAACTGTAGTCGGTGTAGGCCAACTCTTAACTGCCTCAATCTTGGCCAGATCAACCTGAATTCCATCACCTGAAATGACATGACCCAAGAAGCTCACTTGGTCCAACCAAAAGTCACACTTGGAAAACTTTGCATACAATCGCTCCTTCTTCAACGTTTCCAAAACAATCCGCGAGATGTTCCTCATGCTCCGCCTCGTCCACAGAGTATACCAAAATATCATCAATGAAGACAATCACAAACTTATCTAGGTAAGGCATGAAGACCCGCCGCATCAAATCCATAAATGCGGATGGAGCATTAGTGAGTCCAAAAGGCATAACAAGGAACTCATAATGTCCATATCTAGTCTTGAATCTTTGTCTTCGGAATATCTGCCACTTTAACTTTTAACGATGGTAGCGACCGCAAATCAATCTTTGAAAACACTTTCCGACCACAGGCGATTGAACGGATCATCTATCCTCGGTAGTGGATACTTATTCTTGATAGTCGGATTGTTCAAGGCCATGTAGTCAATACACATCCGCATGCTGCCATCCTTCTTCTTCACAAACAAAACTGGTGCTCCCCAAGGTGAAGTACTGGGCTGAATGATGTTCCTTTCTAACATCTCCTTGAGTTGGGCCTTCAACTCCTTCAATTCAGCCGGTGCCATCCTGTATGGTGCCTTGGCAACTGGTGCCGCCCCTGGAACTAATTGTATCTCAAATTCAATGGCCACATCGGCATGTTTCTGGCGGCTCATCCGGAAATACCTCGGATAGTCTCTGGCCACTCTAGTATCTTCCAACTTCGGCTTCACTTGTTCCACATCCACTTGCGTACAACAAGTAGCCCTCACATCCTTTCGACATGCCACGATGGCCTTGACTTCTTTGAAATGATAGGATGTCTCTCCTTGCCTGGCTTTGTAAACGTTCCCCGATAAGTCTTATCGATTTCCCCGGGACTACGAAAATGACTCTCTTGGCCACTGCAATCCAAGTGAACATAATTCTTGGATAGCCGATCTATCCCAAGGATCACATCAAAGTCGAGAAATCCATCACCGTGAAGTCACTCTTACAACGATAAGGTCCAACACGAACATCCACTTGTGGTATCATCTTAACCACCTTATTTACCTTGCCTAGGGGTGTAACAATCTCCATAGTATCTCTCAAAGGCTCCATAGGTAAATTTAGTTTCTTAGCAATCTAGAGAACACAAAGGTGATTGAAGCTCTGTATCAAATAAGGCCACGACTACTTAGATTGCCTACTATTATCATACCTATCATGCATTTGTCCAATTAACTAAAGTTACAACATGTTCCAAGCATGCTATAAATAACTCAAAAGAACAAAATCAAACATAAAAGGTACACGAGATCACATCATCCTCTCGGCTCAAACTCTCGGCATCCATAGCAAACATACGCACCTTTTACTCGGACTGCTTTCGCTAGGTGACACCCCGAGCACCGGCTACCTGCGTGGACAATTCCTGGAGAAATGACCATGCTCGCCACAAAAGAAACAACTTGAGGTAGGCGGTGGCCTAGGCGCCGGTGGAGCGCCAGCGGTGGTCTAGGCGCCGGTGGCTTTGACTGCGATGGGGCACCAACCGGTGGTCTAGCTGTGCTGTGAGGGAAAACCTCTGAGCTGCTGCTGCTTTGCGGGGCCCTCTTGCCATTTGCCCGGCGGGTCCCGAAACTGCGTTTCTGACCCACTGTAACTTTCTTTTTAAAGGTTTCGACTTCCAAAGCTTTATTCAGCAGTTCTGCCATGTTCCTTGCTGTAAAGCCTAGCATGCCTGCCTGAATCTCATGCGCCAAACCGTCCTTGTAACGGGCCATTTTTCGTTCTTCCACTTGCATCAACTCCGGATAAAATCTTCCTAACTCATTGAACCGATTTGTATCTTTGGGACAACTTTGTCATTTGATCGCCTTCTTTGAAGTTTCGAAATGCGGCTAGCCTTTTCCGCTTGTACCGTTGCTGGAAAGTACTCGTTGTAGAACATGGCTTTAAAAGCCGCCCAATCTGTTACCTTACCGCTGCTACTCTGAACTGCATCTATCCAAGACTCGGCCGAACCTAAAAGAAAGCCGACCGCTAACTGGGCCATCTCTGTCTCAGGAACGCCTATATTCCTGCAAGATTTCTCAAAACTTCTGATCCATTCCTCAGCCTTGGTATGTTCCACATTCCCATAAAAATCTTGCATACGGTTTCTCCTCAGCCTAGTGTGCCAATCTACTGGTGGTGCTGACTCAACAACCGGCCAAACTGGTGGGTAAACCGGAGGGTAACCATAGGGTATCTCGTTGCTTCTTCTTGAACCGGTGGCACGAAAGGCCGATAGACCGGGGGATAACCAAGGGGTACCTGCGGCTGCTGCTGATAGTAATACGGAGCCTGATGCTCAGCCTGATAAGGAGGATACACTGGGTACTACGGAGGATACGGCGGAGGGTACCGTGGCTGCGAAAACCATGCGAGGGATAGCTGCTGTGTGGTGCACGTGTCACTTTGGTGGTGGATAAACAACCGTCCTTAAAACGCCCCGACCTGGGTTGATACGAAGAAGGCCAAAGTGACGCTGCATGGTTAACCACGGGTGGAGGAGGTGGTGGTGGAGTCGATGTTGATCCCGCTCCGGCTCGGGTGAAGGTGTAGGCTTGTGCGAGGCGGTGGTGACAAGCTGCGACGACCCCTGAGGTTTCACCCCTCTCGGATGGTGCGATTACCAAGAGCCAAAGTCCTCGATCTTGTGTTTCTACTCATCCCGGCAACCAAGAGAACCGAGTGTTACTAAAGATCTAAAGATAAGATTGAGTTAAACTCAAAGAATAGAAGCCTAAGGAACACGTATCTACGATACCAACTGTAACGCCCCGTTCCCGGATACCGAGCCCTTATCCGGAAATACGACGTTCGGCACACATATAAATAAAATTTAATTCATTTATATATGTAAGCCTACAATCAATACAATCAAAGTGCACGGAATTTAATGCTCGGGTAATAAATATCCATAAAGATACTAGAATACGAAAAGGTACTAAAAGTCGAAAGTGTATCAAAACAATACAACTGAAGTCCCTCGAAAGTCCAAACGAAATACTATGAAATAAGAAATAAAGATGAACACACGTCATCCCAAAGTACTATGAACAAAGTATATAAAATAGTGCAACATTTCAAATGTAAAAGAAAGTGCATAGAATGGAACATCAAGCTCAGAGATCCTCCTCAGGGACATACTCCTCGTAATACCCGAAATCATGTTCGCCTTCTCACCCCCAAGCACATATAACAAAAACATGCACAAGGGGTAAGTATATAATACTCAGTAAGGAAGAGAAGTACGTTTAAGCTTAGAATATATAAGACTTATTATTAAATTTCAACTAAAAACAAGACAGACTCGATTCTACGCATAGAGGTTACATCTCCCAATATGCCTAAACTTGTAGCTACCTAGCTTATCTTTGTTACAACATGCTATCAAGGTGGAACGTGACATATTGAAATCTTCGGGATACAATAACCCCGAAACGTATTGAAACCTTCGGGATACAATAAGCGGTTCCGATAGTATGAACGTACGGCGATGCCTATAGGTCGCGACCGATAGAACCCTCACTTTGATTGTCCGTTCACACATCACGCTACGGATCTTCGGGATCTACCCAAGACCACATGGTGTTTAATCTTTTATCTAGCAAGTAGTGTTGTATTAGGTGATTAACTAACCATCCTAGTTCATTTAGATAACACTCCCGATAACGAGAGATAAATTCAACAGAGAGTTTGAGATAATTTAATTAAAGTAAAGGGAATAATGTTGTATCCTTAGATGATTAAAATACAAGGTAATACTACTCCTTTATAGCCGGCAAGAAAGTTTATTGTACAAAGTCCCTAATGATCAGTAAAAGGATCGAAACAGATGCTAACCAACAGTGATAAAATAAAACTAAATAAATTCTAAACAAATCTTCCTTAACCAAATTCCATTGAAAAATAATCTACCAACCATACCAAATCATCATCCATCATTTAGGCATCAGTTAACGCCAATTAAATCACTAAAACGACAAGGAAAACAACACGGCCATTACATATTCAAAAACGAAAACGTAAGAGTTTCTCCTTACCTTTTCTGCCTAAAAACTCGAACTAGCTTCGTGCCTAGTACCGATGCAAAGCTCTCGTCACGAGGATTCTAACGGTATGCTACGATCGAAAACGGAATAGAAACGAGGGAGATATCAAGGGTCGAAATTCGACGGTTTACAAGGCAAAACGAATTTAACTTTCAAAATCGTCCGAAACACGTAAACCATAACTCCAAAACGACTAACCTTCACGGGGCGAAATTGGTATCCAAACGATCCTTGCGTTCCGTAGAATGTTTTTCCCTTGAGGAGTCTGCACAACCGATCAACAGATTAGCGGGAAAAATCGAAAGCCCCTTTCTTCTTCTTTCTCAAAACTTGCGCTGCTTCTCTTGCTGATGAACCGTTTCTCTCTTCTTCTTTTTTGTGAAAACCGATAATGATGAGAATGATGGGGATTAACTCCCATTAAATCTCCTTCTTTTTTTTTTTTGAAACCATTAATTTCTTTTATTTTCTTTTTCTTAAATTCCAAAAATAATAAATATAATATTCCGACTTTTCGTTAAAAGACGGAAATGCCCTTTCCGAAAAATCGGGATATTACAAGTATCATCACCGACTGAGGTATGCTACAGGCCAGGGAGGCTTAAGATGGAGAATAGTTAATGGAGAAGTGGTTAACGTTTTTCAAGATCCTTGCTTCCCTAATCTTACTAGTTTCATGAAAATTTAGGAAAATACGGATGAAGAAAAGAGAAAAAAAAAGAAACGGATAAAAAAGAAGAGAACAAACGACAAGAGCAAATCCGGGCAGATATAGCTGAAGCATGGAATAGTATTCCAATTGCAAGAAAAACAAGAAGTTTGATACTAATAACTCAATCGAATTTGAGAAAATATATTCTATCGCCTCCATTGATAATAGCAAAAAATATTGGACGTATGATTTTATTGCAAATTCCGTCATTGACTAAAGTTTAGATGAAATGAAGGTAAAATAGTTGCTAAGCCTGGGACCGAGATGGAATGCGGAACTAGTAACAGTAATTTTCCCGCAATATATAGCGGAAAATATTCTCTAAATTACTCTCTCGCCATAGCCGAGACCCGATAATTTAATTTGGCACTTCACTTCCAATGGGACTTATACAGTTAAATTTGGCCCACTTAGCTCCCCAACTCCTCTGCCAATCAGGGGCGGACCCACCCTATGCCCGGGGTGGTCTCAAGCCCCCCCCCAAATGGTCACAAGCCCCCCCACATATGGTACCAAGCCCCCCCTAAATTTTTAATATTGTAGTAGTAATGTTAATATTAGTATGTTATGTGTCTTTTTCTTAAACAAAAGACCTTATATCCTAGTGGTTTAAGAACAAACCCTTTAAAGTCTCCATAATTCTAGGTTGTAAGTTCAAATCCCACTATCAACATTTTTTATTTTTTTCCCGGATTTTTTTTAGCTTTGCAGTTTATATACCAAGAAAAGACGAAAATTTTTTTCTGGTTCCGCCACTGCTGCCAATGCACGAACAACAGCTAGCTAGAACAAATTATGGTCCCTAAAAATCCATCCCAAGGTAAAACTTTTCTTGTGGTGTGCGTGCAACAACAACCATGTTCATTTGAAGCTTTATAAGCGCGGAATCAATGATGGAAAATGTGGCATTTGCAAGGACGCCCAGGAGACGACAGAGCAGCATAATGCACGGTTTATTAGTCAACCTGTTGGGGAAAACGCCGCGGTAACAAGAAAAATTATCGCAAACACCCACAAATATTTTCCCACTAGTAAGCGCAACGGAATAGAAATACTAGTAGAAAGCCACGTAGTGAAATAAAACGGAATAAAATAATACCAGAATTTTAACGTGGAAAACCCCTCTCAATGTGAGAGAGTAAAAACCACGAGGCCGGAGCCCACAAAATCTCCACTAGTCGGTAAAATAAGAGATACAAGTGTTCCACGTACAACAACTCAAACTACTCCAAAGTACCAATAAAAATACAAGAGTATAAGAGTTGTGGAAAGATGTCACCAAAATAATAACAGCCCAATCTGTGAAGAACCGTGTACAATTTGCCACTCCGGTGTACGAACCAACCAACCAGATTGAAGTAGAAGGAGCGTCGAACAAGTACCGAAAAATATCACTCACTGTTGGACAACAATTTGACACACTTTTCACTCTATTTTACACACTGACTAATTTCACATACTCTCGTTTCGGTCTTTCTCTCTTTTGCAGGAAACTTGGAGTTTTGTCTTGCCATTTTACAAAATGCCATTTGCTACCTATTTATAGAATAAAGGAGTAGGTGACATTGTTGAAAAAACCAAAAAAAATAAAACTCAAGAAAATGAGGTGCTGTAATTTGGTGACTTTTCGTTTTCAACAAAAACAGCAGCATGCATTCCTTTCCATATATAGCCCAACTATTCATGTAGTCAGTAGTTGACTACAAACAGTGATATCCAACAAATCTCCCCATCACTGTTTTGTAGAGGAATTTGCCATTCCCGCAATAGAATGACATATCTCAAGCTTCTCCCTTGTCAACACTTTTGTCAACATATCTGCACCATTATCATCTGTATGAACTTTATCAAGTTTCAGTAGCTTACAATCCAACACATCACGAATCCAATGATAACGAACATCAATATGCTTGGACCTCGAATGAAAGGCTGCATTCTTGCCAAGATGAATAGCACTCTGGTTATCACAAAGCAATACGTACTGATCTTGCTTCAAACCAAGTTCTCGGAGAAACTTCTTCATCCACAACAACTCTTTGCATGCTTCGATTCTTTGCCGCAATAAACTCGGCTTCTGTAGTTGAAAGAGCAACACATTTTTGCAATCTTGATTGCCATGACACAGCTCCCCCTGCAAATTTAATCAAATATCCTGAAGTAGACTTGCGAGAATCAACATCTCCTGCCATATCAGAATCAGTGAAACCAACCAACACATGTTTTTCACCACCAAAAGTAAGACATAAATCAGTAGTACCCCTGAGGTATCTCATAATCCATTTCACAGCATTCCAATGCTCTCTACCAGGATTAGAGAGAAAACGACTGACCTTACCAACTGCATAAGCTATGTCTGGTCTAGTACAAACCATGGCATACATCAAACTTCCAACTCCTGAAGCATAAGGAACCTTTCTCATTCCTTCCTTTTCGTCATCTGTAGACGGACATTGCTTGATACTTAACTTGAAATGAGATGCAAGTGGACTAGTGACCGGTTTGGCATCAGTCATGCCAAATCTCTGAAGCACCTTCTTGATGTACTTCTCCTGCGACAAATAAATTTTCCCGGCCGCTCTGTCACGAGTAATTTGCATCCCCAAAATCTGCTTTGCATGGCCTAAGTCTTTCATAGCAAAAGACTTACTTAACTACTGCTTCAACCTGTCAATTCTTGAAGCATTCCTGCCAACAATCAAGATATCATCAACATAGAGTAAAAGAATGATAAAATCATCATCTGAAAATCTACTAATAAACACGCAGTGATCAGAAGTAGTCTTCCGGTAGCCTTGCTCCCCCATGACAGACTCAAACTTTTTGTACCACCGTCTAGCGCTTGCTTCAACCCATAAAGACTCTTCTTCAACTTGCACACAAGATTCTCATTTCCTTTTACTTGAAAACCCTCTCGGTTGTTCCATGTAGATATCTTCTTCAAGGTCACCATGAAGAAAAGTTGTTTTAACATCCATCTCGCTCAACCTCTAATTAAGACTAGTCGCCAAGCCAAGAACGATCCGGATAGAGGACATCTTCACAACCGGAGAGAAAATCTCACCAAAATCAATGCCCTTTCTCGACCAAAACCTTTGACCACTAATCTTGCTTTATACCGAGGTGTAGAATTACTTGTCTTCGTTCTTAATTCGAAGACCCACTTATTCTTCAAAGCTTTCTTCCTTTTGGCGCTCACCAACTCAAAGGTGTGATTATCATGCAAAGACTTCATCTCATCTTTCATAGCATCAAGCCACTTATCTTTATGTTCATCATCCAAGGCTTCATCAAAGCTCTCAGGCTCTCCACTATCTGTGAGCAACACATACTCACTCACGGGGTATCTAGTGGAAGAACGCCTCTCTCTATCAGACCTTCTGGGAATAACTGGTTGCTCCTCCTCTGGTAGTGGTTCATCAACCAACTCATCATAAACATGATCAAGATCAACTGCATCGGGCTCACCTTGATGATTATCCTGTACATCAACCGCATCATGTTCCTCTAGTGGTGTAGGAGGAACTATCTCTGACGTAGATGGAACATCATTAGCTCGAGGTGTTGAACTCTTCTTGTCAATATCCTGCAAAGTCTCATTCTCTGCAAACACAACATCTCGACTTCTGATTATTTTCTTATCAACAGGATCATATAGTTTGTAGCCAAACTCATCTTGACCATAACCCAGAAAAATACACTGCTTAGTCTTAGCATCAAGCTTAGACCTCTCATCTTTAGGAATATGAACATAAGCTTTACAACCAAAAACTCGCAAATAATGGTAAGATACATCTTTACCTGACCATACCTTCCGAGGAACCTCATTCTTCAAAGGAACACATGGAGACAAATTAAGTACATGCACCACTGTACTCAAGGCTTCACCCCAAAAGGATTTAGGTAATCCAGCTTGTGAAAGCAAACATCTGACTCTCTCCATTAGTGTTCTGTTCATTCTCTCAGCCAATCCATTCAACTGCGGAGTTTTAGGCGGAGTCCTTTCATGTCTGATACCCTGTTGCTTGCAGTAAACATGAAACGGACCAGTGTATTCACCGCCATTGTCTGTTCGAATACACTTCAACTTCTTTCCAGTTTCTCTCTCAACCGAGACTTGAAACTGCTTAAAAATGTCCAACACTTGATCTTTTGTCTTCAAAGTGTAGACCCAAATTTTCCTCGAATGATCATCAATAAAAGTCACAAAATACTGGGAACCACCAAGCGTCCTTCTTTTCATAGGACCACAAACATCAGAATGTACCAACTCAAGTACTTCTGACTTTCTTGAAGGTGGGTGAGTTTTAAAAGAAACTCTATTTTGCTTCCCTGCAAGACAATGTGCACACTTCTCCAAATGCAAACTGTTTGAACAAGTTAATAGATTTTTCTTGGACAAGACAGTCATACCTTTCAAAGCTCATATGACATAACCTTTTATGCCACAACTCAGTCTCATCAGGCGACTCCACTGCATTAGCCATATCAATAACAACTTTAGCTTGAGTCAAGAAAAGTGTAGAGGATTTCATACCTCTAGCAACAACTGAAGACCCTTTTGTGAGTTTCCACGTATCACGAGAAAATGAACTGTCATAACCATCATCACACAGTCTGCCAACCGAAATCAGATTCAACCGGATATCTGGAATATGCTTAACTTTTTTGAGAATTAGTCTGGTACCGTTAGACGTCTCCAAACTAATATCTCCAACACCTGCACACTTTATAACATAATCATGTGCCATCCTCACATCACCAAAATCACCTGCAGTGTAAGATGTGAAGAATTCTCTTCTCGAAGTAGCATGGACTGACGCACCACTATCAACGACCCAACTGGTCACATCATCTGCAAGATTGACATCATCAACTTCCTGAAAAATAAGAAAATCACCAGAAGCAGTATTAATATTGTCTTCTTGCTTTTCATCATTTTTCTTATCACTGTTGTCATTATTTTTGTTTTTCTTTTTCAATTTCCAACGGTATCTCTGGATGTGTCCTTTCTTTCCGCAATGATTGCATTCAAGGTCTTTGTATTTTCCTTTGGATTTGCTTCTACTCTGACCTCTATGCTTGGGTGCTCTACTATGACTTCTCCCCCTCGACTCGGTAACCAGAACATCTGACTGTGTAGAAATACCATGTGCTTTCCTTCTGGTTTCTTCTTCCAGAGCATTCGTCTTGGCAAGATCAATGGTCATCATACCATCCGGAGTTGAGTTAGAGAGAGAACTTCTAAAAGTTTCCCACGACTCCGGTAAAGAGCCGAGAAACATCCATCCTCGCACTTCGCATCAAACTTGATACCCATAGTAATAAGTTGATTTTGAATACCAACAAAATTATTCAAATGATCAGCCATAGGAGTTCCTTCCTGATATCTTAAATTCATCAACTTATAAATCAAAAGCATCTTATTATTACCAGTTTTCCGGGCATATAAATCTTCCAGTTTTTGCCATAAAGTTTTAGCATTTTTATCGCCACTTATATGGTTCAAAACATTATCATCGACCCATTGTCTTATATAACCACATACTTGCCTATGTAACAAATCCCATTCAACATCAGTTTTATCTTCGGGTTTTTCTGCATCAAACACAGGCTTGTAGTAATTTTTCACATATAACAAGTCCTCCATTTTATCTTTCCATAATACATAATTGGACCCATTTAAAGTGATCATCCTATTTAGATTTGCTTCCATTTTAAACAAATCAAATACACCAAAAATTACTTTATCCGACAACACTACTAACCAGCTCCGATACCACTTGTTGGGGAAAACGCCGCGGTAACAAGAAAAATTATCGCAAACACCCACAAATATTTTCCCACTAGTAAGCGCAACGGAATAGAAATACTAGTAGAAAGCCACGTAGTGAAATAAAGCGGAATAAAATAACACCAGAATTTTAACGTGGAAAACCCCTCTCAATGTGAGAGAGTAAAAACCACGAGGCCGGAGCCCACAAAATCTCCACTAGTCAGTAAATAAGAGATACAAGTGTTCCACGTACAACAACTCAAACTACTCCAAAGTACCAATAAAAATACAAGAGTATAAGAGTTGTGGAAAGATGTCACCAAAATAATAACAGCCCAATCTGTGAAGAACCGTGTACAATCTGCCACTCCGGTGTACGAACCAACCAACCAGATTGAAGTAGAAGGAGCGTCGAACAAGTACCGAAAAATATCACTCACTGTTGGACAACAATTTGACACACACTTTTCACTCTATTTTACACACTGACTAATTTCACAAACTCTCGTTTCTGCCTTTCTCTCTTTTGCAGGAAACTTGGAGTTTGTCTTGCCATTTTACAAAATGCTATTTGCTACCTATTTATAGAATAAAGGAGTAGGTGACATTGTTGAAAAAACCAAAAAAAAAAAAAAAAAGTCAAGAAAATGAGGTGCTGTAATTTGGTGACTTTTCGTTTTCAACAAAAACAGCAGCATGCATTCCTTTCCATATATAGCCCAACTATTCATGTAGTCAATAGTTGACTACAAATAGTGATATCCAACACAACCGTGTTTGGGTGCATAGTAAGCAAGTCAAAAGGACGATGTTGAGAGGATCTATGATGGACTTACCAATTGATTATTCACAACATAGGAAGAAAATGATAGCAGTAAAGTGATCTACAACCTTTGGTACGTATGGAAAGCAATGTGCAATACCATATTTTAAGGAGAAAACATTTATGTGTCAAGACTTATCAACCAATCTGAAAGTCTTGCTTCCGAAATGAGTTCCCAACTCAATAAACATGAGAACAGAGCTGGACCTGTGAAATCTGGGACCCAAGATCATTTTACCGGATGGGACCCTATAGATTTGAAGAACATTTTTTTTTTGAGGTAGAGAAACATAAATGATAATTGTAAATAAAAATATTTTATTTCAATTTCATAAGTTTGTCCTAAGGGCCTACATGCAAAATACTATTTCAACACTGCTCTTCTACTTCTCAACAAAAAAGAAAAAAACAACAACAACAACGCTCATCTATTATATTTAGAAGCAAAATCATTAATTAAAGTATAATAATCAACTTCATCAATCATATTCATCTCGATAAATATCATTGTGTGCCCATTCAAACAATCTTGCGACATTGTGCTTTGGAGCTTCAATTTCAAAAAACTTATTTCTCCAGATACAACAATAACCGGAATAGTCAACAAAATTTGGTAAACGATCTCCGTGTTTGGAAAACAACCATTATGTTGTTTTAAATAATTCAACACTTGGATGAGTTATTTATTATCCCTTCAAAAAGAAAATCGTGGGTGAATTAAAATAAAAAAAAAAAAAAACAACATCAACAGTGGGAATTTGTATAAAAGTAAGCTAGTGGACTATGGGTTAAGCAATTGTGTAAATGGGAAATTCTATTATGAAGACTCCCCTGTAGGGAGTCGCGCGTGGGTGATTTTGGGCCACGCGCGGTTTATTACGAATAAAACATGCGTGTGTGGTCCGTAATCACCCACGCGCGACTCTCTACAGAGGAGTCTCTACTGTAGAACTTCCCTGTGTAAATAGGTTTTGTTCCAACAGTTAAAATTAAAATTTGGGCTTAAAACGAGTTTTTTTAACAACTACAGTAGAAACTCTATAAATTAATAATGTCGGGACCGGAGAAATTTATTAATTTAGAGAGTTATTAATTTATCGATAAATTAATAATTATTAATTTAAAGAGTTTTTAACCGATTCAACGTATAATTCATATTTCCGTATAAACTAAGTAATTATACATACCAAACAAAAAGCCAAATGAATCCACTTTTGATGAAGAAACTCAAGACCTCGAGACTATGATCAATCGATGTGGCTATCGTAATAAGATGGATATCGACAATCTAATGAACTACCCAGGTGAAAATGAAGCATGTTCGGAGGTTCAGAGTTTAGAAGATATTGTGGGTACTATCATTGAGAACAATGCAGAGGATGACGGCGAAGATGATACGGTGTCTTTGGAGCCTGTTACGCGAAAGGAAGCACTTATGGCGTCGAACACTCTTCACAACTTTATGATACAATACAAAAATACAACACCCGAAATATTGGATGCAATAAGAAAAGTTAGAGATGAGCTCCAAATAGACTTGAACTTTAAAGGAAAACGCACAACTATTGAATCATATTTCAATAGAGTGTAATATATTTTTTTCAGTTTTTATGAATTATTAATTTATGATTTTCTTGGGACCGAAAATTATAAAGGGATCTCCCGAAAAATTATTATCTTATTATTTTATCGATTTTTTCAATTTTTTACATTGGCCCAAGTCGGGACCGGACAAATTTATTATTTTAGAGAGTTTATTAATTTACCGAGTATTAATTTAAAGAGTTTCTACTGTAGTATATAAGGATAAAAAATTCATTGGGTTTATTGTATACCGGTGGGCCAAGCCTTCTCAACCTTTTCTCAAGCACCTCTGCATGGAAATGAGATGACACATTCTTGGACGACTTCTTGGACAAAGCCAGAAGCAGGGAAATTTAAAATTAACTTTGATGCTTCTGTTGTGGAAAACAAACTATCTGTTGGAGGTATTCGCAAAGTGATGGATGGAAGTATTATAGCAGCATTCTCATATCCTTTAGAAGGCTGTCACAGTCCTATTCCGGTAGAGGCCTTAGCTTTATATCATTCTCTCACGGTAGCCTCGGCTTATGGATGCAATAACTGCATTGTTGAAGGAGATTGCCTTCTTATGTTTCAACGTCTTAGATCGCTAGTGGAGGACCTTTCTGAGCTTGTAGAAATACTAAAGCCGTGCGAAGATCTTTTTGTTTTATTTAGTTCCATCTCATTCTCTTTTGCAAAGAGAAATGACAATGTGTCAGCTCATCTGCTAGTTCGTTGTGGTTTTGATTTTCTTTCTTTCAATGAATGGGGAACTCAACCTCCCTCAGATGTAATTGCTGCTTGCTTGCGTGGGTGACACCGCTCAATAAAGAGAATCACTGTTTTCCCTCAAATTTTTTTGACACTCTTTTTAAGAGGAAAAAAACAATTTCTTATTAACTGAGGTTGAACAAACAAGCATCCACTAGGACCACTACATTCGGAGGGGGTGCACTCCCCATGTAACTAAGCCACTTACGCACAAGTCTGCAGTGGCGGATCTAGAAATTTTATCCAGCGGGGTTCGTAAATATTTAACACAGTAAATATTTTTTTTCACGGGGTCCGAAATATTTTTCTATAGGTAAAATATAGAGTATTTCTATTTTTAACGGGGTCCGCGGACCCCCTTTACTCAAGTGTAGATCTGCCTATGAGCCTGCAAGGGCAAGAAGATCAGCAGACCTATTGTTCGTTCGCATAACAAAGGTGCCATATATTTCAATTCAACGACTTCATGGCAGCTTCGTTCACAGTACAAGATAATAACACTTAAGCACGTGTAAGTTTATATGAAAATTAATCGAACATAAAAGAATAGGGTACAATAATTTTTCAACACATTGATGGCTTCTCGGTTATTTGGAAAAGTATCTTTGATGCCAATCCAACCATACCCTGAGATCTTTCGTTAATACTTACCAATACTACTTTAACTTATACGGTCTATCTATTTTCTTGCCGGACTAGTCCATATTGTAGTGCTCCTCCCTTGAAACTTGACAAACTAGTCAAGGTGATCTTAAATTCTTGTAAAGAGATACGAAAGAATGAAAGAAAAGTGAAAGTACAGAAAAAGTATGGTTTATGGTTAATTACTGGGATTATGAATGGATAGTAGACTCTCAAGGGTCCCCCGTCCCAGCATCAGACACCGCTCTCGAAAAAGAATAGGGATAAAGGTTGAAGCCATTTAAGCCATGTCCGTGGGATAAAATAATAGACATTATGGTCTGTCAATAAAGTAATGTTCAGGCCCTCCACGTTGGGATAACATAAATGTGGCGTAATACTAATGATACATAAATGATGTAACATGAAAAGGTAACTTGCAGTATACGGTAAGAAATTACTTATTGCTTATTTGTTGTTAAATTATATGATCGATATCTGCTTGACAAACTTGAATGTTGCTAGTTTTCTTATGCGAAAGAGAACTTGGAAACTTATCATGATCCTAGTACATGGTATAGTCCCTTTGATGCTGTGTTTTCTTAATGAGTTTCAAAACTCACTCCTTAAACGAATTTTCCAAATGAGAAACAGTGTACTAAACCTAATGAGGAGGAGAGCCGGACCATCTCGTACTGCTTTAAAGGATTTCCGTTATCATAAAGGAGCTAGCTTGGTGGAAATCTGAAAATTCCTCGGGTTTTTCAGATCAGGTCGTTACACATATTCGAAAACGAACAGCACTGTGTATCATCTTCTGGAATCTTCTAAGAATTCAGAGACAGCATTGTCCTGAAAACGATAGATGAAGAACTCCTTCACAAACAGGAGACTTTTTTCCATAGAATGTGCAAGACAAAAATTCAGTCAACTGTTGACCACAGTAAGTATATTATAGCGATTGTGGTTGGAACCTGTATTCATTGATCTTTACCTTCTAAATCTAATTAATTTACTGTTTGAATGCTTGAGGATATGACAACATTGGACAGGAAGTGACAGACATCCTGGTACGTAGTCGATTTAGGTACTACAGTGCCATAGTTGGGCTAAACAATTTATAAAATTGCAGTGTTATTGGTATCTGTAAAGTCACCCACCCACGTCTAAGTAATGTCATGTTCACTTTCATATAAGTGTGAGACATAAATGTCTTGTCAACTCGGATTAATCCTTTTAGACCAAACGATGACGACGGTCTAAGCAGTTGACCGGTTCAACTCATTTAGCGCCACCAGGCCTCTGGGGTCGCGTTTCAGAATGATATTCAGAGTCCGACCTAAGTGCGACACCGTGAGAGACCGTGGGGGTCAGCTCTAGAAATCCTCTGGTAGAGACGAGACTGGGACATGTCCTGGCCAGATCTGGGGGCGTTGCCACACTTCGGGGCAATGTTACATCTATTGAGTTTAACTTCGACTTTCAGAGATTGAATGACAATATGATGCTCTGAAATATTGAGTTTAACTTCGACTTTCAGAGATTGAATGACAATATGATGCTCTGAAATATTGAGTTTAACTTCGACTTTCAGAGATTGAATGACAATATGATGCTCTGAAAATAGATTTGATGCACTGTGATTAACAAACCCTCATATATTATCTGATTGTTTCAACCTGGATATGATTGACAGAGAGATTCATGCTAATATGCTTACTCCAATATTAGAAAATCAAGGAATAAGTACAGACTCAAAACACTCATATCATAAATTGCTGTTGAGCGTAGACTTTATATAGACTTTTGGGGGTAAACGTATCATTTTTGGATCAAAATATGCAAAGAACAATCACCAATTATAAGTGGAGTAGCAGAAGATGGATGCATGATTTAGGTAGCCATTAATTAAGGTCATGTGTTCTTGGTGGTTGGCATCCAATCTGGTGGACAAAGTCCATTAAACGGCGGTGTTTAACAGCCCACTGCTCAGCCAATTTCTGCTCCTTTATTTCTGCATCTCTCCTTAAACCACTCAATTGTTCCTTATATTCTGCTTCAATTCTATCCATGATAACCTGCTGTTCTTGCCTTAAAGCTTTGATCTTTGCTTCTGTTTCTTCCATCTTCTCTCTCCTCTTACCTGCTTTCTCTGATTCAAGTTGCGATTCTACCCTTTTCAACCTCCATGCTGATTCTTTCTTATGAACTGCCCAAGCTCTTTGCTTTTCTTCTAATTCATTGCAGCACTGCAACACTTCAGATACTAAACCGTTTTCTCCGTGAGTTTCGATTCCGTAAGGTGGATAGCTACTTGAGGCAAAGGAAGGATCAGGAAACGGTCGTCGTTCTAACGATTGCAACCACGGGATGGCGGTGGCGGTGGATGATGGCGGCGGTGGTGGGACTGTTGAAGGTGAAAGAGTTAAGGTCACAGAAGGCGATGATGATGGCACTGTCATTGGTTTAGAAAGCCATGGAGGCAATAAATTTGGTGGTGTAGAAGATGGATCACCATGAATGAAATCTCTATTGGAAATATCCATGACAAATTTCTTGAAAGATTCTCTCTTTTTTTATTTCCTCTTTGAGCCCTGCTGCAGGTCACAACTCACAAGCAAGAAAAAACAAAAGAGAAGTAAAAGATTATAAGCAATTAGTACATGAAAGAAAAGATACACCTCAGAAGTATGAATTGAAGGAATCCCAGAAAATTTTTAACCAAAAGAAAAGGAGCCCCTTTGAATTTATTTCAAAGCAAGATTGAAGAGCATTTGTGAAAAAAGGAAGTGCATGGCTTCAATCTTAATTCACACTAATTTATAAAACAAGGGAACTACAACAACAGTAGGATGCAAGTGTAAAAAAATAATACTTATACAGTATAAAGAAAGGAAAAAAAAAAAGTTGGGAACAAAAAAAGGGCATAAAAAAGCAGGTGGGCGAAGACTAAACTTGGAGATAAATACCCGGCTTTTTAGCTTCGTGTAATAATTAATCAGTGGTCTGGGGTGGGACTGGGTACTGTTAATACAGTAGGAGGAGGTGGAAATGGAATAGTAAACGATGCTAAAATGCAGCACAGCATCAATTCTCCTGTTAAAAGACTACTGCCTTTATTTAAAATAGCGTTAATGATTTTATTTATTGATTGGTACAAGATAATGTCATATGACTAGAAATCTTCAGTCATTCTTTGCTTTTCCCCATGATACTCTAAACCTCTTATACTCATTCCTATGTCCTCCTATGTCTTCGGTAAATGGCGTACTGGTAAATGACTTGAGTGTTATAGAGGCAGTCGGACCAGGAGCTTTGAAGGTTGGAGGTTGGAGGTTCGATTCCCCTATATGACGACTTTTTTCCAGTAACATTATATAATGGCAGTAGGTTACTTGATTAACATCTCCACTTATTCCGTGGGATAGGGAAGTGGGGACCCTTTCGGTTAGGGTTTAACCGTTTTTTCTTATACTCATTCCTATTTCGTCCCAAAAATATAAATTCATTTAGTTTTTGTCTTTGTCCTTAATATAAGTGTAACGTCATATTTCCAGACATCGAGTCATTATTCGGATTAAAACCCCCCGTCATGCATATGTTTTTATTAAAAGAATATATATACGTAAGCATGTATGACAACGTTATCAGAGTTTAAAGAGGAAATAATAAAGACGACTTGGGAATTTCAAACGACAAAACTAGAGACCGAACAATTTCAATCCAAGTCTAAAAGAAAATCAAAAGACAAACAACGAAATTTGAATGTTGTTTACAATCACGTCGAGAATCCCAAATGGACTTAAAAGAGAAGTACTTAAAATAAAAGATGTCAAATTCTAAGAGTCGCTTAAACAACAATGTTTACAATTCCCAACAAGATGACAATTAATGTTAAAGTGATAACAACAAGATAATAGCTTCCTGCATTCCAAAACTTATTCACCCGCTTCCTCAAAGCCATCATCCTCAACTTGCTAATCTTCTCGAGAGGGGAACAATATAAAGGGGTAAGTACTACGTATTTAGTAATGGGTAGAAAAATCGGCACAACAATATATACAACCATATATTGAACTACTAACCCTACCAATTACGTTTAAAGAGCTCACTCCCATCTAGCAAAACCTCGACCAATCAAGGTTTATTTGCACATTGATCAAATGACACTTTGCATGGTGATCGTATGCACCGTGACATATCCTTGAGTACCTCATATGGCACACTTGTTTGTGTGGGCTGGCCCACACTGCGAAATTGAAACGTGCCTCACTAGAGACTGAGTGCTTTAGCTTTTAGGCACATCAAGTATGTTTATTATGGAGTTAATATAGCTACCTATATTCATACACATAAACGCCTCTATGGGACTTCTAGCCCTAGACAATCCTACATTAACTACCCATCACATAAAAATAAGAAACGACGACTCCTAAGTCAACGTCCCGCAAGACCCAGACAAACGCCTACCGGTGCTCCCACCATCTTCCCGCAAAAGGGTCTCAGTTGTGATGGAGAACCGAGGATACCAACAGTCGTAAGCTAGACTTTGCCAAGTTCCAATTAATATTCGGAGCGAACATACAATACACATAAAAGCATGTTGTAACACAACACTTTTTCTCAAACATTCTAGGTCATGCTTTCTATCCAAGAAAATATGTTCAAGTCTTAGATGCCAAAAGATATGCGTTATCGTAATGAGAAACCTTTTGTCTTTTAACAGAGTTTTGATGTCTATCTTGAATAGATCAACTGAACACAATATTGCTTGACCTAAGGAATATTGATGTGAAGATTGAAGATGAGGATGCAGCATTGATTCTACTTGTGTCATTGCCTGCATCATATGAGAACTTTGTGCAGTCCTTTATTGTTGGGAAGGACTTAGTGTCACTGGAGGATGTGAGATCATCACTTCATGCTCGAGAGTTACGTCATAAGGCATCTGGTTCTGGGACAAACAGTCAGTCTGCTGGATTGGTGGCCAGTGGAATCAGCAGGAGGCCAGGAAATTCTGGAAAGAAGAAATCCAAAAGAACTTCCAAGGGACCTAAAGCTAAGGATGTCTGTAATTACTGCAAGGAGCAGGTGCATTGAAAAAATGAATGTCCAAAAAGGAAGAAGCTGCAAGGGTACCCAACAAGGTACAATTGCTTTGGCAGAACAAGATACCAACTCTGTGTAAGGAAATCAATCGAGTAGTGCAGCGGAATTTCAAAAATTGATTTCCCAATACAGGATCGACTTCGTTTAAACAATAAACATATAAGAGAGGGGACGGTAATGCTACCTTGGTTGATCTAAAAGATCGACGCTTTGACCGTCCGGTAGGAGTAAATGTGCGTGAGCCGTCCACGTGTCTGGCCTCTACCAGTAATCCACACGAGCACCTCGCCGGAATCCCGCAAAGGATTGCTACTAGAAAAACTCGACTGCTAGGTCGACCTTTTTTTCTCTCTCTCTGAAGCTCTCTTATTTTTCACAAGACTATTAGCTCTTGGAATTATGGTGTACAAAAGAGCTAGCCAAGCCTCATTTATATAGAGCATTGGGGCGCCTCTTATGTCTCCCAATCTGATTGGGAGAAGCTTCCTAGTAGATTGAGGAGAGAAAACATTTTCCTAATAAAATAAGGAAAATCCCTTTGATTGATTTATCTCTTTTATTTAATATCTTATATTAAATAAATTTAGGTATTGGCAATATCTTATTACCATAAATCTATTTTTCCAAAATTAATTAATATCCATTATTAATATTATGGTAATCTTATTAATTAAATTGCACAATCTAAGTGTATCCTAATACACTAGAACTTGCGCCACATGCATAAATGAAAATACACCTATTTAATTAACATAATAACATGATCAAATAGTTTGGCAAAATTCACGTGTGTCATACACACATATTTTCGACCAGATATATATATATATATATATATATATATATATATATATATATATATATATATATATATATATATATATATATATATATATATATATATATATATATATATATATATATATATCAACACAATTAATATCTTGTATTTGATTAATTCATAATAAATAAATACTACAATATTAATTTACCACTATAACCTTTATAGTATGAGATAAATTCTTTCCTTATTTGGTTATCAACTATAACCATATTTTAATCTGACTTGATGTTCATATGTGTGTGACCCGATAGACTTTCAAATATGTTGGCCGTAGACATAAGGCGCAATTACGAAAATTCCCTTCACATCTAACGATCACGGATATCGTCTAGCAACACGTCCATGACCCCCAATAATCGGAAGAGTCAATACGTAATAACTACTACCTTTCATGTGCTCGGTTAGCGTGTAAATAGAATCTTATCGTTGTAGTAATATCCATACGATCGTATATTGATCGTATCTCATAATCTGGATATCAAGCTCTCTCGGAATAACTCATTTACTCCCACTTTGTAAAGATTCACGAGTACTAGACATTCCTTATGGGAAGGCCCTTTCGGATATTCAATCCTACTCATAAGGTACGCGATTCCTAGACGACCTAATATGTATACTCCGCATGCTTCAGTATCACACCCAATCACTACCGTATGATCGCCCCATGGCTAAGGGAAACCTCAATAGTGTTAAAGCATGACAATCCACACCGTGATGCCATGTAGACTCCGGTCCTAAGGATAATTACACAACCGTCACATAGTGTGACACTTAACAGTGTAAGTGGGTCGGTCTAACGTACGCATTCTCTAATACACGTCCACGTACAATCCAAGTGTCACTACACTTCGATAGATGGGATCTATCCCTGCCCTTAAAGACAGAAGACATCTAATACGTGCTAGCCTGTTTGTACTATCAATGCCATGTTTAATAGTACATAAGCCTAGAGACATTTAAGTATCATACTTATTAAAGTGATTAGAGATCCATCAACCATAACCGCCTATCATGGTTTCTTTATCACAGTTTAATACTAAGGACGTTATCATATAACAATTCATAATTGGTTTTTTAAAAGAACAAATATATTACAACAGAAAAGCTATTTATTATATATGTATAATCATTAAGAAATAGTAGAAATGATCCGACCCGATGTGATCCAGTCCAACCCGATTGGGTTTAGGACACTATTTCAACACTCTGAAGAAGATATGACCTTAGCAGTTTCAGAGTCAACAGGGCACGGAGATGTGTGGATTCTAGACACTGAGGCATCTTATCATGTGTGTCCAAACAGAGAGTGGTTTTCAACTTATTAGCAGGTGGATGGAGGCCATATTGCAATGGCTAACAACGAGGTCTACAAAATAGTTGGGATTGGATCTGTTCAATTGAGGACACATGATGGTAAATTCTGCACACTGAATGAGGTTATGTATGTTCCACATATGACCAAGAATTTGATATCACTTAGTCTACTAGACAACAAAGGGTTCAAGTTCAGGGTTGAAGGTGGAGTGGTGAATGTCTATAAGAGTTCAAGTGTGATTCTGAAGGGTATCAGGCAAAGGACATTGTATATACTACAAGGGTCTATTGTATAAGGTTCTGCTGTTGTTGCATCACCAGAGGTTCACTAGTCACAGCTGACCAAGCTGTGGAATATGAGATTGGGTCATATGGTGAAAGAGGGATGCAAATTCTTTCCAAGTCTGATCTACTTGGGGACATAAGGTCAAGGATCTGGATTTTTGTGAACACTGTGTGTTTGGGAAGCTACATAGGAGCAAGTTCCCAAAAGCAATTCACATCACAAAAGAGACACTTGATTATGTCCATTCTGATTGTTGGGGACCTTTAAGGGTGGAGTCACTAGGTGGTCACATGTATTTTGTGTCTTTATAGATGATTACTCAAGGATGGATTGGGTAATTATGATGAAACACAAGAGTGAGGCAATCAAGCACTTCAAGTAGTGGAAGGCTTTGGTTGAGAATCGGGCAGGGAAGAAGATCAAGAGACATAGAGCTGATAATGGATTGGAATTCTGTTGGTCTGAGTTTGATGAATTTTGCAAGAATGTAGGCATTGTGATCGGGGTCAATCAGGTTATAATATACTTGACCACCATAAACCAATACTAGCAAGAGGACTAGGCCCATCGTAGTATAGCTATAGTGAATCAAGGTCGATCCCACAGGGAACCAATTGTGGATCATCTTATATACAAACAATTAATGAAACACGTCAAGGACATAGAGGCGGTCTACGACCAACATAAGACAAGAAAAGTAAAGACACGACTCGACACAACGTAATTAACCTCTCCAATTATAGTCTTTATCGTTTGGACCTAGATAATTTATATAATAAACTGAACTTATTAACTCGTCAATCCGTTTGTATCTATCTTAGATTGGCTACGGGAGTCATCCTCTTTAACTTGACTTAGCACCGGTAAGTCACTAAATCACTGTGATATTGTTACGTGACTTCGCCTTTTAGTGCCTCCATCTCATATAACTCACACGCTTACGACTCTAAGGATGCCGATATTGACCGTACACCTCGTCCAGGCAACATTCCTATGGTTAGGCGTACTTCCTAAACGATTACTCAAGCTCTCGTCCAACTAGCAATTACCAAGTTATAGTCTCATGCTAATCTACGACGTATGTATAATCGTGTGCTAGCAATCCCCAAATATAAACCTACCTAGATAACGCCGAACGTCCGTGAAGAGCAATTCATAAGCCTACCTAAGAGTTTTATATTGGTATTTCCTTTTTACACATTTTAATTAAACTAAGCGAGTAACGTAGCCATAGCCATACCTACTGAGATAATAAATTCTATTAAGTTAACCTAACCATAAAGACGTGGCTATTTAACGGATGAAAACAGGGCTCGGTCGACCGAATAGCTGGGCTCGGTCGACCGAATGGTCTTTTTCCCTCAGATTACATCCCTGAACGTATCTCTCAGCGTTTCATCATACACAACGGATTAAACAGTAATTCGTAAAGCATTCATATAAACTAACATAGATACACATTAATTAAACAATACAGATTCATGAATAAATACTAAGTCTATGACGTAGGTTATGGGATCCTCATAGACAAGGTGTCGCCACATCCCTAACGTCATAGCCTAGATCTACATCATCTAGCTATGATTAACTAATTCAAACGATAAAGCATAATTGGGGGGAATTAATTACTTAAAAGAAAAGAAAATGAAAAATAAAGGCTTACATATTGCAGCCCTTAAATTGCTGGAAACACCCTCAATAAACTACATTGTATTCAAAGCTATAAGATTGAAGAAAGAATGAAGGGATGTGTTGGTGTATAAGGTGTGTTTTACAAATTTCGTAGCTGCTGCTTATATAGAGGCTGTAACCGACCTAAGGAGGATCTAGAAGATATACACGTGAAAATCCCGTAAGTGACCGAGCCGACACTCTCGGTCGACCGAATGGATAGGCTCGGTCGACCGAGCCTCCCTCTGCTCGTGTTAAACGCGCTTTTCGTCTATCTTGTTCCCCACTGCACGCTTGCGTGTTGATCTGATTAATCTTTCATTTAATACTCCGATTTTCTTCCTCTATTATCTTGAGATCCATTGATTGAATGACATTAATCCTCTCGATTTGTCGTGATCTATAAAATCAGCATTTATCGCACAATAAATCGGCTTTTAATAATGAAAACGGCTAAATACCAAATATCATATTAATAATCACTTAACATTAAATAATAAATATAAATGAGTGATTTAATATGAAATATACATTATTAATCTCGATTTAAGGATAATGTTGATGACATTTACGGTTATAATTTGACCGTCATCAACTACCCCCCACTTAGACTTTGATCGTCCCGAACAAAGCATTAATAAGTCATTCCCCAAGACAACATTTTCTATGGTCAAATCATACTTACACAAGAAACTCAAGTCAACTCATACTAGTCATGCTCATAAGATATCCATTATTCACTACTTACTATGAATCGAAGTGATGTGTGCATGTGCATTTAGTTTTATATATTCGTGGCAAGATTAGAGTTTATGCCAACTTCGTAATCTCAACCTACCAACCTCAGCATTCATACTTCTCAAGCCTTTAATTTTTTGAAGCACTAGAGCAATAAGCAAGAGCGTATCTATAGGGTTTTTGGACTTGGAGACCGAGTACTACTCAAAGCCTCTTAAAGAGTTGAATATTTTTTTCATATCTTCATATTTTTCAAATACTATCAATCTCAAGGAAGAAAACTTTTTAGAGTATCCCCCTATCTTAGATCATGTATAGCATCGAATATTACCACAAGCGCGGGGCTACTTTGGTAATGTTACTACAAGCCCAAGATTGTCTAACATTTTGCTAAAACACAGTACGTCTCAAGCTTATTACTCCGCTTTTGTTGGCAAGAATATCGAATACATCGGCGATAGATATTGACACTAGGTAGGCATAACCAATCATCTATGCAATGTACACAATATTTTCAATTTTTTTATAAATTGCGCGGTATAACTCGATTCATTTATTGAGTAATTGAATAATAAATAACTACTCGCAACAACCAAACATGAATATCATTAAATTTACTTAGCATAAGTATAAAATGATCACGTACTCATGAAACTTGGTTCCTTTCCTATCAATTCTTAGCTAGGAACTCACAATTCTAAGGGTACGAGATAAATAATATGGTATTTATTAAATTTTTTCAATCATGTGCCGTTTCATTCAATTTTCAATTATAACATAACATGGCTAAGTCTCCTACCCCCCACTTAAACATGGCATTGTCCTCAATGACAAAAATAAATGAGAAGTTAAGAAAAAGACTTAGCTCTGGAAACGGCTCTCAAGTAAAGGAACAAAATCGGAGTAAATGTCAGCATGTTGTGGAGAAGCAAGTGAAAACCTGTATAAGCAGACAAACTCCACGAAACCGTTAATAACACCATGTCTATGGAAGTTATAGAATAATGTGGCAGTAATTAGGTATAAATACCTAAAAACAGTCTAAGCCACTCTATTTTATACAACCAAAGACAAGAAAAATACTAAATAGAAAGAAAAATAAACAAGCAACTAAAGATGGTGGGCTTCATCTACAACCTCCACCGCCTAAATATTCTTAAAACCGGGTGGAGAAGACAAAGATCAAAAAGCATTACCCGACGTGGGAAAACACGAGGGTGACTGGCTCACTATGTATTCACTCCAGTATAAAAGAGAAACTTGGTAAGGTATAACAGATTGAATCCGACCTATTGGCTAAAGATAAAATCAAACACTTAACGCATAAACTGCTCGCTTGCATTGGATATCAACAACTTAGGGAGATGTAGCTACTCCTCGAAATTACTAATAACCCAATGTATCACGTAAAAGTTATAACCGTCATCAACAAGGTCGGATCGGTGTGATAGTTCAGAATAAAACGGATCATCTAGAAATGCCGGAAAAGTCGGAAAAAGTGTGAAATTTAAAACTTCCGGTAGAAAGATAAGTTGTACTTTGATCGAACCAAAAACCTTTAAAATCTAGCTAGGGTCAGAGCTACACTTACCCCAGCTAGGATCATGAAAATGAAAATGATAAAAGATAATCAATAAAGCTTAGCAATATTTCAAATTCCGCAACACAAAGTTATTTTGTAAACAAAATGGAGGTTGAGAGTATGATGGGTTTAGAAAAAGATACACATAAGGATGGGAAGAAAAGATAAAGGACGGGTAAGAAATTGTGTTTATGGGTGGGTTGAAAATGGTTAAGGCATTGAGATTGGGTGGGAGAGTGAAACGGATGGAAAGAAAGAGAGGCGATGAAAGAATGGTTAGAAATGTGAACTCTCGGGGCAGATTGGTGAGAGGATCGAAAATTTTGAAGGTGAAAAAGTGTAAAGGGAAAGATAAGGATAATTGCAGAATGAATTGCACACTACTTTGGATTTTCACTTGGATCACCTTTCTAAAAGGTTTTGGAAGTTGACCAAAATTGTTCTTGTTCGCACCAATCATTCTCTCGTTACATTTTCGAATTCTCAAGCTCTCTTAATGCTTCCATCTTAAGATTGATTGCTAAATTTCCTTTTCTTTAGCAATTTCTCGACTCTCCTAAGAAACTCTAATTCACGTGGCCTATATTGAGTAAAAAAGTTTTGCACATCCTTAGCCCAATGGCCATCGGAACACGGCAAAATAAAAAACCTCAACATATTTCACGTTACTCTTATTTGACTCAAAGAAAACAAAACCTAAAATCCTAAAAAGAAATCCTAAGGGTTTTAAAGAAGTAGTTCTGAGTTTAAAGTCCTCAGCTCGACTTTCCAAAAATTATCCTTGTCAGTTATCATTCTTGGATCGCTAGACTTTGACCCTCTGAGCACTATTAGAGGTGGCTTTTCGCTTTTGCGGATTAATACCCTTCCCTTGGTTGTGAGACCTAGGAAACGACATTTATCCATACCATTTATACAAAGCTCTTACCTCGGCTCTCGTTTTAGAATTAGTGAATTCTAAGAAACTCGGCTAAAATTATGGTTTTGGCCTTGACAATAAGAAACAATGAATCTAAGTACTCCGAATAAAGTCGGTTATGTAGGCAAGCCTACGCCGTCTTATTCGTTGGAGCATATGTGACAGCGTGCCAATCCGTCAAGATTAAGCCCCGTTTAGCCCGAAGGCTTATCGGCTATGCTAAGTCTTGTTGAACCGCCGTAACGTACATCACACGTGGAGGGGAGTTGATTGAGCCGAAGCTCGTTTGAACTCGCCTGCCATGGTTAAACCATTTCCAAACCTATGTACAAAGATTCTTCGATTTCTAAATTGTCACCCAAAGCGTAATCTCGTTTTTGTTTAAGGTGGGTTCACCGAGAAGCCATCACCATAAACATCAACGAAAGCCGAAGATTGCGTTCTTTCAAAACTCAATGTCTTCTTTAGATTGTGAATGCTTAAACTACACAATTTGTTGCTCCCATGGCCAGTAGAAGCAATTTCATGCATAGGACCATGAGATTTTAACAGAACTACGAGGAACTCTTTATTCACTGCTTCCTTCAACTACTACATGTTTCCCTACACCCTCTAGATGAGATAGATTTGGGGGCAGAACCTTCCACACTAATAAAATTATTCTTACAAACCAACTCCAGGCTAAGATTCTTACTAAGATTCATGTATAGGCTAACTTATGCTCAAAAAAAACCAAAAGGTAATAAAACATAAGCAAAAAAAAGGTAGTACCTTGCCTTCAACATTGTACCACGAAGAATTTAAGCCTTAAAATTTTTTCCGGAGCCATCTTGGTGCTTTAAAGGTATTGCTTCCATCGCTTTTCCCATCTTAGATTCGTAGCTCCACATGTTTGCTGGGTTATTTTCTCAGCGCCCGCGAAAAATTACTGACTCAGATTATTGCTTCCCTGGTTTCGCAAACGAAGAAAAACAAAACAGACCGTAGACCGATTTTAACATGGTTTCCCATGCTACTATCAGACCTACGGATTAAACATACGGGGATAAACAGACACGTGAAATTCCAGACTCGAAAAACACAAATCAGAAACCGTGTAAACAGAACAGGACAAAACAAAAATATTATAAGTGCTCGGTCGACCGAATGAGGTCTCTCGGTCAACCGAATAAATTTTTATTTTTTTTTAATATTTTTTTTTTAATTTTTTTTTAAGCTGGAATTTTCAGACAGAGCAGACAACCAGAGGGACTCAAAACGTAAAAACAGACTCTAAAACAGAAAACTCGACATGAATAAAAAATTATTTATATATAAAATTGACCGCCGGTTCCCCGGCAACGGCGCCAAAAACTTGATCGGGGTCAATCGGTTATAATATACTTGACCACCATAAACCAATACTAGCAAGAGGACTAGGCCCATCGTAGTATAGCTATAGTGAATCAAGGTCGATCCCACAGGGAACCAATTGTGGATCATCTTATATACAAACAATTAATGAAACACGTCAAGGACATGAGGCGGTCTACGACCAACATAAGACAAGAAAAGTAAAGACACGACTCGACACAACGTAATTAACCTCCCCAATTATAGTCTTTATCGTTTGGACCTAGATAATTTATATAATAAACCGAACTTATTAACTCGTCAATCCGTTTGTATCTATCTTAGATTGGCTACGGGAGTCATCCTCTTTAACTTGACTTAGCACCGGTAAGTCACTAAATCACTGTGATATTGTTACGTGACTTCGCCTTTTAGTGCCTCCATCTCATATAACTCACACGCTTACGACTCTAAGGATGCCGATATTGACCGTACACCTCGTCCAGGCAACATTCCTATGGTTAGGCGTACTTCCTAAACGATTACTCAAGCTCTCGTCCAACTAGCAATTACCAAGTTATAGTCTCATGCTAATCTACGACGTATGTATAATCATGTGCTAGCAATCCCCAAATATAAACCTACCTAGATAACGCTGAACGTCCGTGAAGAGCAATTCATAAGCCTACCTAAGAGTTTTATATTGGTATTTCCTTTTTACACATTTTAATTAAACTAAGCGAGTAACGTAGCCATAGCCATACCTACCGAGATAATAAATTCTATTAAGTTAACCTAACCATAAAGACGTGGCTATTTAACGGATGAAAACAGGCTCGGTCGACCGAATAGGCCGGGCTCGGTCGACCGAATGGTCTTTTTCCCTCGGATTACATCCCCGAACGTATCTCTCGGCGTTTCATCATACACAACGGATTAAACAAGAATTCGTAAAGCATTCATATAAACTAACATAGATACACATTAATTAAACAATACAGATTCATGAATAAATACTAAGTCTATGACGTAGGTTATGGGATCCTCATAGACAAGGTGTCGCCACATCCCTAACGTCATAGCCTAGATCTACATCATCTAGCTATGATTAACTAATTCAAACGATAAAGCATAATTGGGGGGAATTAATTACTTAAAAGAAAAGAAACAGAAAATAAAGGCTTACATATTGCAGCCCTTAAATTGCTGGAAACACCCTCAATAAACTACATTGTATTCAAAGCTATAAGATTGAAGAAAGAATGAAGGGATGTGTTGGTGTATAAGGTGTGTTTTACAAATTTCGTAGGCTATTTTGCTTATATAGAGGTCAGTAACCGACCTAAGGAGGATCTAGAAGATATACACGTGAAAATCCCGTAAGTGACCGAGCCGACACTCTCGGTCGACCGAATGGATAGGCTCGGTCGACCGAGCCTCCCTCTGCTCGTGTTAAACGCGCTTTTCGTCTATCTTGTTCCCCACTGCACGCTTGCGTGTTGATCTGATTAATCTTTCATTTAATGCTCCGATTTTCTTCCTCTATTATCTTGAGATCCATTGATTGAATGACATTAATCCTCTCGATTTGTCGTGATCTACAAAATCAGCATTTATCGCACAATAAATCGGCTTTTAATAATGAAAACGGCTAAATACCAAATATCATATTAATAATCACTTAACATTAAATAATAAATATAAATGAGTGATTTAATATGAAATATACATTATTAATCTCGATTTAAGGATAATGTTGATGACATTTACGGTTATAATTTGACCGTCATCACATTGCTAGGCACCATACTGTCAGAGATACTCCACAAAATAATGGTGTTGCAGAAAGAATTAATCAAACTCTTCTGGAGAGGGCAATGTGCATGCTCTCTAATTCCGGTCTAGCAAGGAGATTTTGGGCAAAGGCTGTTAACACATGATGCTACTTAATCAATATGGGGCCTCACACTGGGATCAAGCTCAAAACACCACTTGAGGTTTGGTCAGGAAAATCAGCAAACTACTCAGGTCTATAGGTTTTTGGAAGAACAGTCTACTATCATGTCAGTGAAGGTAAACTATAGCCTAGAGCCAAGAATGGAGTGTTTGTTGGATATGGAGATAGAGTTAATGGGTATAGAATCTGGTCATCAGTTGAAAATAGGGTTATACTCAGCAGGAGTGTAGTCGTTGATGAAATCTCTATGCTCAACTCATCTGTGAGGGCCACATCTGAATCTGAAATTGGATTTGAGACTGAGAAGGTTGACAAACAGGTGGAGCTTCAAGTAGAGTCTGCTGAATTAAAAGACTCAGCAGGGGACAGTCAGCACTCAGTGGATCCAGAACTGGATCCAAGCCATTCTGCTGAACAAGGGTCAGCAGATACTCAAACAAGTGATGTTGGTCAGCAGGGTATAGCTCTCAGCAGAGCTAGGAGGACCAATAGCATGCCCTCAAGAAGATATGTGTTTGAGGAAGATATGGTTGGATATGCACTACAGGTAGCTGAAGAAGTGGATGGTTTTGAACCAAACACTTACAGGGAATCTGTGACATGTTCTGAGGCATCCCAATGGCTTGTTGCTATGGGAGAAGAAATGGAGTCACATCAGAAAAATGAGACTTGGGACTTGGTCAAACAACCACATGATAGAATGGTGGTCAGCTGCAAATGGATCTTTAAGAAAAAGGAAGGAATGACATCTCCTGAGGATATCAGATATACGGCACGTTTGGTTGCGAAAGGGTTCAGTCAAGAAGAGGGGTAGACTATGAAGAGATATTTTCTCCAGTGGTTAGACATACTTCCATCAGGGTGTTATTAGAAATAGTGGCACATCAGAATTTGAACTTGAGCAATTAGATTTGAAGACAACCTTTCTACATGGAGATGTAGATAAGGAAATTTATATCACTCAGCCAGAGGGTTTCCACGTTCCTGGAAAGGAAAGATATGTTTGCAAGTTGAAGAAGTTATTGTATGGACTTAAGCAGGCCCCAAGACAGTGGTATAAGAAGTTTGACAGCTATATGATACAACAGGGTTATAGCAGGAGTTCATATGATTGATGTGTATATCACAACAAGTTGAAGGATGATTCAATCATCTATCTGGTTTTGTATGTGGATGATATGCTGATAGCTTTTGTGAACAAGTCTGATATTCAAGATCTGAAAAATCTGCTCAAGGCTGAATTTGAGATGAAGGATTTGGGGAATGCAAAGAAAATTCTGGGGATGGAGATCTATAGAGATAGGAAGCAGGGGAAGTTGTTCTTGTCTCAGCAGGGGTATATTGCAAAGATATTATCCAAGTTTGGCATGTCAGCAGCCAAACCTATGGATACTCCAATGGCACCAAATCAACATCTGTCTGCCGTGTTTGCTCCACAGTCAACTGAAGAGGAAGAATACATGTCAAGGGTTCCATATGCTAGTGCAGTGGGGCGTTTAATGTATGCCATGGTCTGTACTAGATCTGATTTGGCTCAGGCAATCAGTGTTGTCAGGGGGTTTATGGCCCAACCTAAAAAAGAACACTGAAAGGCAGTGAAAATGATATTTAGGTACTCAGGGGTACATCAGATATTGGACTCATTTGTGGAAGTGGTACTCAATGTTTTGTCACAGGGTACTGTGATTCGATTATGCTGCTGATGTGGATAGCAGAAGATCTATAATTGGGTATGTGTTTACTTTGGGTGGTTCTGTAGTAAGTTAGAAGGCAACTTTACAGGGTACAATGACATTATCTACTACTGAAGCAGAATACGTGGCACTGACAGAAGCAGCAAATGAGGCAATCTGGTTAAAAGGGCTAGTCAATGATCCGAGTCTGCATTTTGATCAAGCCAGGGTGTATTGTGACAGTCTTAATGTAATATGTTTGGCTAAGGATCAGGTTCACCATGAGAGAACCAAGCACATTGATGTTAGGTATCATTTTCTGAGGAATGACAGGAGGGTCAAAGTGGAGAAAATCAGCACTGATGTTAATCCTGCTGATATGTTCACTAAACCAGTTCCAAGAGGCAAGTTTCAACTGTGTCTGGACTTGCTGAATATCCGAAGCTGTTAATCTGAATCTGGGAATACTCAGCTGAAGGTGGGGGTCTGCTGAGGCATTCAAACCTGAAGACAAAGAGGATTTATGGCACTTGGTTGTGCATCTGGTCAATTTGCATGAAGTTGAAGTCAAGGTGGAGATTTGTAATGGTGACTTAAACTATGCTACTGAGTTTGGTCAGCTGAGTGTAATACTCGAGTTGGTCCGGTGTTCAACCGAGTGTAATACTCGATGCTCGACGAGTCCGGGTTTTCCAATGGAAGCTATGGTCCGGTGACTTGATGTAACTTTCTCGTGATAATAAAATATCCTCGTTTGTCCGTGAAGTAGTCGGCACATTGCCGGAAACCACGTTAAATCTATGTTCTTCTTGTTTCTGTGTTTGTGTACTTGTTAATTGCTTATCTTTATTCACAATCGCCATCACTTCTTGATCGGTCTGTTATAACAATCAACACCCTTGAAACACTCTTCTTCACTTATACAAGTGTAGCACACTCAAGTAAAATGTTTACAATGTCTATCCTCACTTACAAATTCGTACCTCACAAATCACACTCCGAAACAAGTCTCAAACACTCAAACCCAACTCCTAATCTCTACAACTTCCTGCAACCCCTGGAACTTCATTTTATATACAATACGAACAAAGAAAAATCCATAAAAAAAAACATGAGAGAAACATAATCGTTGTATTCTATTTTTTTCACTTGTTGGTTCGCTTTCATTTAAATTATCAATATAAATATTTTGTCTTGTATCGTTTTTACTGAATTAGATTTCAATAACAAAATAAAAATGCTGTCAGATCTGATAACTTGGCACCCTATTTGTAGCTTTTCAAGATTAAAGGCCTAGTCCTAGTGGTGGTGATGGTAATGGTAGGTACCAGTCATGACAATGGCGGTGAGATATTAATGTTTATTTGTGAAGAAAAATTCTTATTCAGAGCATATCTGATTAAAAAAAGTAGGTATTTGTTCATTTGTTAGTTATTGTTAGAAACTTTAAATGATATTGCAGAGCGTAATGATATAATATTTGTTTGATATTCATTCGTCGGTGCAATGCTAATAACTCCGGCCATATCCTAATATCTTTTAGGGTAAGGAGTAGTGTTGTTAGTTATTGTTAAAAAATGTGATTTGACCTTTTATATAGAGCTGAGTACTAAGCGGTGATGACTACTAAGCAGAGCAAAGTCAGATGAGCAATGTCAGCTTTGAGCAAAGTCGCTAGTGCAAAAGTCAGCAGGTTACGTCTGGTGAAGTCAGCTAAGCTGAGTTCGCGTCTGGGGTATTTTAGTCAATCTGCTAGTATGCCGTTATGGCGTCTCGGTCTGGGGTTTTGTAACTATAAGTACTCATCTATTGTAACATGGAACAATTGCAGCAGTAGCAGTAGCAGGAGCAATTGTGTGTAAGCAATTACAGAGTCTGTAAAATCTCCAGTAATAATATATTCCCTTTTTTCTGCCCGTGGAGTAGTCGGCATATTGTCGGAAACCACGTTAAATCCTGTGTTATTGTTTTTTGTGTGATTTATGCTTTCTCGTTTATTCTTGATTATTGCAATCGAAAGTATTAATAGAAGATAATCGTTTCCATGACATGACCTAATGGTAAATGGCGTGCGTACTGTAAATGCAGCTGGACCGGGAGCTGGAGTGTGGATGTTCGAATCCCGTAAATAGACGACTTCTTTCAGTATCTTGGTATAATGACAGCTCATGACTCTGAGCCACTAGATTACCTGATTAATATCTCCACTCATCTCGTAGAACATGAGAGTGGGGCCCTTTCGGTTAGGATTTAACCGTTTGTTTTATGAATATAAGAAAATCCGTGAAAATTGTAAGGAGAGAGGTAATCGATCAACGGTTAACTTACCACTCCACTGCAGATGCGCTCGCGCACACCCATGGGCATACAAACACAATCTTCCCTTGCAATTTGCCAAAACAATTCTAATAGATTATCAGTGCAAGACAATTATAAAAACCTTAAATTTTAGCAATTATTTAATTTTTTTTAGGAAAGAATCAAATCCGTAAAACCGGTGGATATAATATCCGCTGGGCGAGGTACCCGAGAGACGGCATCAAGAATCGAGAGTGTGTGCCGAGCTAAAAATGCATCGGAACATTGCCAGTATGCCAAACAAAGACGAAATGAACAGAAGAAAAACTAGAAAGGCGAGCCAAACAATCTTGTACCAAACAGTCAAACGGGATGACATCCTCCACAGACCGAAAAAGACGCCGAAAGAAGCCAAACAATCATTTTCCAATATCAAAAAATTGGATGCCTAGACCTTTGCATCCTCAAAGGGCCAAAAAGATTGCTCTAACAATTATTTAATCTTTTGAGATTAATTTAATAACAACGAGGATCTTACTTACTTGTACTATAAAAAAGGCGGGCAAATATTTGGTTACGGGGGGGAGACTGTAGTCCGGATTTCACGGCACAAAGGGACGAGAGTGAAAAGGACCGGACGTTACTGGCACAACCCCAGCTCCAGCAAAGGCCAGGGCCACCACCCCTCCACCCCTGCTCTGCCATTGTTACGTTACATCTGTTTTTTTTTCCCCACTGCCCTATTTCTTTTTCCCCTTCCCCCACCACCACCCCCTTTTAATTTCATCACATCCTTCTACCTTTTTCCATTCACTTCCACTCTCACCCTTCCTTGTCTTTATAATCACAATTCCTCCTTTTTTTTAAAAAAAGAAAAGAAGGTGATATATAATTGAACGTCCGTCCGGCCTTAAAACTTTTTGGGCATTCCACGCATTTAAGTTTGGAGTTTGTTTGTTTGTTTTTTTCTCCCCGAAAACATACCTATAAAATATTATTTTAACATTGCGTTTCTAAAATCTGTAGTTATAAAATTCAAATTCATTCATATTATATATTTTTCATATATTGTTATCGTTTGTATTTAGGCTGTCGTAACAAAACGGGGTTCGAGGGGCAGAGCCCCTTCACAGTGGTCGAGGGGGCTGATGATATATGGGCCCACTAGGTCGGATTGCCTATAATTGGGCCAAGCCCAAAGTCAGATAACAAGGATACATGGGCCGGTAGGGCAGGATAGCAAGTGCTGACCAAACCACGAAGCAAGACAGAATAGTCAGAGGAGCAGGACTCCCACCGTATCCTGACCAGAATGGTTTCTGGACAGAATAACAGGCTGAACGTGGTGAAGATCGAGTCAATAACACCCCAACTGTTTGTGTACGTGGGTAGACCCCACGTCCAGAAGATAGTCGGTAATAACTTCCAAGCACGTCCAGGAAGAGATACACGATCTATGCTATATAAGGAAGACCCTGAACTACGAGGGGGACTTGATTCCAGTTTATTACTTAAATTGGATACGTAGGCAAATTTCTCGAGAGTTCAAATCCAAAATTATACCTAAATATTATTGTTCTTGTGCTATTTTCCTAATTAGAATTACCCAATTACCCGATTGTAATATTGATACAACACGCAAAACTCGCTTCTTTTTCGAAAAATGTCAACATTATCTCGATGTTTCATCTTCTTCGGTAGACTCACAACCGCTCAAATAGACCGGGATAACTGAACACTCTTCTTTTACAAATCATAAACTTGATGGTAACAATTACTTGCTATGGTCAAGGTCTATGAAAATGTATATCTCCGGCCAGGGCAAGATGGGATATCTGTCTGGTTCCAAACCTGCCCCTGCTGAAAATGACCCCAAGTTTGAAGCATGGGACACAAGAAAATAACCAAGTCATGACCATCCTCACGAGGTCTATGACAAAAGAGATCGGTGAGAACTTCATGATGTATGACACTGCTAAGGAAATTGGGACAATGCCAGAGACCTTTACTCAAAAAAGGACAATACATCCGAAGTCTATGAACTCGAAGCTCGATTCAAAATTGCGTACAAGGGGATATGTACGTAACTCAATACTTTAATCAACTATCTAAGGCATGGCAACACCTAGATATGTTGGAAACTCACCCCGGAATGATGTTAAAGATGCTTGCACTCTTTAAAGACATTATCGAGAAAAAGAGAGTATTCAAATTCCTTACCGGACTAAATCCTACTTTGATGATGTCGAGGTAGAATTCTTGCTACTAAACCTCTTCCAAATCTCAAATCCATGTTTGCCGAGGTCAAACATGAGGAAAGCGAGGATGAAAGTGATGCCGCCGAACCCCCTCGCCGACAACCCTACCGAAAGTGCCACCCCGCCGACCGGGAACCCCGCTCGAGGCTACCGAGGCTTACGGGAAGCCCGCCGATAAAAATGGGAAGCGTTTCGTGACCACCGCAAACGCACTAATCACACCAAGGACACTTGCTTTGGAAGCTACATGGCAAGCCTAACTCCTCCAAGACCTCCGGACACCGCCAAGGAAAGTCGGGCGGACACATAAGTGAGGAAGAAGATGACAACGGGTTGAATGCTCACTTGCGCATTCAAAGCCTTCCTAACTCAACAAAAGGGAGGTAGTCACTCTACCGACATAGCCTCTCATGCCAAAGACAAAATTCTACTCATCTATTAGTAATGAAACCCGGATTGTTGACTCGGGGCCTCATCCCATATACCGGTAATAAAAATCTCATTACTCAACTTAAGCCATGTCCCCAAATTCACAATATTAAGACTCGCCGATGGATCTATCTCTAGTGCAAAAGGTTTTGGTCGGTGCGACTTACTAATAAGATATGCCCGCAGAATGTCCTATTTGTTCCAAAATTAGATTGCAATCTCATATCCGTCGGTAAACTTACTAAAGATTTGAACTCTGACTCGTTGTTTTTAATGAGAATCGGTGCACATTCCAGGATCATTCCTCAAAGGCGGTGATTGGGGCCGCTAAACCTTGCTCGGTCCGTTTGTGGTCAACCCCGCCGAAGACGAAGACCGAAGACCGAATCGCCTCGGCGACTCGCACTCAAAACCTAGACAATATCATGTTATGGCATTATAGACTAGGACATCCCGAGTTTTAGTTATTTAAAGTCTATAGATCCCGAATTGTTTAAAGGTTGTAATTTGAATGATCTTCAATGTGATATTTGTCGGTTGCTAAACTCACCAAATCTCGTGTATGCAAAATTACCTTACTTACCATCCACACCATTCACCTTAATTCACAGTGACGTATGGGGACCCTCAAGAGTTAAAAGCATAACAGGAAAGAGGTGGTTTGTTACCTTCATAGATGACCACACCGTAACCACTTGGTTATTTTTAATGAAGGATAAGTCGAAGTTGGACCCATCTTTCAAGAATTTTACAACATGGTCTCCACTCGCCTTTGACACTAAGATCAAAATCTTGAAGACCGACAATGCTCTTGAATATTATGAGTCTCATCTCGGTAATTTCTTGATGGATAAAGGGATTGTCCATATCGGTAGTTGTGTTGAAACCCTCAAAGAAAATGGGGTTGCCGAGAGAAAGAACAGTATCCGCTTGAAATGGCTAGGTCTATTATGTTTACCACAAATGTTCCAAAATATATGTGGGGTGAAGCCATATTGACTTCCACATACTTAATCAACGTACTTCCCGGCAGGGGTACTAGGCTTCAAAACTCCTATCAAAACCCTACGGACACACACTCCCGTCCCCATCTTATTTCCCGCTTACCTCCAAAAATCTTTGGTTGTACTTGTGTTTGTCTATATCCATGCCCAACACGAAGCAAACTTGATCCCAAAGCTCACGTGCATATTCCTAGGATATGCAAAGGACAGAAAGGTTACAAGTGCTACTCTCCTTCGAAAAAAGATTTTACAATTCTATGGATGTAAATTTTTTTGAAAGGACTCCCTACTACAACAAGTCCACCGAGGCGATCACCGATGGAAACCCGATAGAAATTGACCTAAACCCCTTCCTTCAAAAACTCTTAACCCTCGGCAACCTGCCGATCCTCGGCGACGAACCCCGCACCCTACCGACTCACAACAACCTGCGATCCCCAAAGAACCAACCGACTCGAGCCTGCCGACCCCGAGCCCGCCGACACTCGCCCATCTCGGATCCTCGGCGAGCTGCGACATTGATGACGGACCTATTGCTCTAAGGAAAGGGAAAAGATCATGCACCGATCATTCTATTCATACGTATTTATCTTATGATCGGTTGTCTCCTGTCTTTGCCATGTTTACACGGGACCCGGACTCTCACTCTATCCCTAGAAATATTCGGGAGGCCCTTCAAAATGATAAGTGGAAGGTCTTTGTTAAAACCGAGATGATCGCTCTCCGGATAATCATACTTGGGACCTCACAACTCTTCCCAAAGGCAAGAAGACAGTTTAGCACGTGAGATGGTTATTCACTATCAAATACACTGCGATGGTACAATTGACAAGTACAAAGCCGGATTGGTAGCAAGGGGATTCACTCAAACTTATGGTATTGACTATAAGGAAACTTTTGCACCGGGGCAAAACTCAACACCGTCGTGTTCGATCTCTCTACAGGCGTCCAACTCGGACCGGCCTTTACACCAATTGGATATCAAAAATGCTTTTCTCAATGGTGATCTCACCGAGGAAGTCTATATGAATGTACCTCCCGGTTTTGTCAATCCCCACACTCGGGGCAAGGTATGCAAACTCGAAAATCTCTATATGGCCTGAAGCAATCCCCAAGAGCCTGGTTTGGAAAACTCACTACTGTGGTTAAAGCTGCTGGATATCATCAATGCAACTCTGATCACACCATGTTTGTCAAGACAACCAACCAGAGAAGGTCCATTCTAATTGTTTATGTGGATGATATCATCCTCACTGGGGAAGACTCTACTGAGATCCAAAACTTGAAGACTCTACTGGCAAAGGTGTTCCAAGTTAAAGATCTGGGCTACCTCAAGTACTTTCTTGGTATGGAAGTAGCTAGAAACACCAATGGCATTTCAGTCTCCCAAAGGAAGTATGTCCTGGACCTACTGAAGGAAACTGGCATGCTGGGATGCAAACTCTCTTGTCGTATCTCCAAATGAGACCCCAGTCATACCCTACTGCATGGTGACATTGCTGTCAGGAAAGAACAATATCAAAGGCTTGTAGGCAAACTCATATACCTTTCTCACACAAGACCTGATATTGCATATGGGGTCAGTCTGGTCAGTCAATTCATGCATTGCCCTACTGAGCAACATTGGGATGCAGTGAATAGGATACTGAGGTATTTAAAATCCACTCCTGGCCAAGGCCTGCACTTCACCAAGTCTACGATAGATCAATCAAGGTCTACACCGATGCCGATTGGGGCGGATGTCACATTGACGGAGGTCTACCACAGTGCTATTGCTCATATATATGGGGGAACCTAGTTACTTGGAGGAGCAAGAAACAACCTACCGTGTCAAGAAGCGATCTTGAAGGCCGAACTAAGGGCACTTGTACTTGGCATTTGTGAAGCTCTATGGCTAAAAAGTGGTACCGACGAACTTCAAAACCGTATCGAACCTATCACAAACTTGGCCGCATCATTTGGCGCTACTCGAAGGAGGGCCGATTCTAGTTAGTGAGTGATTGTTTAAAAAAAAACTTTTGCAAATGGCAAGAAATCAAGGAAATTCCAAGAAGCTAAGTTGAAACTCTTGTGTTTATCAACTCAAACTCTCTTCAAAAAGAAAAAGTTGGAGAAAAAAAAAGAGAAATGCCCAAGGATCGAAATGATCAAGATAGAAAAAAGCCCGGATCGAAGAGAGTTCGGAAGTTCGGAAGAAGGCGGACGAGCAACCCAGACGCGGTCAAACAAATGTTGGTAGAAAATTTGGCCAATCTCAAAGGAGAAGAAATCAAAGCCATATTTGAGGCAGTTTTGAAAGCGAGGAATCAGGATAATGACATTTCTGAAGCGCCCACACCGTTTCAAACTGCTAAAAAAGAGAAGCAGGAAGCAGAATCTAGCATTAAAGTGGTGGTTACTCATCCAGGTGGTGATAACGCCCGAGCAGAGTTAGATGCTATACTTAAGCCTAAACACGATGAGTTTAGGCTAGTGTCCCCATTCACTGAGGACATCGATGCATTTCCATGCCCTCCAGGATTTAAAATCCCAAAAATCCAAGCATATGATGGAACTAAAGATCCATATGACCATATGCACTAGTACATTCAACACATGAACTTATATAACGCTACAGAAGAGATGAAATGCAGGGCATTTGCAACTCTTCTAACAGGAAAAGCAAGAGATTGGTTCAACAAGTTCAACCCTAGATCCATACAAGATTTTCCAACACTAACCAGAAAGTTCATGCATGCATTCATCGCAGCAAGACCATTCCAAAGGAACCGCACATATTTGCTGACCATTAGACAAAAAAATGATGAAACGGTATTGCAGTTCATCAAGAGATTCAATGGAGAGTCATCCCAGATTGCAGATCTGGATGATAAGTTTTTAGTAGCATCCTTTGTGGCAGGTCTTAGGGAAGGACGCCTACATGCAAAGTTGAGCAGCAAAAATCCGGATACGATGGAAGAATGTCTGGAAGTTGCATATAGACACTGCCAAGGTGAAGAGGCTAACAGAGCCAAGAGGGAAGAGTCCCACAGGGACGCTAAAAAAGGAAAGACTGATGATAAGACCGACAAAAAGAGAAAATCTGTTTGGGATAGGGTAACCAACCCCATCTCTGAAAGGTTAGGGAAGAAAGGTGCTTTGCAGGACATAGACCTCATCCCTCTGAACAGGTCTCGTGATCAAGTTCTGGCAATTATGGAAAAGAAAGGAATCGCCAAGACTCCTCCTCCATTGAGGGGTCCAAGGGAGAAGAGAGACCACACTAAGTGGTGCAAATACTATAAAGATATTGGACACGAGTCTGAACAGTGCAGGGACCTGATTAGAGATATAGACGCAGCGGCATTGGAAGGAAAGATCGATGAGTGCATCGATCGAGCACAGGGGGACAACCCCAGAGGAAGGAGAGATTTCAAAAGACAGCACAACAGCCATGACAGGTATAACCAGAGGAGACATAGAGATCCGTCTCCAGATGCAGACAGGCACAGAGAAAACGCCCTAATCAACACTGTGAACACGATTGTGGGTGGACCAGGAGAAGGTTATAAGGCTGCTCAGGAAGATAAAAAGGGTAGCACAGAAAAGGACGGAGAAGCGAAAAAATAGAAAGTAATGGGAACCGTTCGGTACGGTCCTAGAGATGCACTACCAGCCGTCGTGAGCAACGAAGAACTGGTTATAGAAGCGGTTATTCGGAAAAATCTGGTCAGAAGGATCTGCGTAGACACGGGCAGCGCAGTAAACGTACTATATTACAGTGCGTTCCGAGTAGTGAAGCTAACAGACTCGGAGTTGACTCCTGTATCAACTCCTCTTTTTGGATTTACCGGGCCACCCATACATCCTGTGGGAATGTTAAAGCTACTGACGACTTTTGGCAAAGGACCACAGAGCAGGATTCTGTTGGTCAATTATGTGGTGGTAAAAGCCCCATCTGCATACAATGTGATTCTTGGAAGACCAAAGACCGATTGATCTAAGGGCGGGTATCGCCGCCGACATAACAAGATGAAATTCCCAACTTTTGAGGGAGAAGCCACGATTAAAGGGGATGTGGATGCTGCCAAGAACTGCGATACAGCCACAATCAGTGGAAAAATGGAGGTGCAGCAGGTGACAATGGAAGATCTAGTTCCGGATGAAGAAAAAAGTTGGCAATCCAACGACCCGGTGGAATCAATAATGCTGGATGAATCGAACCCGGAATCCACAATCAGCATAGGATCGTGGATACCTGCTGAACAGAAACAGATGCTGGTCAGCATCTTGAAAGATTACAGGGATGTGTTTGCATGGAAAGCGAGTGACATGCGTGGGCTGTCAACAGAGTTGGCTGTCCATAAACTCAACATTGATCCAACCAGGAAACCAGTAAAACAGTAAAACAGAAGAAGAGATCTTTTGCCCCAGAAAGGATACAGGCTGTCCAGCAGGAAGTGGAAAAATTGTTGCAGGCCAACATGATTAAAGAAGTTATCTACCCAGAATGGCCAGCAAACCCAGTTTTAGTCAATAAACCGATGGCGGTTGGAGAATGTGTGGGACTTCACAGATTTAAACAAAGCTTGTCCTAAAGATAGTTATACTTCCCCTAGAATTGACAGGCTAGTAGATTCTACAGTTGGTTATGAGATTTTTGCTTTCTTAGATGCTTATAAGGGATATCATCATATTATGATAGACCCTGTAGATGCTGTAAAAACCGCTTTTATTACTGAATTTGGTTCCTACTACTATGTATCTATGCCTTTCGGATTAAAGAATGCAGGGGCTACCTACCAAAGGGCAGTCAATACCATTTTCAAACAACAGATTGGCAAGTCAATGGAAGTATATGTGGTTGACTTATTGATCAAGAGCAGGACTCTTGATCAATATTTGAAAGATGTAGCAGAAGTTTGTCAAGTTTTGAGACAAACAGGAATGAAGCTGAACCCAAAAAAGTACACTTTTGGAGTGAGATCAGGCAAATTTCTGGGTTATATGATATCTAAAAAAGGTATCAGGGCCAACCCTAATAAATTAGAAGCCTTAAAAAATATGCCTGAACCGAAGAATATCAAAGAAGTTCAACGATTAACAGGAAGATTAGCAACGCTAAACCGATTCTTGTCAAAATCGGCACAGAAGTCATTGCCATTCTTCAAGATTCTCAGAAAGGCCAGTCCATTTGAATGGAATGAAGAGTGTAAACAGGATTTTCAGGATTTGAAAGATCATATCAGTCACTTGCCAACTCTAACTCCTCCTCAGGAAGGTGAGATACTGTTTCTTTACTTGCCTTTTGCAATGAAGCAGTAAGTGCTGTGTTGGTAAAGCAACATGGCATGATACAAAGGCCAGTATATTTTGTAAGCAAAGCCCTGCAAGGACCTGAGATTAGAAATTCCGAAGTAGAAAAATTGGTGTTAGCCCTCGTACATGCCACAAGGAAACTAAGACCATACTTTCAAAGTCATCTAGTGATTGTGTTGACAAATCTACCTTTGAAGCAAATTTTGGAAAAGCGAGACAAGTCTGGAAGATTGGCAAAATGGTTAGTTGAATTGGCAGGGTTCGATATCGAATACAAACCGAGAACAGCAATTAAGGCTCAAGCATTAGCTGATTTCTTGGCAGAAGAAAAAGCCTTGGCTATAGAGCAAAAGGCTGAACAGAACAAGGCTGAGAAGAACGACTCTGAACAGTGGCAGCTTTACGTGGACGGAACCTCCAACAAAGAAGGAGCAGGAGCAGGACTCCTACTCATCAGCCTAAAAGGTGAAGAATTCCCATACGCTCTTCATTTTGACTTTCAGGCCACTAACAATGAGGCAGAATATGAAGCTTTGATAACTGGATTAAACTTAGCACAAAAGTTAGGCGTGCAAAATTTGAAAGTCTACACAGACTCACAGCTGGTAATAAATCATATTAAGGGAGAGTATGAGGCAAAAGAAGGCCCCATGAAAAAGTACCTTGCTGTGGCACAGAATAAATTGCAGAATTTCTTAACGATAGAAGTGGAACAGATAACTCGGGCCCAAAATACCAGAGCAGATGCTTTATCAAAGCTATGGTCGAATTTCTTGTCCCACAAAAAGGTGTTGGTTGAGCAGTTGAAGCACAAGAGTTGTGATGAGATTGAAGTACAACCAATCACACAGGCAGAAACTTGGATGGATCCGATTGTAGTATATCTAAGAGATGGAAGGCTTCCTGAGGATAAAGTACATGCCAGAAAATTGATAAGACTCTCAGCCAGGTATGCTCTGTTCAACGATGTGCTGTACAGATAATCTTATGCAACACCTTGGTTGAGATGCTTTACTCCAGATGAGGGAGATTATGTTTTAAGAGAAATCCATCTCGGAATGTGTGGAAATCACTTGGGAGCGAGAGCTCTGGCCAGGAAATGTGGGCTTTACGGTTATTACTGGCCAGCAATGCAGGATGACGCAGAGAATCTGGTCAGAACTTGCCGGACATGCCAGGTGCATAGCAATTTATCATATAATCCTGCACAGGAGATGATACCAATCGTATCCATGGCCTTTTGATCAATGGGGAGTAGACTTAGTGGGTCCACTACCCCGAGCTCCGGGAAATTTCAAGTTTTTAGTGGTGGCAGTGGATTATTTCACTAAATGGGTGGAAGCTGAACCCTTAACCACCATCACAGCCAACCAAATACAGAAGTTCCGGTGGAGAAATATTCTATGCAGGTATGGGATCCCTAAAGTTCTCATTTCTGATAATGGCACACAATTTGAAGATCAAGGAGTGCAAACTTGGTGCACCAACCTAGGAATCTCCCAACATTTTACATCAGTGGCCTATCCTCAAGCCAATGGGCAGGTAGAGCAGACCAACAGGCAGATAAAACAGGGACTGAAGAAAAGGTTGGAACAGAGGGGTCTCATTGGGTAGACCATCTTCCAAATATCTTGTGGGCATATAGAACCACCCCAAACGCCGCTACACAGGAAACTCTATACTCCTTAGCATATGGATGTGAGGCAGTCATACCAGCAGAAATTGGACACAAGTCTTCCAGGACAGAATTATACTGTCCAGAAACGCGAGAGGTAGACATGTTGCATGTCAAAGATGAGCTGGAACATAAACGCGATAGTGCGCTGATACAGATGGCCAGATACAAGCAGAGAATTGCCCAGTACTACAACTCCAAAGTCAAAGGTACGTATTTTAAAGAAGGCGATTTAGTGCTGAGGCAGAATGACGTCAGTAAGCAAGGCCCCACTGGAAAGCTAGACCCAAATTGGGAAGGTCCTTATAAAGTTATCAAAGTACATGGAAAATGATCCTATCAACTAGCTAATGCTTCTGGAAAAACAATTCCTAGAAGCTGGAATGCTATTCATTTAAGGAAATATTTTCCTTAAGATAATTACATTATCCTTTTTTCTTACTTTTAGCTTTAAATTTGTAATTGTGCATTTGAATATTCTAATTTGTGCTGGACAAGGAATTAAAGACCAGATGTTTTATTTATCAGTAAACCTGCAGCACAAAGTAGTTCTAGGCAGAGGACCCACATAGAAAACACACAAGTGTTAAACTTGCAGCGCAAGAAAATTCAGTGCAGAGCACATGCTTAAAAATATAAAAATGCCAAACTCGCAGTGCGAGGGCATCCTGGGCAGAGGACCCACATAGAAAACACACAAGTGTTAGACTTGCAGCGCAAGAAAATTCAGTGCAGAGCACATGCTTAAAAATATAAAAATGCCAAACTCGCAGTGCGAGGGCATCCTGGGCAGAGGACCCACCTTAAAAACACAAGTGTTAAACTTGAAGTGCAAGAAAATCCTGTGCAGAGCACAAAATTAAATTAAAGGCATGCAAAACTTGCAGTACATGATCATTCTGGGCAGAGGACCCAAATAAACAACTCCCAAATAAACAACACACAAGTGTTAAATTTGCATGCAAGAAAATCCTGTGCAGAGCACATTCTCAATGGAGCAAAAATTGAACTTGCAGAGCAAGAACATCCTGTGGAGAAAACATAGTATGGACTATGCACTAAGTGTATTCTGTACAGATGCTAAAAATTAAGAAGCTAAGGATAAAAAAATCCCAACTTCTTTGCAGCGCAACAGGAAGGTGAAGTTGAATCCAGAGAATATTAAATTGAATATCAAATTCAAGGGCATATATTCAAAAGTACAATCCCAAAGGTTTCGAAGATCAAAATACAGTCGGCAACAAATAAGAAATAGAGTTATTACATCAAAAGCTGCACAGTGCAGCAAAATTCAAAGTTTCAAGAAAACATGTCAATTAAGAGGCAGGAGGAGCTGGGGGCTGAACAGATTTCTCTGAAGACTGAGCAGATTTCTCTGAAGACTGAGCAGATTTCTCTGAAGGTTGAGCGGATTTCTTCTTAGCATACTTGCTAATTATGTCTTCTCCATTCTTGTACTCGTCATATCGCTTTGTGAAGATTTCACCTGCTTTCTTATCATACAACCGGTGGTTAGGCAGAGTGTTAATCACCAAGTCAGCAGGCTTGGCCTCATCAACACCAAGTGTGTATCCTCTCCGCAGCGCCGGAGCTAGAATAATCTGAATTTCCTCATAAGTTTGAGGAGAAGATTTATACCCGGCAACGACTTTTTGGACAACGTTCTGAGCATGAATTTCCTCCATCTGCCTCAGAGTTTCATCAAAGTCGGTCTTCATTTTCTTTACCGTGGCAAGATGTTGCAGATGCTCCTCATTCATTTTCTCCAGCCGTTGATCTCTCAATTTCAACTGCTCCTCCTGGGTGAATATCAAACCCTCAGCTTTGGCAAGATCAGATTTCAACTTCTCAATCTCCAGACGAGCAGCAAGGTTGGATTCTTCCAAACTGGCCACCTTAGCATTGGCCTCATCCAAATGAGCCACTTTTTGTTGCAAGGCAGTGATGTCCCCAGCCATGCTGGCAGTCTTCTTATGCAATGCTTTGCCCAGGCGGTAGCACTGCAAGAAAAGAAAAGTCTTAGAAGATTGAAATTAAAAGGAAAATGATAACTTTCAAAAAAAAAAAAAAACTTACAGAGTCAGCAAAGTCATCGGCAAACATATCTTCAAAGTTGAAGGAAGAACCACTTGCAGAGCTACCAGAGGAGGTGGATCTGTGCCTTTTCTTCTATCTTTGAGAAACAGTCCTGAGAGGCACTGCGTTTAAGCCAGCAGATTGTGCACCAGGAAGATCTTCTTCACTAGTCAGATCCACAGGGTTAACTGTGCTTAGAATGTTCTGATCAGAAGGATTAGCAGTAGGGATGGTTTCCTGCACAGCAGCACCGGAGCCTGTGCCTATCTCTGCATCCTCTGGCTGACCAGAAACTTCACCGCCTTCTGGAATAACGGACAAGGTCCGTTCAGAGTCTTCTGCCATCTACTCTGTTTCCTCCTCCTCATCGATGTCGATGCTAATCAGATCATCTACATTGGCCACTATGAAAAGAAAGAGATAATCAAATTATAATAAAAAATCAGAGTAAAATGTAAGTACAAACATACATTTCCTATACTGTTTCTTGGAGAACTCCACGTAGCCAACAGGCCCTGCAGTCTGAAGCTGAGCAGCATCTATCATGGCAGAACTTATGACGTTTAGGTTAAGGGAAATTTTGTTACTAATAAGATATCGGGACAGCGTAGCATCAATAAAGTCTTCCAACTTGTCCTTCATGGAAGAGGTATTCCATCGCCCCAAAGTGGCATCCGAATTGTGCTTCACAAAGAAAAAGTGTTCTTGCCACTTTTTCTTAGTCTTATCTTTGCCAATTATGGGGATGATCGGAGCACTGGCCCTACGGCAAAAATGATACCACCCCCCACTACCCTGTGTCAATTTACACTGGTAGAAATTCCTAAACAACTTTACAGAAAAAGGGGTAGTGTTCAGACGACACCAAATCATGAAACCTACCAGGAATTTAACACTATTTGGGTGTATCTGACCAACTCCTAATTTGTAATACTTCATTACCTCAACATATCCAGGGGAGAGAGGAAACCTTAACCCACTGTGAAGCTGATCAGCATATACTGTGCAGAAACCGGCCGGGGGATTGTAAGCATACTCAGTTGGTTTAGGAAGAACAACTTCGTAAGGCTCGGTACGGATCTTATAGGTTTTTAGTAAACCAGCCATCTCAGTTTTGGTCATTTTGCTTGCAACACCGTGGCAGGCCATTATTGTTTAAGAAGGCAGTGTGATCTTTTGGATACTGGTGAACAATTGAAGTGGGAGTGAAAATCCCAGGAGGCAGAAGGTGAGGAGGCAAGAGACACAATGGATTATCTCCAAAAGTGGAGGTGTTTCTTAAATCAATCGAAGAAGATGGATGATCGGGGTTTATTACAATTTCAGGACAAAACACAGGATTAGAAGAATTCACTTCCTCATTATCTATGGCTCTAGATATTTTTTCTGGGGATTCAAACAATTTCTCTACAGATCCACTGGAAGCAGTATTGGCTCTCAAACTCATGAAAGAATCAACAATTTAAAAGAAATGCAGAATAACATAAAGATAAAGACTTACTTGTGGTTGCAGAAAGACGTTTCCAAAGGTTTAAAATAAAAGAGTAATGTGGAAAGAGAAATAGTTATGTGACAAGAAGTGAAGCGACACAAGAGTTTAGTCTACGGTTGTAATGATATCGAGCGGACGCAACTTGGCCTCGTTTCGCACAATATTAATAACAGAAGTTGCATCGTTTCAGGCTAGGGCAGCTGTAAAGCAGTCCACCCTAGTCTGGGGGACTTATGATGATATATGGGCCCACTAGGTCGGATTGCCTATAATTGGGCCAAGCCCAAAGTCAGATAACAAGGATAGATGGGCCGGTAGGGCAGGATAGCAAGTGCTGACCAGACCACGAAGCATGACAGAATAGTCAGAGGAGCAGGACTCCCACCGTATCCTGACCAGAATGGTTTCTGGACAGAATAACAGGCTGAACGTGGTGAATATCGAGTCAATAACACCCCAACTGTTTGTGTACGTGGGTAGACCCCATGTCCAGAAGATAGTCGGTAATAACTTCCAAGCACGTCCAGGAAGAGATACACGATCTACTGCTATATAAGGAAGACCCTGAACTACGGGGGGGGACTTGATTCCAGTTTATTACTTAAATTGGATACGTAGGCAGCTCTCTCAAGAGTTCAGTCCAAAATTATACCTAAATATTATTGTTCTTGTGCTATTTTCCTAATTAGAATTACCCAATTACCCGATTGTAATATTGATACAACATCAGGGGCAGTGCCAACTCGTGGATGCTCGGGGGCAACGGCCCTAAAAGCTAAACACCCCTAAAAGCTAAACACCCTTGACTGAACAGATGCACCTATGAAATTTCGAATTAATGCATCTGATTTATTTTAAATTTGGACCTATAATTTGTTCTTTATTAATTCAAGTAATTTTTTTAACTAATTATATTAATGGACGTATAATTTGAGCATTTATCAATCAATGTAATTTTCTTAACACATTATATTAGGTGGTTGTGATTGGTTCTATATAATTATTTATATTATTTTTTTGCGAAACATGTAATTGCGGGCTTGCTATATATATATATATGGAATAATGAAATTGTCCCTTATCTATACGAAAAAGCTACGACTTACTCCTCATTTCTAATTTTGGTTTGACTCATCTCTTATCTTTCATTTTTTCTTACATATTTAGTCCACCTTTTCATTATTAGTCCCTTATCTTTAAAAATATGGTGTAGGTTAGTCCTTTACGTTTTAAACTTTTTTAAATTCATCCCTTATCTTCACGGTTTTAAAGAAAAATTATGCAAAAGATTTAAAATTAAGGGATTAAACTGCAAAATAGTTAAAAGATAAGGGAGAAATTACTCAAACACGGACTAAATCCGTAGAAAAAGAAAAGAAAAGAAAAGAAAAGATAAGAGATGAGAGCTAGATCACAGCTTTTCTGTATAGAATATAGATATGAGATTATTTCCGCTATTCCCTCTATTTTTTTTTAAAGCAAGAACGTATAATTGTTCGGTTTTTTATTTATTTAAACGATACGAAATAAACACACGCACACAATTTTATCTCCATTAAGACTTGACGATGCTGGATTTTGTACGTCGAGTATGTAATCCGGGTCTGAAATACTCTAGAACGACTTATCAAGAACCTTTGGCAATGGAGGTGGTGAATATGATGTGATTTTGACTGAGCCTGAGAGTTGGTTTCTCTCAAGTTGCCTACGTATCCAATGTGTGTAATTGGAATCAAGTCTTTCGTAATTCCTTAGGTTAGTTTATATGTAGAGGCGTCTTGCCCCCTTTTCTTGTTGGACAAGTATAGGATTCTTAAACCCTAAGGATCATTACGTGTAAATCTTTGATAAGAGATAACTACGACTGCATTTAAACTATAAGATCTATGTCCTATAATCAAGGGATTCTTCCCTTCGTTATCTAATCATAAAGGCACGTGCATGTGTTATCCTTATAAGGAAAGGTCCTGACGTCCTGCGTCAGGATCCTCAGACTGTCTCGACCAGGCTTGCCCGACCATCATGACCGAGCCGCCCTGCGGTGGTCTAGTCTGGAAGAGCCAGGACAAACCTCCCACCTGGGGTAAGGTTTGATTAACATGGGGCCCTTGGCCCTAATACTTTTCCATCTAGCTATTGTGAAGCCACTCCCTGAGCGACACGTGGTGAGGTCTACTCTGGCCCTCATCATAAGCCCCCCAGGTCTGATCCGACCATGTTAGGGTAGGGCGGACCTGACTTAGGCGGAACGCAGCTATGGTACTCTACAGAGTCAAGGTTAGCCTTGCCACGTGTCTGCGATGCTGTCATTAGTTAACTATGACAGGCACATGAAACGAAGCGTTTTTCTACACACTTTAATGACGGAGCGGTTTTCCCCATATTACTTTTTGGGGTTTATAACCCCTAAGTATTGTCACGTCTCTTCAGGCATTACACAAGGTTCATTTAAACCCGAGATAGAAGCTGCCGGTTGCCATTCCAACTTTCAACTTCCTTGAGTCAAGTAAGCTTCTTGTGCTCTTTTAATACTTTGACAAGTTCTTCTTTTTGCTGCTCTGGGATCCATGATCCTACATTCACAGTTAAATCCTTGTGATCTTCCCATAAGCTCACTGTTTCGACTTTATCTTCTGAAGACCAGCTTTCTTCTTCTTTCAGGAGAGTTCCTCAATAAAGACCTGTTGTACCATCGTCTTTCTGATAACGGTGGCTGTGTAACATCTGTTGGCTGTTTCCAGGTCACCCTTGATTTCAACGGACCTCTGTAGTGTGGGAAACTCATGCTTATATGGGCTGGAGAGATTACAGCTCGTAAATCTATCTGTGCGGGTCTTCCCATAATAACTTTGTAGGCTGAGGACTACAACATAATCTACCATAAGGGTCCTGCCCCGAGGTTCTAGTCTGAAGGATGTCGGCAATCTTATCATGTCCATGGGATGGATTGGGGGCCCAGAAACCCGAATAATGGATCTGAGACAGGTGTCAGCTCGGTATCCTTCCTCTTCATTGATTGAAAAACAATGTAGTACATCACATTGACCGCACTACCCGTATCGACACATATACGCTTCACCGTGAACTTGTTAATTACAACTTCAATCACTAGCCCTTCGTTATTAGTGACTAAGGGCAAGGGGTCCCGAGGTCCGTAAATTACCTCTCCGGAAAACCTTTGTCTTTTGTTGGAGTCTGGGGGAGTGGCTGACCTGCTACTGTTCTTTTCCTCAGGTCGGGAAGAGGTGCTCGGGCCACCTGAGATCGTGTTGATTGTGTTGATGGGACGGTTATCGACCTGCCCATCAGGACCCGGGGACTGATCCCTTCTGCGGCGGTAGTCATCACATCGGCCTCGTTCCTGACCGAAGTCCCTCTCTTGAACTCTCTTCTCCCTCTGGGTTCTGCATTCTGTGATCGGTCTATAACCTCATCCAACTTCCCCTCCATGACAGCCGCATCAATATCTCTTTTCAAGTCTCTGCAATGCTCTGCATCGTGACCGATATCTTCATGATACTTGCACTTGGTCTGATCTCTTTTCTCCCAAGGACCCCTCAGGGGAGGAGGGACCTGGGCAATGCCTTTTCTTAGCATTATAGCGAGGACCTGCTCGCGTGACCTGTTTAGAGGGATGAAATCCTGTTCCTGAAGTGCACCTTTCTTTCCTAGCCGATCTGATACCGGTGCTGCAACTCGATCCCACACTGCCTTGCGCTTTCTGTCAGATCAGTCATCCGACTTCTCTTTTTTGGAGCTTTCTGATTCCCTCTTTAAACGGTTGGCTTCCTCCCCTTGGCAGTACTTGTAGGCCAGGTCCATGCATTCTTCCATGGACTTCGGGAGTCGGCTATTTAATTTAGTGTATAACCTACCTTCCCGCAGACCTGCTACGAAAGAGGTAATCAAGAGGTGCTCTTCTGCGTTCTTGACCTGCCTGGACTCTTCATTAAACCTCTTCAGGTATTACAGCGCGGTCTCCTCCTTTCTCTGCCTGATGGTGAGAAGGTACGTAGCATTGCCCTGGAACGGTTTGGCCGTGACGAAATCCTGTAGGAACCTTCTTGCCAAAGTTTCAAAGTTGCCGAATGACTGAGGCGGTAACTTCCTAAACCACTCACGGGCCCTGCCCGTAAGTAGGGCAGGAAAGGCCTTACATTTCATCTCTTCTGCTGCACAATCTAAGTTCATGTGTGTCAAGTATTGAAACAGGTGATCCTGAGGATCTTTCGTGCCGTTATAGGGTTCTAACTTTGGAACCTTGAACCGTTCGGGACGCGGGTAGTTCAAGATCTGTTCGGAAAATGGTGACTCGAACGACAAGTCATCCGATCTCCGACCTAGAATTCCATCTAGCTCTGCTTGGGCAGCCTCCTGGGCTTGGATGTTGACCTGTCTTTTCACGACGTTGGAGGTAGAGGATAGGGTATCTCCCCTATCATCTTTACGTAGTTGGTTGTTCTGAGGAGCGTTATTTCCTGGAGCCTCTTCCTCTTGCCCCTGTAGGGCTAGACCCATCACACTTTTAAACGCAGCCATATCGAGATTTCGTAAGGCCTTCAATAAGTCTTGTTGGGCAAGATCTGCCAGGACTTCTTCTTGATGAGTTTGGGCCTGGCTGGTAGTTGCGTTTGGATCTATTTCTCCAGTACCTGTTTGGCCAGCCGCAGTTGCGGTGGGATCAACCTCATGCGTCTAGGTCTTTTTTCACTGCCCTTTGGGGGTGCCATTGCTTATTCTTGATGAGATCGCTGAGAGAAGGCCCTTCTTCTAGCCCCAATTGACGATGCTGGATATCGTCGAGTATGTAATCCGGGTCTAAAATACTCTAGAACGACTTATCAAGAACCTTTGGCAGTGGAGGTGGTGAATATGATGTGATTTTACTGAGCCTGAGAGTTGGTTTCTCTCAAGTTCCCTACGTATCCAATGTGTGTAATTGGAATCAAGTCTTTCGTAGTTCCTTGTGGTAGTTTATATATGGAGGCGTCTCGCCCCCTTTTCTTGTTGGACAAGTATATGATTCTTAAACCCTAAGGATCATTACGTGTAAATCTTTGATAAGAGATAACTACGACTGCATTTAAACTATAAGATTTGTGTCCTATAATCAAGGGATTCTTCCCTTCGTTATCTAATCATATAGGCACGTGCGTGTGTTATCCTTATAAGGAAAGGTCCTGACGTCCTGCGTCAGGATCCTCAGACTGTCTCGACCAGGCTTGCCCGACCACCATGACTGAGCCGCCCTGCGGTAGTCGAGTTTGGAAGAGCCAGGACAGACCTCCCACCTGGGGTAAGGTTTGATTAACATGGGGCCCCTTGCCCTAATACTTTTCCATGTAGCTATTGTGAAGCCACTCCCTGAGCGACACGTGACGAGGTCTACTCTGGCCCTCATCAAGACTCAAACCCGTAACATTCCACTAACAACCCCAATGATTACTACTGCACTAATATCTTATTGGCAAAATGTAATTGTTAGTTGACCTAAAAAAAAAGATATTTTTCACTTTATGGTATAATGGAGTTAATATATGTTATTCCTCATAGCTGTGTATCTAGCTATTAAATTGATCGATCCCCCCCTACTGAAAATTGATTACGATTGTGATGGGGTAAGCATCAAAGGTATGTAGGGAATAGGAGAGGTTGATATTGATGTAACAACGATATTGTAAAATTGAGGAGATCCTCCCCAATCACTCCTCTGAAAAAGCACAAACAATTCTTGTGGCTCAAAACTAGTGCACCTGCTGCAACTTTGATTTCCCCCTGTCCTGCTATGCTATCCCTGTTATATTCACCTTTGTTTTTTTTTTTTTTGGGTCTTATTGTCGTCTCGTATTTACTTGAGAGAACGCAATTGCTTAAGACACTCAATAAATTATTTCGGGTTAACTATATATGGACAGTATTAATGGTACAACGGTCAATCCATTCGGGCACTATATTTCATGCAAATTTCGAATTTAAAGAGGCGAAAACCAAGGACGGAGGTAGATTATGGGCTAAGGGGGGCTAAGCCCACCCAGCCCGTTTTATTTTTTTCTATGTAGTATGTATATCCAAATCAACTATTCATCATCCACTTAGATAATTAGAACTACCCCACCTAACACGAGCCACTAAAAGATATGTTACAACAAAAAATGATTCTATTGGCGTCACACTCTTATTTTCGACACCACGATTATTTCAAACAATAAAAAAATTACTTCAAGTACAATGATATTTTTAATGAAAATAACATAAGTGGTACATACGACATTTAAAAAACAAATAAGTTAGTAATGACACTGACGTTATAGTTTTAGAAATGTCAATGTCACTTGTTAGTAACGTCAGATCCATTGAATTGACACTGGAGTTAACGTTTGTAGTTTGGGAAGTAAAAAAAAAAAAACATCATAAAGTATAAATAAATTTTAGTATTTTTCCAGAATTATGCCGTATAAATAACAATGAAAAAAAAAATCTCAGCCCACCAGACGAAAATTCCTGGCTCCGTCCTTGGCGAAAAATATTTTCAACTCACATCCAGAATCAAATTTTATGCATAAATTGGATTATGAAGAGATTGAAAACAAATTTAGAACTCTGTAAAGTCGAAATATACACAAACTATGGTGTCTAGATCGATTATAGTGCCATTAACAATATCCACCAGAAAATTGATTTAAATTTAACTCTCTTTTTTCTCCCGCAACATGATAAACTATCTTTATCGTGAAATCATAAAAGAAAACTATATTTTTCACATTTTCTTCCACGCTCAAAGAACACATTACTTAATGCATGGTTGGTGCTTGAGAAAACACCTACTTTGCGTTCCGATGAATCCCAAAACGAATTTGAGTCATGAAATGAATGGCGTTTCACTTGAATAAATTCCGTTTTCTACTCCATTTCAAGAAAATGCGGTGAGTTTTTAAAGTTTGAAAAAATCATTGTTAACGTCCCGCTTTCAGGTACTGAGTCCTTATCTGAAAGAGAACGTTCGGCACGTATAACATTAAATAAATTCAATATGATACGTAAGTCTCTACGTCATCGTATCGAGTTAAGTAAAGTAGTGAATTAGTTGAATTACAATGTGGCTGATAATGAAGTATTTATAGATGATACCCCTCATGGGTCGAAGTTACAAGTAGTTAAAACATAAAACTGTCTAAGTTCAGCTTCACGTCCTTCAGCTTGAGAATTCTCTCCCAAAGTCTGTTTCCTCAGCTAAACTCTTCACTTAGGTGAGTGAGCACATCAGCACAACTGAATCTTATCAGTTGACTATTCTGGATTTTAAGTGTGTGCACATCCTCTTGCATCCATTAGTTCTTTATCCATATATTGTAACACCCATCTCAAGTTGAGAGTAATAAAGGAATCAACTTGCACATCCTTCTTGCTCCAACACTTCTTTATCTACAAGAACTTGGTTTAAATACTTTGGAAATGCCTATCTTACCTAGCAAGTAACAGAATATGGGTGCATCCAAGGCCTTAGTGAGAATATCAACGAGTTGCTCCTTGTTATGAACATGTAGAAGTTTGATCAAGCATGATTTGACTTTATTTCTGACAATATGACATTCATTCTCAATGTGTTTTGTTATTTCATTAAAAACAAGATTCTACAATGTGAAGTGCACATGCATTTTCACAAAATAGAAATCAGAAAGCTGTACTGGAATCTTTAAATCTTGCAAGATGTAAATAAGCCATTGAATTCCACAAGTTGTATTGGTTATTGCTATGTATTCAATTTTAGAAGAACATCTGGAAACTGTCTGTTTCTTTGCCTTACATGATACGTGAGCATAACCTGAGAACATCATATATCCTGAAATAGATTTCCTGGTCTCAAGATCCTGCCCAGTCAGTGAATCCTTTCATGATGAGGTTGTTCTCAGTCGGAAAGAAAATTCTTTGTCCTGGATTGTCCTTTAAGTATCTTAGAAGACTATGAGCTGCCTTCATGTGATTTTTAGTTGGGGTATCTAAAAACAGACTCAACTGTTGAACAACAAAAGCAATACCAAGTCTGGTAAAAGTTACATAAATTAGTTTACCAACCATAGATCTGTAGGCAGTATTGTCATCTAATAAAGGTGAATCCACATGCTGCAATGTTTGTTTGGATTCCATTGGAGTTTTGGTAAGTTTAGCACCTAAAAACTTATACTCTTGCAAAAATATTGGGAGTATATTTCTTTTGTGACTTAGAAATTTCATTAGATGTTCTAGAAATTTAAATTCCTAAGAAATATCTGAGTTTACCAAGATCCTTGATAGTAATCTGTTTTGGAGATGATCATTGACTTAATGAATCTGATTCAATTCAAATTGGCTATAATACTATTATCTATATAAACGAGTAAGGAAATGAGCAAGACTATGTCAGCTTGCAATTCCTTTGTCTGCTGACTTACTTCAACCCATACCGAACTGCCTATAAGACCCCCATGGGCACATAACCCTACCAGATGGTGTATGGAAAATCATGCCACTTGCCAGTCGAATTAGAGCACAGAGCGTATTGGGCCATTAAGTTCTTAAACTTTGATGCCAAATCATGTGGTGAACACCGACTGCAGCAGTTGCATGAGTTAGATGAGTTTAGACTCCAAGCCTACGAAAATGCCAGGATTAGTAAGGATAAGATGAAACTCCTTCATGACGCAAAAATCAAGAAGCGAGAATTTCAAGTTGGGGAGCAATTTTTATTGTACAATTCCAGGTTACATCTGTTTCCTGGAAAGTTGAGGACACGTTGGTCCGGCCCCTTTGAAATTCTACAAATCATTCCCGGAGGTGTTTTAGAACTAAGAGGTCATGGTGACCAGCCGTTCAGAGTGAATGGTCAAAGGTGTAAGCATTATATCGGTCAAACCAAAGAGAAGCCTTTGATTGTTCACTTCCTCGACATCCTCGGGTGTGGTACACCTGAAGTCAATGAGTTTGACGAGTTTTCGCCCGATTTGTTTTCTAAGGATGACGGCAGTTGTCCAGTAGAGGAAGTTCTGGCTGGTAGTTGGGATATGGAAGAGCTTGAAAGGGAGCGACAGTTGAAGAAAAGGCAGAGAAAGAAGAAGTCTACAATGGGGAGGATTAAAAGCGTTTGGAAAGCGATCAGAAACTTGACCCCATGTGTTAGATGCTGTTTCTGCAGCCGCACTACTGACCAGAGCTTACATGATGTAGTGGCGGGAGAAAGGTTAAGTGGCCTGATCCAGGCTGAATTGAAAGATTGTCGAGCTAACGACATAAACCAAAGCGCCACTAGGAGGCATCCTATATATCCTTTTCTATTTTAGTTACTTTCGTTTTTGTTCTTTTCTTTGATTCATTTATTTTAAGCCTAATTAGGTTTTTGTTTGAATATGCCTCAGTTTAGCTTTGTTTTTAAATGGATTATGGAGTTCTGCCGCACGAGTTCCCATACATTAGTAGGATTCCACTTATCACTTTAGATGACGGACCTGGAGGGACAATCATTCTGGATGTAGATTATGACATTAGCACCCGCATCAGGACCGTTACCTATGTTATCATTGTACCCCAAGCTATGGGAGGTGGAGATTTTAGTACAGAGGACCTGCAGCGCTTTAGGACGACCGTACACAATCCTTAATGACCCGATGCTGACTGACTTGATGCTAGTGCTGCGTGCCGCACATTTCGGGGGAGTGGATGTTGCTGGAGAGGACTGGGCTTTACAGGATGAGTACGATTTTCCTCCCGCGATTGATATGCTCCGTCGTCTGATCCGGATTGTGGATTGGGCGGAGATTTATGAGGACTAGCTTCATTAGGGTTTTCGTCGAGCAACCGACGTTAAACAAAAGCGCTCGGTGGGAGGCAACCCACTATTTTCTATTTGTTCTTATTCATTTTTGAGTTTTTGTATTTGTTTTATGTTGAAATAAAAGGTTCAAATTGGAATTAATGAAAAATTTTATGTCTTTGCTTGATTTTTGCCTTTGGACGTACGTCCATCCTTTAGAACGCCCGTCTGACCTTTGTTGTCCTTGGACGAGCGTCCACCCTTCTTGAACGCCCGTCTGCTAATTTCCCTCCAACTCTGTTCTCTTTTTGAAAAGTTGGACGAGCGTCTGAATATCTGGACGCCCGTCCAGTTCATACTCAACCCAGTGGACGTCCGTCCATGTAACTGAACGTTCGTCCAACCCTGCATCTATATATACCCCTGCTTCCAAACTTCTTTCGAATCAGAAAGTTTCAAATTGCAAGCCCGACTTTTGAGCCCCCTTTCCCCTAAAATCCTTGATTCTGAACCATTTTTGGCGATTCAACGTCCTACAAACAGCTCCCCAAATCCCCTCTTTTCGATTCTTAAACCTAAATCCTCCAACAAACAACCGTTATTTCAATTCAATGACCTAGCTTGCGCGAGTCTTTTGGAGAAAAAAATCCAATCTTTGGGTTCGTTTTTGCACTGTTAGGGCTCCTAATCATCATCATCGATCATCATCATCCCTTCAACGTACTTGGTTAGATTTTATAAACTTTTCTTAGATTATTTCATGTTTTTTTTGAGTTCGATCTTCGAGTCGACTCTTTTATGTGAAATTCACCTTATTGTTTTTTTTCTTCTTGTTTTGTTTATCTTTCTTCCTTTGTTGGTGATCTGGGATGGTAATGGATGATAATGGATGGTTTGCATTGTGGTTTTGATGTTGGTTTGGTGTTGAATTGTTTGGGAAATCCCGTTTGGACGATAAACGGGTGGTTTTGAATTGGATTGTGGTTTGGGATTGTTGTTTGTTTAGCCTGAGTTTACAATGGTACGTAAAGAGGTATAGAAGAGGGATGGTAAACAGATTGCTAAGGAACCGAGTAAAAAGAAAAAGGTCGTAGATCCTACCTTAGTTAACCCTAACCAAGGTGTTCATATAAGAGAACGTCTTCCTAGAGCTGCTCAAGGTCGGTCCTCGAGTCCGGGTCGACACCGATGATGATGTACCCCTAGTGAGACTGCCTAGGGTTGAAGGGAGTGGAGACGCGCCTAGGTTTAGAGCTGAGTAAGCCGAAGAAGAAACTGAGAGAAGGGAGCCAACTAGACGAAATGTTCGGGCCCCTATCCCTATTCCATTGGCTCGTAGGTTCATTAATCCTAAGGCTTTCGAGGTGTATAATAAGCATTATGTTACGAGGACTATGTTGATCGAGAGAGCCGTTCTAGAGACGAAGGTTGACCCCTCTTTTGTGAAATTGCTTACGGATAGGAAGTGGGGAGCATTGTTGAGGACTCCGAGGACTCCAGTCAATGCTATGTTAGTCCGAGAGTTTTATGCAAATTGTTCGGAAACGAATTTGGAAACCGGAGTTGTTATGGTTAGAGGAGTAAAGGTGCCGTTTACGCCTAAGGTTATTAATGATAAATATCAGTTGGCATCTTTTGAGGGGTTAGACTATAAAGAAGCGATCAAAGCTAAGCAAGATGCCGGTGAGGATCCATTGGAGGAACTGAGATTAAAAGTGTGCCCGGAGGTACCGTGGACACTTAGACCGGGCGGGGATAGGAAAGAATTGGTCACGACGAGTTGGACGGAAGATTGGAAAGTCCAATGTCGCTTTATTCAGAATAGGTTGTTACCTAAGAACAACCTTACCCACTTTCACATTGGCGATTTAGGGATGCTTTATGCCTTGAACTATAAGTTGAATGTAGATGTTGGACATGCAATTTTTGATGAGATTGCGATGAATCAGAAGACATATGCTAGGTGTTTGATTTGCCCCCATCTGATCCACAGTTTATGCATTGATGCTGGAGTTGCCGAGTTTAAGACGGATCACAAGCCTAAGAATCCGCGGTACCTGCAGCGTGAGAAAGTGAAGTCTACGGTGTCGGTCCGAGGAGGAGGCGGACACGAGCCCGGTTCATCTTCGGCACCGCCTCCGGTATCTTCCTTCCTTCTCTCTCTCCCCTCGGTCCGGATGAGGTTGAGCATGGCTAATAGTTTAAGGAACTGGTTGGAGGACATCAGAACGACACAGAACAACGTCCTGACTATTCTAAAGTGTATGAGTGAGAACCGTCCTCCGAGGGACCGGGGCATCTTCATCCCAAGCACTATAGATTACGTTTATTCTGACGAGATTGAGCAGGCCATTGCGGATGTTATTCGGGATCCGTCGTCTTCGATGAGGAGCGGACCGACACGGCGAGAGGGGCTACGGCGCCACGGGCGGACCCTCTCGACACTCCTACGGGTGGAGCACCTCCCGCCGGTGATTCTTCGGACCGGGGCGCCTTGACATTCTGATTCTATCTTTTGTATTTTTATCCTTGATGATTTGATTGTACTTGATATCACACTTTTCCTTACTTGATTCATTGCACTTTTTATGTTAGCTACTGTCGGTTCTCGTTGCTTATCTTTTATCGATGAATCATGTAAGCCTTAAGGCAATTCGTACTTACAATTGTATTTGGATGTGGATGTTTGACATTGCTATGATTTTTACTTTCTTTTGTCATTTGATTCGATTTCACCTTATCCTTATCTTTATCTTTCATTTTTGCGATACGATATAATCCCCGTTTTCCCCGAGATTTTTCCGCATTTGTCGAGTAGTGCAGGCATATTTCTAGCTGTTTTGTCGAGCTAGCTTTTACATCGTGCTGACACAAGTTTTATACGCCATTGAGAGCGTTGGCCTTTTCATGCTCCGGCCTGACCAACGGTTCGAGTATCTATACGAATCAGCTAAGTATTTTGTTTCTTTTTACGTTCTGCACAACCTGAGGACATGTTGTGGTTTAAGTGTGGGGGAGGGGAATAGTTATGTGTATCTATCATTTGATTAATTTATTATGATTCTATGCTGGGAAATGAGCTAAATTTTTCAATTTTTTTTTGTCCCGAGTAAGCGAATGCAGATTTTTGTTTGGTTTTTATAGTCATTGATGTTGTATACCGTATGTTTAGTAAGTTAGTTGTTTCACCCGACATACATTTCACGAGCCATACTGAATGATGAGCTAAATTATAAAGCTATACCCATTTGGATTAGTGATTTTTTGATTATCTTATAAGTATCTTGTGCTTAGTGCTAACGTACGTATCGTGAGAATTATAATAGTTTGTATTTATAGCCAGAGTATGACATACTGTGAATATCTTAGGTTTGAATGTGATAAGTGAAACGTAACTACTGTGCTTTAGAAGTTGTTTTAAATGAATGAATAAATAGGGTGTGTCGGCAGCTGGTCGATGATTTGAGTGCGGTAGGTCATATCTCGAATGTCCTATACCACCATGATGACCAAAAGCTCACGACAGTCAGAAAAAGCTGCTTTATGATTTGAGTAAGGTAGGGTATATCTCGAATATCCTATTCTGCTATGACAGGGCAATAGCTCATTCTGATGTGTGTGTGTGTATATTGAAATTATTGAATCAACTTATATAAGGAATCTGGTATGAATGAGTAAAAGACTTAGTTATCGTCTACCTTATCCCCAGTATAAACTAACAGATATGTTGTAGGGATTATCCTCTGAGTATGTCAGAAAGGTCCTAAATGTATCATATCATCCTTTTCAGGATATGTTACGTTTTGTATGGTGCATGTTATAAGTGTCAATTATTTCTAGTTTGAATGGAGTATTTGCTAGTTGCTTGGAATGAATTTCAAGTTTGGACTTAGTGGAAGTTTGCTATGGCTTTGCACACACACCGGGGTGAACCTTTAATTTATTGACTATGCGTTATATTTGCTAAAGTATCTATCTTTTCCGAGCCTTTATCTTGTCTTGTTTTGCTCGGGACGAGCAAAAGCTAAGTGTGGGGGAGTTGTTTAGGGTGATTTTATATGATTTATATTGTTATATTTTGTAACAATTCTCTCCATATTCGTATAATTTGCATAGAAATTGAGTGTTTAATTGGTTTATTGAGCAAGTGAGGTTTTAAATGATTTATTCGCAAAGTTGGTTGAATTATGTGTTTTATTGATGATTTTCTATTTATTTGATGTTATTACAATTTGCAATGTTTTTAATGTCTTGTAGATACACAATTTCGATCTGAAAGAGGATTAAAAGAGGTTCAAGATCGGATTTCTATGGAGCAGAAGTGATAAGGAAGAAATCGGATAAAGGATTAGAAGAGATAAAGATGAAAAAAATCGAATTTGATACATCCTGAACGTGCGTTTAGAAGTAGCGTCCAGTGGACGAGCGTCTGAAGAAGTGGACGGGCGTCCAGAGGAGCTGTTGGATTCAGAGTTTTGAGAAATTTGTTGAACGAGCGTCCGATTTTACATAGGACGGGCGTCTGATCCAGCTCGGCCCGACTCGAAGATTTTTACACAGCTTGGACGGGCGTGCAAGGATCTGGACGGGCGTCCATAAGCCGCCTTTGCTGAACCGACTTAAACATCTATATAAGGCTGCGTTTTCTCACACATAAGGAGACAATTCGAACCCTAAATTTTGTCTAGGCGGATTAGCCTATTTTTACACCTCTATTACTCAAATTCCATGCTTTTTATTTCCTAGATAAACCTCTTTTATTTTATGTACTTCTATCAAGCAATTCGAGCCTTCCAAGTGATGTTTAGAGGCTAGATCTTGTTGAACAAGCGTTGTGAAGCCATCCCGTCAACATATTGATTTCGTTTCCGGATTATCTTGTGAATTTTTAATTAAAGTTGTATCTCTATTATGCTCATGTTGAATTTATGCAATTATATCGATGGATTGTTGCATGTGTGATTGTTTGATTTTGATGAGAATCATGTTAAACCCTAGATCGCCATAGTAAAGATTAGATCTTTAATCTAATTAACGAGAGTTGTTAGGTTAGATTTCTAGGTTAGAAATTGATAAATTTCGCACCTCTGATTTGAAAGCGTTAGTCTTTGGATCGAAAGATGAAAGATTGATAGGCGAACTTTTCTAAGAGATTAGGAGTTCATACTTTTGTTAGGTGAATCACAACTTTATTAAAAACCGCGAGATAATTTAGATAGAAATTGATTGTTATAGGATTGGTGGATCAATAGCTTGTTCGTTCTTTAAATTATTGATTAATCACTTGTGATCGTTTTGCTTAGTGACGTTACAGTTTTTATTGCATATTAGGTTTAGAAAAAAAGTAGTTTAGTTATCTTGTTCGCAATCCTATTTTCCTGGCTTTAGGTTTCGATCTTCTGTCCAGTTTACTTTCGTTATTTTCATTGTTAGTTTCGTTTTATGTTATAGTTCTTAACTGTTTTCTTATCTTTTTAGTAGTAGTAGTCGTGACATATTTAGGTTAATTAAATAAAAACTAGAATAAACAACCCCGATTCCCTGTGAGATCGACCCGGTATTAGTTGCTATACTACGATCCCTGCACTTGGGGTATACCGGATTTATAATTTATTACTTGTTGTTTTTCCGTTGATAAAAAAATCCGAGACAATAGCCCCCTTGAAAGTGTTTGAGTTTCCAAGATACACACAGAGTCATGCATATAGAATCAAACTTAATTTTAAATTGTTGCAGAGTACATGAAAAACTAAACCATGAAAAAATTTAAACACAGGATAATTTGGCTTAGTGCCATACAACACCCCAAAAGAAGTGCTTTCCTTAACAAGGGTGTGGGTGTAGAATTGATAAGTTTAACAGCATGTAGCAAACAATAACCCGAATATTCAATAGGTAGGTTACTCTGCAATCTCAAACCTCTGGCAACATTCAACAGATGCTGATGTATTCTTTCAACAATGCCATTCTATTCAGGTGTACTTACACATGAGCTTTGATGAATAATACCATACTCTTCATAAAAGCACGTCATCTGAAACTCAACACCTTAAGATCTAATAACCTTGACAACCTTATTAAACTGAGTTGAAACAAACTTAACAAAATATTTAACTAATTCATAAGCTTCAGACTTCTGTCTCAGGAGAAAAACTTAGGTAAATCTAGAATAATCATCAACAATAGTTAAAAAATATTGTTGGCCTTCACTATGGGATGCCTCAGAGGTCCTAAAATATCCACACGCACAAGAGCAAAACAAGAATTAACAACAGTTTTGATCAGTGGAAAATGTTTTTTCTTCAGCATATCCATGGGACATACAAAGCAAAAGTCATGTTCACAAAAATTGACATCATATGAATGAGAACTAATGACTTGCAATCTTTTATCAGGGAGATGACCTAGTCTATAATGCCAAAATATATTATCATCTACCCTATCAGACAAGGTTTTATTTTCTACTGTGTTACAAATAGATCTAGCAAATAATTATGTAACAAAATGTAAAATCCTCTGTGTAGCTCAGCTGAACCAATCATGTTCTTCTTGTTGTCCTGCAAAACACACTTGTTAGTAGTGAAGACAGCTGCACAACCAGAGTGATTAATCAAAGCTGCTAAAGATAACATATTATATTTAAAACCAAGAATGTACAACACATTGTGCAAGGTCAGATAAGGATTGATCATCACTTGTCCCATATGTGTTACTTGTACATTATCGCATTAGGTAATCCCACTTTAATGTTAGACACAAGTTTATGATTACTTAGTTGCTCAAGAGAATACATAATGTGATCTGTGCCACCAGAGTGCACGATCCATTGGATAGGTTTTACCAAACAAATGTCATATGATCCTTGAACATGTGAAAATGGTATTGATCTGATTGACTGCATGCTCTCAAGAGTTGGAATTTAGCAGGGCCACCAGATTCTCTAGCTGTTGTGCAGTAACACCTTGAAACCATGATTTAGTTGACCTAGGATCTTAATACTCCCCATTAACAGAATGGTCCATACTTGCTTGATCCACCATATTTTCTCTCTTGGGATTAAATCCAGGTGGCTTATAGCAATTATCCTTACTATGGCCATTAAATCCACAAAAGGTGCACTGAAATTTCGTAATGTTCTTAGGCTTAAAATCTTTTGCAGGAAAACTCTTTGACTGATCTACTGAACTGACTGGATTTGGCCCCCCAAGGTGATCAACTCTGTCGTTCCTAGCCTGTCTGGTCTTTTGGGCCATCAAGATTGTAGAATCTTGATTTCTCGCATTGTTAGCTACATAAGTTTTCTGCCTCTCAAACTTGATAGCCATTGCAAAGACATATTGGATATTAGGAAATGACACCATTGACATGGCTTGTGACACCATTGGCTCAAATTCATTCCCTTATCCTTTTAGAAACTTCATCACATGTTCTGCTTCCATGTGATCTAACATAGTTTTCATAGCGTCACAATGACATTGAGGCTCATAGGTGCAAGTAGGAATCGGCTTGATAGTCTTGACTTCTTCCCAAGAACCATCAACTTTGTTAGGTACTGATTCATGAATCATCAACCTATTTCAGCGAGTGCATTTCTTCAAGAATACCAGAAAGTCTAAAAGCATGAACACTGGCATCGATCTACAAGATTATTCCGTACATCATGAGCGCTCTTGAAATACATCGAACTTTGTGCAACAATATTCTCTACTGAGTTCAAAATCCAAGTTCTCACCATTGTGTCGTATTGCCTCTAGACTTGAAATTCAGCTGAACTCACCTCAGGTTTCTTGATTGTACCAACAAACCCATACTTATTATTTGTGATCAACACCATCTCCATTGACATCTTCTATAGATGATAGTCATTACCATTCATCAATGATTGGACTCATATCAATGAAGGATTTTCATTGGGATGAACATGAAATGGACTAGAAGGACTCAGTTCATTCTTCTTCCCTTCCGTGGCCGCCAAGAACTGTATCCATCAATACAATTTTGCTGAAAATGACCAAGAATCGACCAAGATCTGGATTCTAATTCTTGAACAATGAACAAAATCATAGAAAACTCTCAAGTATCTATGATAACAACATAAATCTTGAAGAAAACTCTCAAGTTTCTTCTGCTAAACATTAGAGTTAACACAAACTGAGCAAGAAATGCGCTGATACCATACAAAAATTGATGAAATTGAAAACACAAGAAAAATAAAATTTGTTGGAGAAAAATTGAGGAAAAGAGAAAATGATTTTTATTCATTTTTTACAACCACTTTAAGAGCCGGTTTCGATTACACTCTTGTATAATTTATCAAGAGTTTATGATGACTTTGAAATCTACGTATGACTTAGATGAAGATAGGTCTTTGAATCATTCAATTCGGATATCGGGTGAATGAGAAATTAAGGCTTGAAGTTGGTTAGTTGGAAAAGTTGAAGTGTTGAAACTTGGAAGTTGAAGAGTTTAACTTCCTTAATCCCACATTGGGAATTGTGCTAATCATTTCTCAATATTTAAGTGGGAAGAGTTTAGTCAATGATACAAGCTCTAAGGGAAGGGAGAGAGTTCATAATGGTTTTAGTTAGACGATGTTCTGTTAAAATTGCCACACGCTTGCACGCGCGCCGCCGCCCGTCCGCCCGCACTAGCCCATTGACCGTTGACCTTGGGCTTGGGGAATTGGGCCTTCGTGGGCCTGTGGCAATACTAATTTTTTTGGACAAAGTTACATTGGGCCTTGTCAAATAATTATTCAACATTTTGATGATGAGTAGTTTGAGCTGAGTCATAAGTAACTCGATTCGATTTGAAAGTCTCTTCATCTACAACTGATAAGTTAGTGGAGTCTACTTTATTGCTTCAACTGATAGGAGTTAAAGCTGCTAGTGGAGAGTTTCTTCAACTGATGGAGTAAAGGGACTATTAGTGGAGTTATTCAACTGATGGTTCCTTCAATACTTCAAGGATTTTCCTCCCTATATAAAGATCCTCAACTGCAATGGAAATACACACAGAATACAAAACACATACAACATACTATCATCTTTCTGCATAAAATAGTTGAAGAGTTTCTGAAGCACTGCAGAGTTCGAAGTACCAGGTAAACTGAGTATTTCTGGAAGATAATTGCATAATCCGTGGGTACAAGCCGGAGTACTTAAGGACATAATTCTTCTCGCCTCAGTTCTTAGCATATCCTCTAGATTTTTGTTTTTATTTCGTTTTCATTACTGTACTTGTAATTTCTTTTCATATTAATAAACAAATTGTTCTTATTTCTTCGGCTTGTTTATTTTATTTTGCATACAATACTACGGATGATATAACAATCTTAAGAATTTTTTTTCAAAGCTTTCTTATGCTCTGAAAAGTATCTGTATGCGAATAAAAATAAATATTCAGTTTGTATTCTGAACAATTTTTTTTTTCGAAAGTACTGAATATCAATTTTTGATATTCAGTAAACTTCATCTTGTTGGTCTCGTTGGATATGAACCTAAACCTGATTGTTTATCTTCTGTTTTTGAACATAAATGACTACTGTTAATGATGCGTTATTGACACCTACTGCTGATGCTGCGGCAAGTGTAAGTCTGAATTCACTATCAAGTGTAACTGCGCCTACTATGACACAGTCTACTGGTGTTGTGGCTGGTTCATCTCATGGTGAGAAGCCAGAAAAGTTTAACGGGCTGAATTTCAAGCGTTGGCAGCAAAAGATGCTGTTCTACTTGACTACCTTGGTTTGGCCAGGATGCTTACTGAAGAGCAACCAGTTGTGCCTACTGACAACATCGAACACAATGCTCTGCTTGCTCTTGAGAGTTGGAAGCATAGTGATTTTTTGTGCAAAAATTTCATACTAAACTGTTTAGATAATACTTTGTATGGTGTCTATTGTACTTTTGAGTCTGCTAAAGCATTGTGGCTTGCCTTAGAGAAAAAACATAAAACAGAGGATGCAGGCGCTAAGAAATTTATTGTAGGTAAATTTCTAAAATATGAGAAGGTCGATTCTAAAACCATAATTAAACAGGTTGAGGAATTACAAATCATTATATCCGAACTTTTAAAAGATGGTATGATTATTAATGAAAATTTTCAAGTAGCCTGTGTGATTGAGAAGCTACCTTCTTCATGGAAGGAGTATAAAAATTATCTCAAACACAAGCGAAAGCAAATGTCTATGGATGATCTGATTGTCCGACTCCGTATAGAGGAGGACAATAGAGGATCCGAAAAGAAGCATTCTGTGCAGGTTGGATAGGCCAAGGCTCATGTTGCTGAGGTCAAGAATCAGAAAAGGAAGAATACTAGACATTCTTCCAAGAAAACTGGTGAATCGTCCAAGAAACCACCAACTGCTTACAAGTTTAATGGTGAATGCCGCAGCTGTGGCAAATTTGGGCACCGTGCTAGTGAGTGCCTTGGAAAGAAGCCATTTCAGCCAAGGGCACATGTGGCTGAAACTGATGGTGATGATGACATGTTCTGCGCTATTGTGACAGAGTGCAATGCTGTGGGGAATCCAAGGCAGTGGCTTGTGGACACTGTAGCCACAAGACATGTTTGTGCTGACCGTGCAATGTTTTCAACCTATAAGGCTGGAGCTGGTGAGAAACTGTTGATGGATAACTCTTCCCATTCAAACATTCAGGGAACCGAGAATGTAGTTCTGAAGATGACTTCAGAAAAAAATCTGACATTGACCAATGTTCTCCATGTTCATGACATTCGTAGGAATCTAGTTTCTGGTGCTATGTTGAGCAAGGCTGGGTTCAAGATGATGTTTGGTTCTGATAAGGTCATTCTGACCAAGAATGAAGTGTTTATCGGTAAAGGCTATCTCACCGAGGGTATGTTTAAGCTTAACGTAATGGCTATTATGCCTAAGAATGTTGTGCCCGATGAGGCTAAAAAAATTGCATCTACTTCTCCTTACTTGCTCGAGTCTTCTTGTTTATGGCATAATCGATTAGGACATGTTAATAATAAATCAATTTGTAGAATGATGAATTTAGATTTATAACCTAATATAAAGTTTAATCAGACTGAAAAATGCCAAATATGTGTCGAAGCTAAAATGACTAAGGCACAATTTCCTTCAGTGGAAAGAAACATAGAACCGTTAGATTTAATTCATACATATTTATGTGATTTAAAATTTGTGCAATCGAGAGGCGGTAAAAAATACTTTGTAACATTTATCGACGATTGTACAAAATACTGTTATGTCAATTTGCTAAGTAGCAAATATGAGACAATTGAGGCTTTTAAAAACTATAAGAATGAAGTCGAAAATCAACTTAGCAAACGAATCAAAAAGGTTCGTAGTGATAGAGATGGTGAATATGATGCACCGTTTAATGAACTATGTTCACAATCTGACATTATTCTTCAAACTATAGCTCCGTATACACCTCAATCAAATGGTATTGCTGAACGCAAGAACCGTACTCTAAAAGAAATGATGAACGCTATGTTGACAAGTTCGGGTTTACCTCAGAACTTGTTGGGGAAGGCCATCCTCTCAGCAAATGTCATTCTTAATAGAATTCCATCGAAAAAGATGGTAAGACACCATATGAGTTGGGGAAAGACCATAAGCCAAGCTACAAATACTTGAAAGTGTGGGGGTGTTTAGCAAAGGTTGAAGTGCTTAAACCTAAACAAATAAAGATTGGGCCTAAAACGATAGATTGCATATTTATCGGTTATGCGAATAACAGTAGTGCATATAGATTTCTAGTGCATAAATCTGACATCCCTGATGTACACGTGAATACCGTTATGGAGTCAAGAAATACTGCGTTTTTCGAGGATGTATTTCCTAACAAAGACAGAAACAATGAAGACACGAGTCCAAATAAGCGGACGCATGAATCCATAGAGGATATCACTCCAGAAAATGAGGAAATCGAACATCGTAGAAGTAAATGGGCTAGGACTTCAACGTCATTTGGTCCGGATTTTCTCACCTATATGGTAGAAAACGATCCAAGAACATATGCCGAGACTATGTCCATTATGCAAAATCACATTTGGGAATTGGTTAATATTCCACCAGGGCATAAAGCACTCGGTTGTAAGTGGATATTTAAGAAGAAACTTAAAGCTGATGGATCTATTGATAAATATAAGGCCAGATTGGACCGATTGGTAGCCAAAGGTTATCGACAAAATAAGGGTCTTGATTTTTTCGATACTTATTCACTGGTAACTAGAATCACTTCGATAAGGGTTCTTATTGCGATTGCTACGGTCTATAACCTTGAAATCCATCAAATGGATGCTAAGACTGCTTTCTTAAATGGTGAATTGGAGGAAGAAATATACATGGAACAACCCTAGGGGTTTGTAGTTTCAGGTCAAGAACACAAGGTGTGTCGACTCGTTAAATCATTGTAGGGCTAAAACAAGCGCCAAAACAATGGCACCAAAAATTTGATCAAACGATGTTGTCAAATGAGTTTAAATTAACGAGTGTGACAAATGTGCCTACATCAAGAACACTTCTAATTCTTATGTGATAGTATGTCTTTATGTTGATGACATGTTGATCACGGGAAGTACTCGTGATATAATCATGAATTCTAAGAAGATGTTGACACATAATTTTGATATGAAGGATATGGGAGTTGTAGATGTAATTTTGGGGATTAAAATCTCTAGAATGTCCGATGGGCTTGCGTTGTCACAGTCTCATTACATTGTGTCAGTTCTAAAAAGATTTAATGTATTTCATGAAAGTCCAGTGAAAACTCCAATTGACTTAAGTTTGCACTTAGTCAAAAACAAAGGTGAACATTTGTCTCAGTTGAAATATTCACAAATCATAGGTTGTCTGATGTACATAACCAACTGTACTGGACCGGACGTAGCTTGTGCTGTGAATAAACTAAGCAGGTTTACAAGTAATCCAAGTGAGGATCATTGGAAAGCTTTGAATAGGGTATTGAGGTACTTAAAATTTACAATGAATCTGGGATTATGTTATACAAGATATCCAGCAGTATTAGAAGGATACTGTGATGCAAATTGGATATCTGACTCCAAAGATTCGAAAACCACAAGTGGATATGTATTCACTATTGGTGGTGCTGTAGTGTCATGGAAATCCACAAAGCAAACTGTATAGCTCGTTCCACGACGGAATCTGAGTTTATTGCATTAGATAAGGCAGGAAAAGAAGCAGAATGGCTTCGTAATTTCATAGAGGATATTCCATGCTGGACTAAGCCTATTGCTCCAATAAGCATACATAGTGATAGTTAGTCGGCTATAAGTCGAGCACAAAACAGTATGTATAATGGTAAATCTCGACATATACTTCGCATGCACAATACTATTAAACAACTGATCTCTAATGGTGTGATTTCCATCAATTTTGTTAGATCGAAGGAGAATCTTGAGGATCCGCTTACCAAAGGCTTACCTAAAGATCAAATGTCAAAATAGACACTCAGAATGGGACTAAAGCCTATTATGACAGAACTTCATAATGATAACCCAACCATGTTGACTAGAGATCCCAAGATCATGGTTCAAAGGGACAACTAAGTTACGAAGGTTCAATGAACACTAACCCATTCTGTGAATAAAAGTGTTATCTGTCAGTGGTGTATAAGGTTAAGTGAAAACTTTTAATGATTCCTATAACTTTTTTAATTCAAGTGAGGTATAGCATAATACTCTTGATATGAGATCACCTATGTAAGTGTGAAGTGGGGCCGCTTCTGTGAGAATTCAGAGGCTAGAATTCTCTAACTCACTTTCTGAAACCAGGAGTGATTCATGGCCACAATGAACACAACCATGAGAACCAAATATGGTGCTAAGGGAAATATTGTGTGAGTGCTATTGTCTGGTTTTACAATAAAGGCTGAACAGTTCAAGACATAGCTCACTGAATAGCCGAGTAGATCCAGTAGTATTTCACTAAGGCAGGTTCAAAGCCATAAGCTACCTCTCCTGATGCAATATTTTTCTGTCAGAAATCTCTTCAGGGTCTGCATTTGCATTAATTTCCATTCATGTGGGGGATTGTTGGAGAAAAATAGAGGAAAAAAGAAAATGATTTTTAATCATTTTTATAACCACTTTAAGAGCCGGTTTCGATTACACTCTTGTATAATTTATCAAGAGTTTATGATGACTTTGAAATCTACGTATGACGTAGATGAAGACAGGTCTTTGAATCATTCTATTTGGATATCGGGTGAATGAGAAATTAAGGCTTGAAGTTGGTTAGTTGGAAAAGTTGAAGTGTTGAAACTTGGAAGTTGAAAAGTTCAACTTCCTTAATCCCACATTGGGAATTGTGCTAATCATTTATCAATATTTAAGTGGGAGGAGTTTAGTCAATGGTATAAGCTCCAAGGAAAGGGAGAGAGTTTAGAATCTTTTTAGTTAAACGATGTTCTGCTAAAATTACCACACGCGCGTGCGCGCGCGCCGCCGCCCGCCCGTGCCCGAGCCCGTTGACCTTGGGCTTGGGGAACTGGCCTGAGGCAATACTAATTTTTTGGACAAAGTTATATTGGCCCTTGTCAAATAATTATTCAACATTCTGATGATGAGTATTTCGAGCTGAGTCAGAAGTAACTCGATTCGATTCGAAAGTCTCTTCATCTACAACTGATAAGTTAGTGGAGTCTACTTTATTGCTTCAACTGATAGGAGTTAAAGTTGCTAGTGGAGAGTTTCTTCAACTGATGGAGTAAAGGGACTATTAGTGTTGTTTTTCAACTGATGGTTCCTTTAATACTTCAAGGATTTTCCTCCCTATATAAAGATCCTCAGCTGCAATGGAAATACACACATAATACACAACACATACAACATACTATCATCTTTCTGCATAAAATAGTTGAAGAGTTTCTGAAGCACTGCAGAGTTCGAAGTTGTTCAGAGTTGAAGTACCTCTCATTGAACAGGTAAACTGAGTATTCCTGGGAGACAATTGCATAATCCGTGGGTACAAGCTGGAGCAAATTTGTCTTAAGGGCAGAGTTCTTCTCGCCTCAATTCTTAGCATATCCTCTAGATTTTTTTTTTCATTTCGTTTTCATTACTGTATTTGTAATTTCTTTTCAGATTAATAAACAAATATTTCTTATTCCTCCTGCTTGTTTATTTTCTTTTACATACAATGCTACAGATATAACAAAAATAAGGAATTCTCATTAATCAAAGTAGTGAATAAGTTGAATTACAACGTGGCTGATGATAGAGTATTTATAAACGATACTCCCCATAAAATCAGTTATAGGAAGTTACAAGTAGTTAAAACAGAGAACTGTCTAAGTTCAGCTTCGCATCCTTCAGCTGGAGTATGCTCTGCTGAAGTCCATTTCCTCAGCTGAGTGAGCACATCAACACAACTGAATCCTGTCAGCTGACTATTCTGGATTCTGAGTGTGTGCACATCCTCTTGCATTCAACACTCCCTTATCCATATATTGTAACAGTGAGCTCGTTTATTCCAAGTTGATTCAGGTTGCTTTCATCTCCTCTACATACCAGCTTGCCGATCTCCTCAATAAGCCGTTGAGCTCCCAACGATTTTCAGACCTTAAGACCAATCACCATGTCTATCATATTCCCATGGGATTGCGGGGCGTGATGAATAATCTCTAGAATCATCTACCTTTTAGAGGAAAATTTCAAGAGATAAAATGATAAATGTCAAAAAGAAGATAAAGATGTTATTGTGAGATAGAATTGTTTTTGAAATATAAGATTGATGTAGAAGTTGAATTTATTTTAGGATAAGATAGTTGTTTTATCTTTATATTTAAATATGTGATTTATCTCCTTCCTATATAAAGGAGAGTATTGTATCATTTCCAATCAATCCAATAAAACAACATCAGTTCAGTTTTGTACGTTTCCGCACGCATTCTGATTTTTTTTACTACCATTAATGTTAATGTGAACACATATTGTAATTAGTATTTTAAAGTTTTCTTAGTCTACACTCCATTAGCTCTTGTATAATCACATTGTATTATCATTCTACAATCAATGGAAATCAATTACATTACCTCTGATAAATAAGTTGCATATTCATAAAACTGTAAGGTTTGACGAGGGTCATGCATACCTAGGGCGACTTGAGAAAGAAGATGCTGATTGTGTTACTAGAATGATCAAGAATGGTATTTCTCAAAAGTACATACTACGGGAGCCGAGAACGGTAAATTTGAACAATTGCACTCAAGAACATTCATGTAAGGTTGAGAAGGAATGCACGACAGGGCTTTATAGTGATGCCAGAGGTATTCGTCCTGGCAGATAAGAGTCACACTTTTGTTCATCGTAAATAAGAAGGATAATATATGTAGTGAAAATCATGGAAAGCAATATGATCGATATTGTTTTTCACTTTTGTTATTCATGTATCAATAAATATATATGTAAGATACCTTTCCAAAAAATAAATGTATAAGAGTAAATGAAATAGTAATATAGTGCCAATAAAGTATATAAACTAATGTTTTGAATCTCAAAAAGGATAATTATCTCCTAAACTTTGTTAATGACTATATCTTACACGGAAAATTAAAAAAATTGAAGCAAAAGAAGCAAAAATTTACCTTGTGGCAGAAATAATTTAAGCAACAGAACCTATAAGTCAATGTGAATCACACATCTGGGATCAACTATATATCATCAATAACCCTAAGTAAAGAATATGTTGAAAATGTGAATTAGATGACATGCCTCTATTATTTACTAGATAACTAACCCTAAAAGCTAGATAATTAAATACATACACATGTGATATGTGTTCTTTTATTTTTGGCAAAAACACATGTAATGTGCCATGTACAAAAAATGTAGGGGTCAGTGCTAAAGATTAAAAGTGGAGAACACTTAATAACCTTGCAGGGGGTAGGAATTGGCTAATAGGGAACCTACAGCAGCATCTACTTAACAAATTTCGTCGTTATTTATTAAGTTGTGATCAGTTTTATATATATATCGTATTGCGAGCAAAGCAGATTCTAAAATTGATGCTTACTGCTAATGCTCATACCCAATTACACGCTTTGCTCCATCCAGGTTGTTCTTCAGTAGCACTGCAACGGTAATCGGTCCAACAAATCTGGGAACCTGAGTTATCCATCCGGCAACTTTACATGTTTCTTGAAAATCGACATCTCCAACCAATCTGTAGCCTGCTTTCTTTGTTGGATCATTTACGGAATTCGTACCCACATCAATGACTGATGCAACAGGTTTGATCCAGCTGCTTTTTATCTAAAAGCAGAAGAGAACAGATTGAGAAACTACCAATAACAAATTGGCTTATCAACATTAGTCTTACGCAATAGGTTAAGCAGCACCCACAATCTACATCAACAATTCTCTGCCATGAAACAGCACCCAGATCTCTGGTTCACGGGTTGTCCACGGATCTGTACTGTTGGTGGTCTAGCATTGTTCATAGGTGGTTGGCTAGCCATCCTACAATCCATTCGAAAACATTATGAAGAATCAAAGATGATTTTCTTTTTTTTCTTTTTCAGGTACTGCGTAAAGTTTTAATTACAAACTAACTGATTTTTTTTACCTGTTCTTGATTTCAGCAGCCATAGTCATAAAAGCTTGGTCGACGTTTGTGCAATTATTTGCACTTGCTTCCATGAAAAGAATCCCGATTTGATCTGCAAATGCCTGAGAAAGAAAACAACCGGACATGGTTATAGAGGAAGTACACATAATTATCAAAAATGCAGGGAGTAAACTGTACACATTAAAACTACAAGGACCAAACTGGATTAGGAACTACCTTTGTGGTGTCGTAGGAAACGACTCTTTGGGATTCAAGATCACTTTTGTTGCCAACAAGAAGCTTGTTTACATTATCACTGCTAAAGTTCCCACTATAAGGTTTAAGAGAATAGTCAGGTCAATATATTCCTGACATATGCAAACTTTACTTTTAATTAAGTCGTATTTGCTACCAGGACCTTAACAATACAAGTGACTAAACCAACAAAAAGCGCCAAAAAATCAGATGCAAGTATGGCATCGTTAAGCTATGTCCGAGCAAGACAGAAAAGCACCTCATCGCCACTCAATCTGCAAACTAAAAAAAGGACAGTAAAACAGAAAACCGAACGAAATCCACAGAACCAGGAAGACAGCAAAAGTTCCTAATGCAGTCTACAAGCCTAAGATTCGATCCAAAATCTCAAATGAACTCAATTTAAATCTTCAGACATACTTTTGAGTATAATTTGTCAACAAAACAGAAAAAGCTCTGGCATAAAATGTTTTTAAAATTCAACAAAGATCAAAACTTTAATCCTAAAAAAAAAATCAAAACCAGCATTTTCAGAGTTCAATAAAAGAATTTTTATTGCAATAATTTAGTGACAACTAAAGAAATCAGTGACTCGACTCAACAATAAATTTGATCAGAAGGATTCTGTAATTGATTGACAAGTTAACACCGTTAATACAAAGGAAAGAGTACACTAAATCTGGTAAGAGTGTATGTTATCACTCACAGAATGCATTTCAGACATGACGAGAACAATGATTTTGGCAGTCCATGAACTATTATCATTTTGTCTTGAAAACCATATTGGAAAAGCTTAGACCAAAGAATTCGCAAATGTTTCCATAGTTATACCTTATTATACATGGAAGCTCAAAGCAGAAAAATACAAGGGCAACAAAATCTGAAAGAAAAATCAGCACTTCACATACCAAATAAAGATGCAATGAGGGAGATAAGCTGTTCTTCCAACTCCTCCTTGAAGCGCTTGTTGTTTTTCTTGCTCAAAGGAAGCTAAACAGAAGAAGTCCCAAATTTAGTGAGATTGCAACTTACTAAGATATGACATTAAACAAAACGGAGTCAGAAGAACCTAAATCGCATAAAAAAAATGTTATAGCTTGGAGTGCTAAACCAGACACAATGTTTTAGGGATCAGCCTTATGTATATCCTCAAATAGCTTCCTTACTCTAATTCAGTTGCATCATACATTTTACAAGGCAAAAGTACGGTATTTATAGAAGTTGTAGCCACATCAAATGCTTCATAATTATTTCACTGACTGGAGCCCGATGTAAATTCAGAAGAAACCCTTATTCTTTATGGAAATCCTTCCTAAGAACCATTATGATTTCCTACACAGGCAAGGTTTAGGTCCCTGTAGTATATTGATCAATTTTAATGTGTAATAGCAGTATTAGGCTAATTACCCATCCATGATACGCACGAAGTCGTAAAAGGATTTCTCAAACCTGTTTCATTTAATGGTACGTGATCAGCCTGCCTCACATAATGTTCCTTGCTCCATGCACAGACATGGAGTAAATGGTTGAGCTTCTTTAGTTTTGAGTGTAGAATAAGCTTTTAATAGTAAGATAGCTTTGACCTGAACTTATGAAGGTCATTTTAAATTAAACCAAAGGTACACAAGTACACAACTAAAGACTGCCCCGCGCAAGCACAACAGCTACTAAGGGCACGGCTCTATGTCCATTCCAAAGCATTAACTGAATTTGATATGTGTGATGTATCATGACATGCTAAATAGCCACCATGAAAATAGTACTTTGACACCCATTCAGAATGCTAAAATGTGCTCAGACATGTTCAGATTCTTTGCACTATAAAATAAACCTTTTCCATCAGTATTTTTTTCTTCACAAAGATTGTAATTACATGAGTCATCATTATCTAAGGGTCATGGCAGGGCTACCTATACATGTTTTACCTGGAAAATCCCTCATGGCAACCTGGTTGGCACAACTCAATACAAATCGCAACCAACTGTATATGAACCAAATCGAAATATTTCATGTCCAAATGGACATTTACAAAGATCATAGCTTCTTAGAAGGCCATATCCTCTTACAGAATCAGCCAAAGGAGCATTCACAAAATCAATTGATTCAAATAGACCAAAATCAATTAAGGTTGCTAAAAAAAAAAGCAATAACATAAGAAAAATTTGCGTATAACAATTTTACTTGAATAGCTTATGAGAAGCAATGAAAAATACAGTCGCACACCTGCATATATATGTATAAAGTCGCTGAATTAAAAAATAAAAACAGTAAGCAAATTATGAAAGAACAAATACATAATGGCTAGATTATACCAAAGAAGCTGTTTACCAACTGACCTGTACCAGAGCCAATTCCAACCTCTCAATTATATAGCTGTGTAGAAAATGGAATGTGCATAACCGCCTCGACACCCTACTTCCATATAGGGAGCAGCAACACCACCTCCAATTGGCCTAAAACAGCAGCAAACAAACAAATGCCACTCCTCCCTGTCCCTAACAAGAAGAGTTACAAGCAAGCACAACTCTTAAACCATGTAATAGTAATCAGAAAAATAAGAATCACCTCAACTAAAAATGTACAAATTAAAAAGGGTTTCTCTCCAGCTCAATTGTCAAAAGCACCAGACTTTTTTCGCATGTGCATTCGGTTGTTGGTCAGGCCTTGTCGGTGTTTCACGAATTGTTGAACTCTCATTTCACCACCTGCGTTAAAAGCCATAGCATTAGACCATTTAATACTAAAGCAGAAAATAAGAAGGGATTCTCCCATAAAAATTTATGCTTTCCTAATTTGAACAAACAAACAAATATTTTCATAAGCACAAATACCATAAATTCGAGACTCAGACCTATGGTTTTCATCTCCGTTAAGGCATCACCGGTTACACTGGTTGCAGATTGATTTTCTTTCAATTTACCATCCAGGTAACCGATTCACAGAGAATTTTTTAGATAATCTTCATAGCCTCTTAACTTCACAAAGAAAGAGAGATGGAGGTGGGGAGAGGTTTGGGTGAAGAAGAGAACCATTCGTTGGATTCTCCGCCATCACAACAGCCACAGCCTCCGCCATCGCCACAACCACAGCCTCAGAGCAACGAGGAATCAGCGACGAGGAGACTGCCCAACCAAGAGAAGATCAAGGCTGCAATCAATACCTCGATTTTTCACGTTTCTGTAAATTGAAGCCCAGAAACATACGAAACAAATGAAGCGGTGGTGGAGGCCTGGAGAGTGTATCGCCACGGCTGCATTCCGGTTGCAAATAGGAGGAAATTATTATTCAAAACCCCCTCAACTACTGCCATACCGGAGCGCCGACAAGCAAAAATGTCCATTTATTCTGTAGCAAGTGAAATGGGTGCATCTCCATTTCAATGGAGATACAAAACAGAGAGACGGTGGGTGGAGATGAGAAACGATAGATTAGGCGGTGGTGGTGAGTCTTTTGTCTGGGGATAAAAGCGTATACAAATCAGAATTATCACACCTGTCCAAGAATATACACGTGTTAGCTACCTAGATTTAAAAATAAAAAAAAAGGCACAAAAGGACAAAAGTTTGGTCGTCCAAGGATTGCAAATTTAAATAGCATACTATTATATATATATATATATATATATATATATATATATATATATATATATCATTTGTCTGTCATTAATATGGTAGTTTTAAAGTAATGAAAAATGAATGAATATATAATAAAAACATAGTACGTTTGATCGAAAAAGAAATCTGATTTATTTCGTACCCCTCAGAAATGGGTCAAATTCTACGGGATCAAACCTATGAGACTTAACTTAAGGAATGATATAACAAAAGAGAGAAAAAATATTTCAAAAAATGAAGTAGAAAGACCTAGATTCCATGAGGGGCAAAGATCTCTTGATCTTATTATAAGATCGTGATTGGATCCGCATCTGTTTGTTAAAGAGAATAATTTTCTCCTTTGAGAATAATCCAAAATGAACATGAAAAAGGAGGAGTAAAAACAGATTTTGAAAAAGAAAGAGATTTTTTCAATTTTTTTTAAGACCGTTCGAAACCATCCTAATCTCAAAAAAATTACAAAAGAATCTAGTGGACTAAAAGAAATCAGTAAAAGAGTTCCCCGGCGGTCATATGAATTAATTACCGAGTTCCAACAAAAATAAGGAGAATATCCAAATAGGCGGTGGCAAATTCACTCAAGAAAAGCCAAATTTTTATTAATTTTAACCAATTTCATATGTGGCAATTCCGCCAAGATCTCTTCGTTAGTTGGTTCGAGTCCTCTTCAAGGCATAATAAGGAAAATGCTCATTCAATGAGCAATTCAATAAGAGAGCTCGGATCGGATCGGTATATCAATACCGATTCGATCCGAGCTCTTGGAATTGGAATAAGTTCACTTAACCATTCAGTGACTTTGGCACTGGACGTTCTACTCTTTTGTTACCGCGAGATATATTGGCAGCCGCGGATCATTTGATTGGACTAAAGTTTGGAATTTCCGGGTATATTTCATCGTATCCCATTCTGCGAGATTTTAAAGTCACCGCCAATACCTCGGTGTAGGCCTGGGATAATCCTCAAGGATAAATGGAAGAAAAATATAATACTAAATGAACCCCTGCCCCATCATTTGTTCTAAATTGATGTTCCAATATCTTCTTATCATTTCTCCCCCAACCCCCTTCCCCCCCTCCCCCTCGTTTTTTTTTTAAGAGACGAGGAACCCTGAACTCAAATAAAAGATTGTTCCGATGGAACCTTCGACTCGACCCTATGATTGGACGTAGAGCCACGACCCAAGTCATTCTATCTTTTCTAGACATTTCTCTTTTTATTATTAAATCAAATGATGCACCAAATCAAAGAAAGTAGTGCAAGAAATGAATCATTTCTTAGCAATCATGAAATCCGATAAATGATTGTTCAGGTGTATCGTGGATATCCTTTGAAAGGGGGATAATCAAAAAAAATTCAATGGATCGGAGTTATATTATCCACAAAACTAAACGGATTTTTATTTAGGATAGAGCGAGTACTACTCCCGTCCCATAAAAAAATGTATATTTTTTAGGAAAAAACTATCTCACAAAATGATATTGTACCCAGATTATGAGAATGGACCAAAGGATTTTCAATCTGGTGTTGATATTGTTTCAAAGTATGTGCTCCTTCTGAAATTGTATCTGCTGAGCCAATAGATAAGGCGTAGCTTTTGCTTTCTATAGTTCTCGTAAATTTTTTTTTTTTTTTTTTTTTTTTTGAGGGTTGTTCTCGTATTTTGTACTTTCGGTTTTCGAATGAAAAATTCTTTGAAAATGCCGTCTTTTCTATATTCTACTTCATGTGATGCATAGATCTCGTATTTTGTACATTTGGTTTTCGAATGAAAAATTCTTTGAGAAAAATACCTTGTCTTTTCTGTTTTCTACTTCATGTGATGCACTGAACTGCAACTTATCAAATACCCAGTGCTATATATACACATCAAAGCCCCCCGAGTATACTTAGGCGATTTGTTGAGATCGTGTAAGTATACTGAATGGGAGTTCGAAAATTAATCAGCCCCCCTGAGTATACTTTGGACGAACAGTTGAGGTCGTAAAAAGTATACTGAGTGGGAGTTTAAAAAATTAATCAGCCCCGGGTATACTTTGGATGAATTGGCGCGGTCGCGAAAAGTATATTGAGTGTGAGTTTACAAAGCTTTCGAGGTGACTGGAAATAACGAGTCCCCTTAGCATGATGGACAAAAATTTCTAGGTTTTTTTTGCAGTATGTTGAACTGTTTAGGTGAGTTAATGTCTCTACTTTGCCTTAGTCACTAAGATCATTGTTTTTGTGCTAGATACTTCCACATTGCGGATCCCGACATGCAGGTCTCATTTTCAAGGTAAGTTATTTATCCTGCAATTTGGGTTTACACATTTGCCTTAATCATGTAAGGTCTTAGTCTCCGCATAGTTGATCAGACCACCGAGCTCTCCTAGCTAGTATTCATTCGGGACAATATGTCTGTGTGAATCCAGACAAGTTCTGCCCGTTTCGTAGAAATATAGAAATTCATCAGGTTGACAATATAACTGAGTAGGGAACCACTTTCCGATACGTACATAATGTTTTCTTAAATTATCAACATGCCAAACTCTTGGAATGGTTCTTCCATCATGCGTTGTTAACTTGTAAGAGCCCTTTCTACGAGCCTCCAAAATTTTGTAGGGCCGTCCTAGTTCGGTCTCAAGACATCAACTGATTCAGCTCGACTGACTTTTGTTTTTCCGAAACACTAAGTCTCACACCTGAAAGTAATAGTGTCGTACCTTGGAGTTATAATATTGGAAAATATTTGTTTATACTTTCCATTTCTATGGCAGCGACCTTTCTCATTTCTTCCGGATCGTCTTTATGCCAACGCAAGTTAAGATCATTTGTTTCCACAATAAAAAGCTCCATTCTATGGGAGGGCACTCATATCTCGTGAGAATAACCCAACTACTTGACTGGTTGATTTTGTGATGAATTATAGTTGAGCCAGTCTGGATTAACTGCCTACGTACCTAGAGATTATGAGATCATGCTAATAATGTAGTTATGAATTGTGAGGATAATGATCCTTTTTATATGATCATGTTTTTAGAGAAGATGCTTGGGAGCATGTGATCATGGACATGACTAAGATAATGTGACAGTTTACCATTCGAGCCCTAAAGGAGCGAGAATCATGGAGCCATTATTGCGTCCTTTACAATCGTGGCTCTGCTAAATGATCCTGATTGCACATCTCGAAAACCTAAGTTCGGCAGTGATGATCTTGTAGGATGTAATATCACCGGATGGATCAAGATCCACCCGATTACGCAGCGGAATAAATACCAGATCTAAATCTAAACGATCAAAACACATAAATAATAAATCTAAACTACGAGGGGTTAGATTACCAACCTTTTTATGGTGCAAAACGCCAAGAACAAGGTCAATCCAAACCGAGCTAGTTGAGAGGCTAGTTGAGAAGCCAAAGTCTTCCAACGTGTGTCTCAAAACACCACCAGGTGGATGGTGTTTCAAGCCGCCGGACCTCCTCGATATGCTACCTTAGAAAACCCGAAATTTTCTAAAACTCAAACCCAAAGTACAATGGCCGAAATCTCTAAGCCAAGTACTTACACTTTTGTGTCGAAATTATGTGTTGTGATTTGGCTTGGGAGAACTCTCTTTATATATGAGAGAAATCCTAATCTCCAAGGTATTAATTAATTAATTAATACATAATCAATCAAATTAATCATTTTCCTTAAAAAGATAAATCTAGAATATTCCTAAATTAATTCGGATATACAAAAGATTTTCTTTTCCTTAAATTATTTAACAAATAAATAATTTAATCACATGTCTTATTATTTATAAAGAAAATTAATTTCCCAACAAATAATCACATAATAATTTCGGCCACCCTAATAAAATATTAGGTCACACGGAATTTTTATCACTTTGGGCCGAGTCCACAAAAAATTTCTTTTCCGTGCATTTAATTATCTTGTCCAACTAAACAATTAATCCACATATCGATTAAATAGTCCAATCCAACTATTTAATTATAATTGAGGTGAAACGACGAGAAAACATATATGCTATATTAGGAGCCACGTCGCGGACCATGGACCCATATTCAGTAGCTACAATAAATTAAATAATATTATCCGTCAGACCGAACAATAATATTCAATCTATTAATTCCGGGATTACACCACCATAAACCCGAAACTGAACTCTGCCGAATATAGATATAAACTTACACTCAATCATGAGTCATAAGGTGTCCACTGATATAATCATTACATACGGATAAATCCTCCATAGACTGTTCATTTCGATTCGGGATATTTCCGTAAACCCTTCTCGAAATATATTATCCTTATTTACCATTAACCCCCTAGTGATCAATTAGTTCATAACTAATATAATATGAACGGCACGACATCGATCGGTTTATAGGATTAACAAATAAGGGAACTAAATCTACTTCCCGAGGGAATGAATGGATTCCATATCGTGATAGCATTGACTACTCACTCATCCTAAAATAGACCCAACGAGAAGTGTTGGACCACATACTACGAAGTTATCCTTACTAACGCATCAAACCCTACCCTAATCTAAGCGGTCGTGTGATCACATCGGGATTGAGATTAATCCATATATGATCATCTTGTGATTCGATAAGACTTCTCGATCACGGAATTATATCGAGAACTCAAATCAAATCGGTCCGGCTACCCCTATATGATTATCATCATACATAAATACCCCACTAGGTACCACTTTACACGACGATCCGGATAAGACTCGTCACACCTAAAGTGTTACGGGCGCATTATTAGCAAATTAATCTTGAGACCCGTACTCGGATTAATAAACGCTACGGACAAGTTAATTTTAAGTACATCTCACTAACTCAATCCTCTTGTGTATAGCCATACACCGAGTTATGTGATTACATAAACGAGGTACTTAGGGTTTTCGGTAGTGTCTTAATTATAGCATACATGCATATAATAAGATGAATTATTAATTCTCGTCATAAAAACAATTAGATAATTGTCTTTCGGGCACTACACCTAACAATCTCCCACTTACACGAAAGGCAAGTGGATTAATTGTTTTAGAGCACACCCTTTATATCTATATCTACAACATTCTCCCACTTGCTCAAAACAAGTGAGACATATCCCCAAGATTCATACCCTCCAAGCGCATCTTAGTAATGCATCATTCCAAGCATGACCGGAGTGTGCCGCCGCAGGGTAGGTCAGTGACCCGGCCCGTACTTAGAATCTGAATACCATGTGACTTGGTACACTGATCAGGTAGGTTGGCGGCTGGAGTCAATCTTTGGCATCGAAACGTCGCCCTTCCATCTAATCCGATGGTACGATTTCAACATGCTTATGACCTCTAGTGATTGCAAAATCCTTATGATCTACCTCTCCAATGTTTTCAAAATGAAGTGGTATCGGCTTACTGGATAATACTTTATCACATGAGTAAACACTGAGACCGAGATCGATTTAACGATCATCCTCAATCTGACCTAAAGCCAGAATCAGTGTTATCACTTATATTCTAGTTTGCACCTGAATATACTAGCATATTATTCCTAATTCTCCCGAAGAGACTTGAGGATTCACTAAACATCCCATTTAGTATTCATCCGCAGGTTTAGACAAGCATTCCTGAGAGGTAGGGTAGACTACATCGTTGAATGTTGCATTCCTCTATGCAAGAACATCTTAACCATTGAGATGAATGAATGGGATTGCCAATTGCTTATTTTTGAGAATTTGAGTGAGTCAAATTCTTTAGAAAATAGCCCGATGGCATGTTAGCCTCTGACTTCAGATAACACACCCATGTTGTTTCCAACATTTTCAGTGTTACCATTCACAAACACTAATCTACATACTACTTTACTAGAATTGATGCCCAGTCTACGAAAGACTTATCAACATGCTGGTCAAGTCCACATATTAAAAAAAACAATATATGACTTTGAAATGACCTATACGTTTTCTTTAATCCCCAAAGGATATAAGCTATGGCAGGCATCCTGCCAAAGGTTCTTTCTGAATAAATTAAGATACCGTTAGTCTCGCAAAAAAAGGTCTTAGGGAATCACTCCTATTTTCTGCTTTGTAACGAATCTGTCATTTGTTCTTAGCTAAAACCCTTATGTTCTGGAATTAGTTCGGATTCCATTGTTCGGCAAGGAAGTCTTAGGGAATCACCCCTATTTCCCGCTTTCTGACGAAATCAAGCAAGACTGAGTGGTAAGAGAGATCACGGTCTGGTTAACTCTCTACCTTTTAGGGAATCACCCCTAAATTACTCAGCTTTGTGTTGAAAGTTTAAACTTTCCTATTCATTCGACTCTTCTCCGTGTAGTTCCAATTACTCCCACTGGGCCTGAGATACTCAGGTGGTTCTACAAGAGTTTCAACAGAACTGGAGTATCAAACTCCATTCACAGGGCTATGGCTTTTAAACCAACCTCTATTATCAGGATCCTATACAGCCCACGAAGGACTATAGGTCATCAATCTACCCTATAGACCGTAAGGTCCTGCAACGGGTAATGGACAAACCATACTCCCACTGCGTTCGGGGTGGATTTATATACTGATCTAGTTTAGTAGTTTTTATTTTTTATTTATATTTATTAGTGTTATGACCAACTTCCGGTGTTGGATGTGGACTGAACAAATCAGTTAGTAACATCTTGAGTACAAATACTTCAAGATTCAAAGCTGTGATTTATAGACTCCATCAGACCGAGTTTGATAGTATAACCGTCATTCTCTGATTTTACGAGTTTTATAATCAACCTTTACTCAACGTATTAAGATATTTCACGCTCTGAACGTGTATACAAAATTTCCAGTCCTACCTTCAAGCACTAAGTGCTAAATGTCTATATTTGCGGAAGTGAGGTGAACCGAATTCACTCCGTATCCACAAATGTGTAGGCATCTTCTAGATAGACTTCTCGGTTCCACATGATAATGTAAGCCGTTATTATTGCAACTAATATCTTAAATGAGTTAAGCAATGTATCGTAGCACATTAATAACAATATAAGGAAAATTTATGGTGTATCCCTTAGTGAAAACATTCCACTGGGAGGTAGGCCGAGCATCAGTCCCGAAGACTATGCGAAAGCCTATACTTGAGTATGGAATACCCTATCTCTGGTGAAATCAAAGATTCCTCCTAATATTTTGGATAAACTTATTGGAGTTTCGAGTAGTTGTCAAGCTAGATGTCACTACTTGAAAAAGCTCCTACTAGCTTGTATCTTTCATATGACCCCGAAGGTCGATATGAACAAGCTATGTACCTTCTTTAAATCTATTACCCTTTTCCGATTGAAAGGAAACTTAGGCATTGCTCCTTTGAGACAGGGTTCCTTTGACTGGGAGATAGGAATCACCCTAAACCAGTCTGCAGCTCTTATCGTTAGGGAATATGCACTAATTAAAAGTATATAAAGAAGTGTTTATCTAAATACGAAAACCATTTGCGTTTATATTGTTTAAGATGTGTTACATATACCTATTCATCATTCCTTAGTGGTTCTGACTTTATCAAACAAAAGTCCGAGTCTTGGGTTCGTGCTACGAATGTTATATTCATCGTCAACAAGACAAACAAATTATCCTATTGAAAATGAATACGTTCGTTCCAACGAATCCGAAAACAGAAAATGAATTTTCTGTGATACTCAAGAATTGAATCCGAGATTCATTTCCTTATATCACTCCCACTAGTCTATCTCAAATAACTGCCCGTTGTCTATTTTATTTATCGTTTAATGCAAAGCTACCTAGTTATTCCAAAGAACTTAGCTTTTGAGAAAATTGCTACGGATGCATTGGTCAGTGATCCGAAATCACTTTCCTTATCCTCTAATTTCCAATTCATTAATTTTCCGGTTTAGCCTTAAAACTACTTAGTTTAGATTACTAACACGTATAAACATTCTTTCTCATTCTCGACTTTCCTTAAATGGAAACAGTATTGAACTAGCAGTTCGTTTGAGTAGACACTACTCTTGAACTGTGGGATGTCTAATGATAGTGTTACTAGCTTGGACTATTCGATTTTTCTAATCGATAAATCAGAAGAGCAAAGCTCCCACTAGTTTATCGGTTCCAAATACCGTCTAACTAGCGACACTTCGTATTTATGATTTTTCAGAGATTAGAACATCACCTAGAACTAAGCTCCCACTAGTTTATCAGTTCCAAATACTGTCTAACTAGAAATACTGTGTTCATGATGTTTCAAAGATTATAAAATCTCCAGAACTAAGCTCCCACTAGTTTATCAGTTCCAAATACTGTCTAACTAGTAACGCTTTAATCTTGTTTTTCCAATGAATGGAAAAACTCTTGTGCAGTCTATTACACATTTCTAATGATTCAGAAAAAAAACAATCATGAGACTAAGGCTCGCACTAGTTCATCGGTTCCAAATACCGTCTAACTAGCGACACCTTATGTATGATTTTCCAAATTTTCAATTTAGAAATTTTTGCCGTGTAAATACATCTTTTAAAATTCACTAAATGAATTTATCTGATAGTCCTATATCATCTTTTGTAAACTAAGTATGGTCGTCTCTCGTTCAATACAAGTGACATCCGTGACATACCTATACTATGTCAGTTAAGTTTTTAAAGGATTAAGGGAAAAATCTCTTTCGAAAAATTAACTGCATTCTTTTGATAATTACAACGTACTTGTTACTTCCACATTTTTAATGAAGTCCTATTACTAACAGTTTAGTAGCCTAGAGATTAAAGTTGTAAAATATACATGACAGTAAGTTAAATTCAAAAAATAAATTTTCACTACTAGATTTTTTTTAGGAATAATAAACTTGTTAAAAGTCTATCCTACCATTCCAAGGATTTAATCTCACACCTCAGTGCCGCCGCAGGGTCAGTCAAAGATGCGACGATCAAACTGAGACAATCTCTCTCAATGATTAAACTTTGAGAATCAAACATCCCACGGGAAACAGACCTCCATGTATTTAATCATGGAAAAATTAGTTTATAGTCCACTTTTTCTCCCTTAATTAAGTTCTAATCCTGCTTCAAATTTTTTGTTGCATTAAGGACAAATAAATTCCACCGGACGAATATACCCTTATTACCCCAATTCCTTCAGCTCAAACGTTCATTCTATTCTTTTAACCTGTAAATAGATGCTAGATCTCCAAAACATCAAATCCATCTGTGATAAACTTGATTTATCATCATCCTTGTTGACTGCCTGTTATCATCAGCCAGAGGATCCTACCGATGGCAGGGGATTGATGGCAGGGGAAAAGTGATCGGCGGCGTTGGGAGGAGTCAGAGCGTGGGTGTGCCGGTAATCGGAAGGATTTATGAAGAAGAAGCTGCTGAATTTGAAGATGATGTGAATTTGATATTGGAATAAGACATATATATCGCTCCAAAGTCCTTGCTCCGTCGGTTCATTGATGTACTCCACGCATCGAAGAGTGTTAAAGAAAAGATATTGGCAACCGTTGCTTTAAGAGGCTTCATTTCTGATAAAGGTAGATTTTAAGAATTTATGTGTGCCAATATTTCTTGGTATACTTTTATGGTTAAGTTACTCATCCAGAAGTCTTGTTTTAAACAAGGTACTGATATTGAACTTGGGCCATATGCAAAACAAATCTACAAAACATTTAAGAAGCTCAAGTTGAACTCTTCAGTGGTCAATGATTTATTGAAAGCTTTGATCAACATGCCATCAATTGATGCTGTGAGTAAATCACACCAACCTTTGTTTATCTAAACATCTTGTGAGCAGCTTGAAATGATGGGTCCACAAAAAATATGCACCAAATTTTATTCAAAAATACTTTTAAAGTAAACTCACTTTGTGTGTATTTTGTGTACAATCGAGATGCATTTTTCGGTGGATACTTCACTCTTGATTAGCCTAACAGAACAAAAATTTCAGACTGAGTTGTGGAACTATGATGATGGTCCAGAACTGGATGCAACCAAGAATGGTGAAGTTCTTGCCATGGTGGACTTTAGGGGTAGACTCATAAGCAGCCATTCAGATGGAACCATAAAAGTACAGCCTCTTTTATCCTCATAAGCACACACACACACTCCCACCCTCCCTCTCTCGGGTTTCCTATAGACCTGCCGCACCATTTAATAAGCAAGAAAGCTTTGATTCAGGTTACTATTTGGATGAATGTGTTGAAAAAGGCGACTCGGATACGTCTTTTGAAGTATTTTTCAAGAATGCAGTTGTTTATGAAGCCAAGAACAAGTTGCCTAATGTGATTGAATCCAAGAACAAGAAGAGGCCTAAAAGAAATGATCCTAAAGAAAAAGTAGTATCGAAACATGCTCCGAAAAGAAATAAATACGAGTGCTTGAACTGTAAGAAGACATTCAGTTCATATCAAGGACTTGGGGGACATAGACCTTGCAACAAAAACCGAAAGGAGGGTCCTTTTGAGCCTGATACTCTGTATTGATACTGATACTCGATACTGATACGATACTGTTACAGATACTGTTACTTATACTGTCCTTTTGAAGGCCAAGGCTCCGAAAGAGAAGAAGCCTAAATCAACAGTTGAGAAACTTGGGACCGTACTACTACTAGGCAAGCATGTGATCTCATTAATCATCACCTATCAAGAAGGAAAGATTGGGGTTATGTTCTCTACGTATATCTTTCTTCCTCACGATAGATTTGGATTAGAGAGCTTGTTGCATTGAAGCCGCTTTAGATTCAGGCTTTTTGTGGCGGGATTTCAGACTATACAAGAGTATTGGTTATTATGATTCTTTCTAGATACTTAAATTCAAATTCAGCTATTATACATCCGAAGGGTAGTAGTAGTGATGTCCAAACATCAACATCATTACCTTTCTCTTCATGCTCCGAAAAGAAGTAAATATGAGTGCTTGAACTGTAAGAATACATTCAGTTTATATCAAGGACTTGGGGGACATAGACCTTGGAACAAAAAACCGAAAGGAGAGTCATTTTGAGCCTGATACTGATACTACTGATACTGATACTACTGATACTGATACTTATAATATTGATACTACTGATACTGTGTGCCTTAATGCAATAGATAGGCCTAGTTCATAGGCTCACTATGTGCCTTGTTGTGCTGAGGTTTTTGATCTACATTGTATCATCATGTAATAGATAGGCCTAGTTCATTGGCTTACTGAACTTGTAATTCATCACCTTGTGAATTCCGGGCATGATAATTTAGTTCTTTGAACTTGAATATCCTTCTTATAATTTGGCTGATAGTTCAGACTGTTTCAGACTTGTATTGTTCTTCTATGTATTACCTTTTAGTCTGATGTACCTATTGTACTAAATCTATAGTCTGTTGTATTGATCTTCTATGTATTACCTTTTAGTCTGATGTACTTTTTAGGCTTAATTCAAGTGATTAACTACTAAACCTGCATGTTATATACACCACACCTTAATTAAGTTAATCTATGCTATTCCTTTTATCAATCAAAACCATATAAACTTGACATAGGCTTAATAGTTAATCACTTGAATTAAGCCTTAAATGAGCCTTATATGAGCCAGCTATGTGTGCCTTGAAGTAGTCACTTGAATTAAGCTTTAAATGAGCATGGTCATATCATATCGACATTGCGTACGATATCGATATCGATACGTCTTGTGTTAGTGTAAATGCTGCGATTAAATTCGGCTTTCAAATACTACGTCGAAAAGGTATCAAACGCGGTCTCAAAATGAAGATAAAAAATATATGAACTTTGGTGAAACAATTTTGATGATCGGTGTTCTAAATCAAAAGTTACGGTCGTTTATAAGAAAAAGCGCTCTAGTTAATACAAATATTTTTTCGTCTTTCAAAATATACGTCGGAAGGGTATCGTATTTGGCCTCAAATTGAAGAGCCAAAAAAAACATGAATTTTGGTGAAAAAATTTCGATGATCGGAGTTGTAAATCAAAAGTTACGAGTGTTTGAAAAAAGAAAAAACAAACAACATATAAACAGCTACAGTAAAATATCATATATGCAAACAATACCACTGAAGCTACGCGCGCGTCTCATAAAGGGTAATTTTGTCCGTCTGAAATTGTTTGTCCTTTTTGCAACTAAAAAAATGTGTGTGTCCTATTTATTCATTTTATGCCAAAAAAAGGACTTTTGCCTCTTTATCTCTTTAATCATTGATTATCTTCCTTTTTCTAGCCTAGATATTTCGAAAATATCCATAAAGAGTGTGACCTACTATATCAGATCTCAAAGTACGCCCCGAGTGTGCCGCCGCAGGGTCGGTCAGTGACTCAACGAGTACCCGAAATCCTATCCTTTCGGAAACCAAGCCTTGAATTTTGATAGGGGTGAACACCACCCGCAAGGGGCCGGAATCAAAGCGGCTTGAGGCGTCACCCTTCTCTCACGTGCTTGCATTTATAGTAGAGGCCGTGGGGTTGGCGGTCGCCTTCCCCGTTCCCCACTCAATAATTTGAAAAAAGTGGTGGGTTTACTAATTACGGTTTCGGTCTTGACAATAAGAAACAATGAATCAAAGTACTCCGAACAGGGTCGGTTAAGTAGGCAAGCCTACGCCGTCTTATTCGTTGGAACATATGTGACTGTCGGTCGGATCCGGCAAGAGAAGCCCTATTTAGCCCGAAGGCTTATCGGATATGCTAAGTCTTATCGAACCCCCGTGCAAACGTCACACGTGGAGGGGAGTCAATCGAGCCGTAGCTCATTTGAACTCGCACAACCATGGTTAGACCATTTCCGAACCCATGTACTAAGATTTTCCGATTATAAAATTGTCAACCAAAGCGTAATCTCACTTCTGTTTAAGGTGGGTTCACGGAGAAGCCATCACCGAAAACTCAACGATTTATCTAAGTGGGATTCACCGAGAATCCATCACTAAAATCGTAACGATTGACAAAACCCGGGTCCTCGGTTTTTATAATTAGTTACTTATTTATTAACTACCACATATTAATTAAATAAGCCTTTAAACTAAATATACGAGTTATACACGCCTAATTAATTCGAAATTAAAGAGCTACGTGTATGAATTGGAGTGGAATCATGAAGATGCATGTCATGGCGATTTCCGGTTATATCACATAATTTCGATCATACACGAAAAAGATACGGAAAAATAAACACCGAGATGGATCGTTGGTACCTCCGTATCTAACCTATTTAATAAAACAAATAAACCCTAACTAGGGTTTACTATTATCTAATCTGCAGCTGCCGGGTTTTATCGACGATCGGACATCCAAACGAACTTTGATCGTCACGAAACTTTATGGACCTGTTCTTCACTACTCCTACTTCAATCTGAACGGTTGGATCTTCGTTTCAAAGGTCCAATCTCTTCCAGAAATTCGACGAATCGACAGCTGGGGCTGCAGTGCTTTTCGACACAGCAGCAACTGTATTGCAACGATTGGACATCGAGATGGACTCCGATCGACACAAAATTTTGAGAGCCTGTTATTCAACTTTTATTCTTCATTCTGACCGGAGGGATTTTCGTTTCAACGGCTCAATCTCCGGGAATAAATAAAAAACCGAACATCAACAAGACAGATCTACTTCTAGGAAACTAAAATTACAAAATTTCCTATACTCATATAAACGAATTTAAATGAGTTTACAATAGATCTAACGAGTAAACAATACCAACCCCAATCCATCTCTTCAACCAAGACAATCACAAAAGGCATTCAACATGATATAATTTCGATGCAATCATATATACACACGAAATATAAAAAAAACATCTAAAACATGCTTTTTCCACTCCTAGATCTAAAATTCACATACTTTGATCGTTAGATTAAAGGCTCTTATACCACTTGTCGGATGTAAGATCACCGGATGGATCAAGATCCACCCGATTACGCAGGGGATTAAATACCAGATCTAAATCTAAACGATCAAAACACATAAATAATAAATCTAAACTACGAGGGGGTTAGATTACCAACCTTTTTATGGTGTAAAACGCCAAGAACAAGGTCAATCCAAACCGAGCTAGTTGAGAGCCTAGTTGAGAAGGCAAAGTCTTCCAACGTGTGTCTCAAAGCACCACCAGGTGGATGGTGTTTCAAGCCGCCGGACCTCCTCGATATGCTACCTTAGAAAACCCGAAGTTTTCTAAAACTCAAACCCAAAGTACAATGGCCGAAATCTCTAAGCCAAGTACTTACACTTTTGTGTCGAAATTATGTGTTGTGATTTGGCTTGGGATAACTCTCTTTATATAGGAGAGAAATCCTAGTCTCCAAGGTATTAATTAATTAATACAAAATCAATCAAATTAATCATTTTCCATAAAAAGATAAATCTAGAATATTCCTAAATTAATTCGGATATACAAAAGATTTTCTTTTCCTTAAATTATTTAACAAATAAATAATTTAATCACATGTCTTATTATTTATCAAGAAAATTAATTACCCAACAAATAATCACATAATAATTTCGGCCATCCTAATAAAATATTAGGTCACACGAAATTTTTATCACTTTGGGCCGAGTTCACAAAAAATTTCTTTTCCGTGCATTTAATTATCTAGTCCAACTAAACAATTAATCCACATATCGATTAAATAGTCCAATCCAACTATTTAATTATAATTGAGTTGAAACGACGAGAAAACATATATGCTATATTAGGAGCCACGTCGCGGACCATGGACCCATATTCAGTAGCTACAATAAATTAAATAATATTATCCGTCAGACCGAACAATAATATTCAATCTATTAATTCCGGGATTACACCACCATAAACCCGAAACTGAACTCTGCCGAATATAGATATAAACTTACACTCAATCATGAGTCATAAGGTGTCCACTGATATAATCATTACATACGGATAAATCCTCCATAGACTGTTCATTTCGATTCGGGATATTTCCGTAAACCCTTCTCGAAACATATTATCCTTATTTACCATTAACCCCCTAGTGATCAATTAGTTCATAACTAATATAATATGAACTGGCGACATCGATCAGTTTCTAGGATTAACAAATAAGGGAACTGTCTGTCTACTTCCTGAGGGAATGAATGGATTCCATATCTGTGATAGCACTGACTACTCACTCATCCTAAAATAGAGCCAACGAGAAGTGTTGGACCACATATTACGAAGTGATCATTACTAACGCATCAAACCCTACCCTAGTCTAAGCAGTCGTCTGTGATCACCTCAGGATTAAGATTAATCCATATATGATCATCTTGTGATTAAATAAGACTTCTCGATCACGGAATTATATCGAGAACTCAAATCAAATCAGTCCAGCCCTATATGATTATCATCATACATAAATACCCCACTATGTACCCTATTACACACAGTCCGGATAAGACTGTCACACCTAAAGTGTTCTGGGCGCATTATTAGCAAATTAATCTTGAGACCCGTACTCAGATTAATAAACGCTACGGACTAAGTTAATTTTAAGTACATCTCACTAACTCAATCCTCTTGTGTATAGCCATACACTGAGTTATGTGATTACATAAACGAGGTACTTAGGGTTTTCAGTAGTGTCTTAATTATAAGCATACATGCATATAATAAGATGAATTATTAATTCTGTCATGAAAACAATTAGATAATTGTCTTTCGGGCACTACACCTAACAGATCTACCTCGAGCTGAGAGTTCAGGACCAATGTGATCCTGCACCAGAACGGGCCGGGAGGCATTTCATATTGGAGTGAGGCCATTTCCATCTAAGTTCTATGTAGAGTAAGGGCCTGATCTGGGTTGAGCTTTTTTATTGCAATTGATAAGAGAATTCGAAATAGCCCAGAAGGTCAATATACAATAATAAATTAAGTACTAGTGGGTAGCAATCTCAACGCCCTCTATTTGGTTTTTGACATTAAGTAAGAAATTAAAGAGGGTATTAAATAAATAGCAAGCATAAACACATAATATTACATCAAGTGTATTAATTAATATACAATATTATGCATAATATTATATATTAAACTACACATGTGATCCAGGCAAGTTATTGTACCAAATTAATACATTATACAACATTTTGTTACACAATATGCATAATTACATTATACAACTACATTTGTTCGTTGTTTATTATTTAATCTAAGCCAATTCCATTTATAAGCCGAAAGCCTAAGTAGTTTTGAGCATCAAATTTTGAAGATGGTTTGAGGCTGCATTATGAAGCGATCTAATCACCAGGAGTAATGCCATAAGAACAGATCAACAGACCATATTTCCCCCCCCCCCCCCCCCCGGGTAGCTATCGGAAGGAGCTGGTAAGAATTCAGTGTTTTATTAGTCCAATATCTGTACGCGCCGCAATTGAACAAAATAAGATGCAACCACACAACTAACAACTTGCAAAACCCAAAAACATCATAATCAATTGTCACTAACCACACACAAAAACATGCAGATAAAAATGTATTCAAGTCAAATCAATATCAAAACTTAAATACTGCAAAATATCATAGTAAAACTTGACACCCCCTCACCGCACACTTCAATACTGCATAGCATCATAGTAGAACTTGACCCACTGCACTACAGAGCTGGGAAGTCAGAATCCAATAGCCCTCATTCTAAATCAAGAAAAGGCCAAACCTTTAGGAAAAGCATATAATTTAACAATAAACCAAACCAAAGAAAAATGAAGGCAAAGCTGGAAAAATTACCAGTGCCAGGAGTAAAATATCCATCACAAAGCACAAAATTTTGGGGGTTAAATTCAACATTGGAATTCTCTGTTTAATTCCTGATTGTATAACATACATAATACGGTGATCAAAGAAGAAGGAAGGCCTAAATTATATAGTTGTGCAGAAAATGTGTACCCCCGAAGCCCACCTTATTTGGCCAAAAACAGTAGCAAATAAACAAATGGCACGTAGTGCTGTTAAGCGAACAGAGCCGCTCGTGAACAACCTCGTGTTCGGCTCGTTAGTGTTCGTGATCGTTTGTTCGTTAAGCTTAACGAGCCGAGCTCGAACATAACCGTAGGCTCGTTTGCTTAACGAACGAACACGAGCTTGGTTTGCGAACGTTCGATTATGTTCGCGAACGTGCTTATATAAATACATCAATTTACGGTAACCCTGACTCAAAAGAGGATAATTCATTCATTAATTTAATAGATAATATAGATTGAATTTAAATAATATTTAGATATTTTTATTGTAATTTTAGTTGTGTAATATATGTAATTTTAATGTCTAACTTGTTAACGAACCGAACTCGAGCCGAATTCGAGCCAAACTCGAGCCAAAAGACAAAAAATATGTTTAACGAGCCGAGCTCGAACATAATTTTTTGTTCGTTTAACAAACGAACGAGTTTTTTGCTCGAACATTTCCCATAAATTACTAAACAAGGAAACATCACACTATATGGTATATGTATAAATAATTGCGAAATTCGAAAGACATGCATGGAGGAGGCAAATACAAGGAAAAAAACTAATTGTTGCAAGTTTGTAAAAAGAAATTGACCAATATCAAGGAGCGATTCATACCAGCAACAATGAATCCTCTCTTCCCACGATCTAGATCCATGCCCCCTTTGTAAATGGAAAGTGAACCAAAATCAGGAAGATCCATGCCATACATAGTGAAATTCTCAAAGATTAAAAAAAATAGATCAACGCACGTACCAACTCACCAAGCAAAGAATACAGGTGAAAAATCAGCCATATCAAGGGCCGGAAGAAACGGGTTGGAGCAGAAAAAAAATAAGAGGCCAGGAAAAGCTTAAATTAAAATGCTATGGATGAGCAATGATTCAAGTGCCCCAATATATATGAGAAAAATCCATACAAGAAAACTCCTGGAAAGGGCAAGCGAAGCATCGGTTGAAGATGGAGCGTTTGCGTCATTAAACCCAATTATCGTACCCTTAAAAGCAATGTTCTAAAAGTCAGCAGGCGCTAGTCGGGTGGCCGAGTGAGGAGTTGGGACTCGTCAGGGGACTAGACGGTTTTGGATTTTTTATAATTATTAAAATAATAATGGATTTGACAAAATAAATACCACTATAAACCCCTAAAAAATAATGATACTACTACTATAGTAATAATAAGTACTAACATAACATAAGTCCTAAAATTCAAGTAAGAAAATAAACACATACAAACATACATGATACGTCCAAAATAAACACATTCAAAGTCAAGTTTAACAAAACAAAAAAAAAATACGGAATGCCTAGGCCGAGTTGCCCGAGTTGAGCCTGACTATCCCACCTTGAACCCGACTCCTGCTTAGAGGCCGACTACTCCCCGACTAGTGACCGACTAGAGACCAGCCCGCACAGACAAGTCGGACTAGTGTGTACTCGGGTCGGTGGAGGGCCGACTAGCGCCTAGGCGGCGCCTAGTCCGCCGACTTGGCCGACTTTTAGAACATTGCTTAATAGACGCCGATTGCTCTTGCTTTTACGTTAATGAACGAGATTTCTGTTTGATTTTTAAGAAGTAAGAAAAGATGATTAGTTGAAAACGACGCCGTTTGAGAGAGTTAAGATGTTTGGTCGTCCAAGCATCAACAATTCATTAAAGTTTCTATTCCATTTATATATGTATAAGACATAAAAAGAGGCGCACCCTTTTGACAACTTCAAGATAAAGACCAGCAAGAGATAGCCTAGGAGTTAGGACGTGCAAGTAATAACGTTATTCGATGAAATTGACCGGGAAATTGGAAAATCATGCCCTTTTATCCTCTGACATTTTTTTTCAGGTCGAATAGTTACTAACATTTTTTTTCAGGTTCATCGTCCAAATTTGGAGGAAATCGTCCAATTTCAGTCAAAACCGTCCATATTTGGATGCATTTCGTCCCAAACCATCCAATGGAAAAAATGGATGGAAACCGTCCAAATGTTGCACGAACCGTCCGAATTGGAATGAATTCCGTCCATTTTTGGACGGTGCATCCAACATTTGGACGGTTTCCGTCCATTTTGTCCAAAACACTTAAACCGTCCCAATTTGGACAGTATCACTTGGTCTCTCTGTCCAAAACAGAGGACGCACCGTCCAAAGTTGGACGGATACCTTCCATTTTGTCCAAAGCAATAAAACCGTCCCAATCTGGATGGATCCATGAGGTCTCTCCGTCCAAACATAGGACGCACCTTCTGAATTTGGACGGAGACGTCAATTTTGAAACCCTTATCAGGTCTTATTTACTCTTTTCACCTACTCTTGTCTTCACCGTTTCATCACACAAAAAAATCACCATTGCTTCCAAAAAAATCACCATTGCTACACCAAAAATTCACCATTGATACCAAAAAAAAAAAAAAAAAAAAAAAGAAAACATATTTGTCCTTTTGAGCTGCGTTGTTTTATTTCACCGGAGTTGTATTTTTAAACAAATGGGTAAGCATTTACTTAAGTTTGAATAAATTTATTTATTGTGTTTTTTTTATTGTTATTTGTTCACATGAATAGAGTATGTTAACGTTATAACACTATCATACATATTCTTACATTATCATAAATTACTTCTAAATGCCTCATCATACATTTAATCATACCATACATGAATTGAATTCAAACCCAACAATAAAATAACACACTATTGAACATGAAACATGACGATCTCTAAATTATACATGAATTTTTGAATTTTATATGAACATCAATAAACCATAAACCCTAAGCTATTAATTACATATTACTAATTTTCATACATATCCATTCGAATTATAAGATTCATACATATCATTTCGATTTCTAAAAGCACTTCATCATACATACATATAATCATACAATATATGAATTTGAATCTAAACCCTAAACCCTACAACACCGTTGAATCCCAAACAAACAAATAACATGATATTCATGGTGACATAAACCTTAAAAATCCTGTCACAATCAAATAGCAAAATTTAATAGGGTTAGCCCATTAATTCGAATCAAATAACAAAATCAAATTGGATATGAATTCAAATCATATGTATGATTACCCAACAAAATCAAATAACAAAAACAAATAACGAAATCATAAACGGAATTGAAAAAGACTGTAAAAAATAAAAAAAAACAATAAACACTCACATTAGGTGCTTCTAAGCTCTGAGAAGACGAAGGATTAGCCATTGAAATCGTCCAAATTTGCTCTGTGAAATGGAAGGATTGAAATGCTGTAAATCGTCCAAATTACTGCGTTTTTCAGAGGTTTTCTTCTTGAAACGGCTGTGAAATGGTTTGAAATGAGGAAGAAGGCTGATAAGGGTTTGAAAATGGACGTATCCGTCCAAAATGGATGTATCCGTCCAACTTTGGACGGTGCGTCCTCTGTTTTGGACGGAGAGACAAAGTGATACTGTCCAAATTGGGACGGTTTAAGTGTTTTGGACAAAATGGACGGAAACCGTCCAAATGTTGGACGCACCGTCCAAAAATGGACGGAATTCATTCCAATTCGGACGGTTCGTCCAACATTTGGGCGGTTTCCGTCCATTTTGTCCATTGGATGGATTGGGACGAAATGTATCCAAATATGGACGGTTTTGACTGTATTTGGACGATTTCCTCCAAATTTGGATGGTGAACCTAAAAAAAATGTCGGTAACTGTTTGACCTAAAAATAAATATCAGAAGTTACAGTGGCCTGATTTTCCAATTTCCCAAATTGACCTTTAATTGAAAAAGTTAAGAAAAAACCACTCCAACTAATATCACGGGAAGAAAAACATTTGTTGAAGTATGATGCACCGACACTTCAATATGGATGCCGTACGCCGTGTCCGACACATTTCTTACACGACATGCGACCGAAACATTCCGACACTTGTTGTCTGATTAAAATAATATTATTTAAAATTTTAATATCCGACACGCTGTCGACACTCCCCGACACAGCACCGACACTCCTGAACCCAATTTTTTTTTTTTTCTTTATTTTATTTTTCTTCAATTGAAACGTTAAACTACACAATGTATATTTCTATAATAATTTAATAAATAGTACGTTGCATTAAGTTTATATGTTTCTTGCCGATAAATAATCATTTTTACAATTTATAGTATTTTGAATGTCAATCACAATTTATTTTGACACCGTATAAAGGTACAACATCTATTTTAGATATTTATAGAGATTATGTATTACCTATCTTATTTTCTCTAGTTTTTTTTCGTGTCGTGCGGCGTATGTTTGTCCGTGTCTGTGCAACATACTTACAACTTACTAGGATGAATATTTCTAGAAGGGGTAACCACAAATTTTAGATTAGTCTTGGACTAAATCCTAATTAATGGTCAATAACCAATAAAAATACATAAAAGTTCTGGTGGTCCCTTGTTTTTAGAAAAAACTACCTTTCTGAAAAAATTCATTGGCTAGAATTGACTAATTGGTGGTCTAAAATTGATTGACCAACATAAAATTAATAATAATCCATGATTTCACATTTGTCATTTTTTCTAAAGAAATCACAATATATAGTGGATTAAAATTTTAAAATGGAGCTTTTAAAGGCACCACACTTATTCTACTTGGACACCTAAATTAAGGGGCACCACACTCATATTTGTTTTTTTTACCTTAAGCACCACACTTATTTTTACATATACTCATTACACCACTCTCTAATTACAATATTGCCGTTTTTACTTATGGCACCACATTTGTTAATATCTTCCACTCCGATATATTAATTGCACATATATACCTAATTTCTTTTCGGCCGTCACCCACTCGGCACCCACCAGCCCCGCCACCTCCAAACCCACACCAGCCATGCCACCTCTCACGTACACCCCACCCACAGCCCAGTCACCCATGTACACATCTTCCTCCACCATCACCTAGCCCCACGGCCATCGATCAACTAGCTCCACCGCCCCTTGAAAGAATTAAATATAACAATACAATTTTAAGAAAACAGATTCAAGACTTTTTATTCAATGATCCAAATTGTTGCAGGCACATTCATTTTATAGTACAAAGGTCTGCTGCAAACGAGTAAATAGAGATGACAGATAATATATCATAAAACTTAAGTCAACTTGAAATTGATCTATCTAATTGTGTAGAATTTAAAATTAATTCTTTTCTGACTTTTGCTCATTATCCGACTTCTGCAGAGGAAAATGATATGTGCACTACACATTTGTGTAGTGCACAACCACTACATGAGTGGTAATCATTGATTAAAGTGATTAATTATTTTTTGTGATGGGTCCAACAGAATATGTGATGTTGATTGTGTTGTGTAAGATGTTGTGGTTGAAGGAGTAGTGGATGTATCACTACTCTTCTGCATATTATCCGTAGGCGAAGGTGTTCTAACACCCATTACATCTAACCTGAAAGATTTTGAGTAAAAGAAAGTAATTAAATTACAGGAAAGTTCATTGAGGTGTGTAGCTATTTTTTACTAAGATATAATCTCTCAATGGTTAGGAGAAAGATTCAGTTCTAAAAAAAAAAAAAATAGACATCGGAAATTATATCAACTACTCAAATCTTCACCTTCAAGCTCCGTCAATTTTTTTTATTTCCGTCAATTTTTTTTTCTTTTTTCAAAACGTGAGTCGGATTTTATCATTGTTTGCATTGTGGTTTGGGGTGAGACAGTGGATTTATTGATAGATTGAGAGAGAATGATGTATTTCATTATGGTAAGAGATGGTGGAAATGGTGATATGGGTGGTTAAAGGGTGGAGAATATGGTGGTTGTAATTGTTTATAGTTGGTGGATGTTATTGTGATAAAAAATGATTTGGATACAGTGAAAATAATCTGGATGTAGTAAAATTTTATTTTAATAGATATGGTGTCATTAGTAGATTCATCATTTAAAAACTTAATATGTGGTGCCAGAAGTAAACACCTATTTTATAACATGCTGTGGTGCCTACGGTATAAAAATTATGGAAAATTAGGGATAAGGACACAATCTGAAATATTATTAAGCAACAGGACAACTACATATTTTTTATAGGGAGAAGGACAACCGCATAATTTTATAGCGAGAAGGACAAACAAATGAATCCCGAAAATCGGTGAATCTCCTAAGTGAATCCCGAAATCGGTGAATTTCGATAGTGAATTTTGACAAAGTGAATCCCGAAAATCGGTGAATCCCGACAATGAATTTTGAAAATTAGTGAATTTCGACAAATGAATTTCGGCAGTGAATTTAAACAAATGAATTTCGAACACAAGTGAATTTCGATAGTGGATAAATAGTTTTGTCCTTTATGCAAAAGTTTCAAAAGACTGTCCTTCTACTTAATTGATGAAATATTTTTGTCCTTCTCCCTCATTCCCCCTAAAAATTATGGTGTCTTTAAAGACACCCATTTAAAAAACATCTATAAAATATTATTTTCAATAATTCCCCCTAAAAAGATTATGGGTGATTACTAAGTGTGACATGGTTAATAGGGAAATTTTATTATGGTCCTGAACCAATGATGACATGGTGATCCAGGACCAATAGAAAAATGATAAATAACACAAGGGCCCACCGTGTAAAATATAAATCCTATGTATTGACGTTTTTACCCTTCTTATAAGATATTTCATTGGTGGACAAGTATGATATGGTGGTCCTGGACCACCATAAAACCACTGTGGTTAATAAAATGGATAAACACTTGAGAATTTATAAATCATGATAAATATAATTTATTTAAAGATAAAAGTAACAGCTTCGGTTACATTTTAATTATAAAAAAAAAAGTAACAGCTTCAGTTGTTAGACTCAAAAAAGGATTGTAACTCATGTAACTTCAATTTCACGTAAAAGAACAAAAAGTCCACCAAAAAAAAAAAAAAAAAAAAAAAAAAAAAAAACTCGAATATTATGATGGAGTATTAATTGTGACCCATTTAAGGAAAAAGAAAAAAATAAAAAAAAAAAAATTCATCACGGGCAAGATAAAGATAATGAATAGAATATTAATCCCTATATATTAATGAATGATAAGTATAATCTGTTTTTTTCCTTATTATAAAAGGATTTTCCATCTTACTAATAATCGGTATAAAGGGGTAACTTCACCCTTACCCATATGAGTTATATATATATATATAGAGAGACAGGATTCCCAAGAGCTATTAAAGTCTGCACGTTTGAAGAGCTAATAATATTAAAGATTAAAGGTTGTGAAGGACTGTTTTTTTTTTCTCTTCATCTACGTCGGTCCTCGAGTAAATAGGCAAATAGGATATGGGAATCCTAACAGAAGAGTTAATTTATGGGGTAATAAGGGATGCCAAGCCCACCTTTCGTAACGCTGAGGACATGATCGTCTTCACCGTTCATGCTGCTTTCATCGCCTCCGGCTTTCACCTTCATGCCACCGGTCCAAAAGCGTTCGACAACTACTCCTTTACCTCTTCCTCTCTAGGTACGTATTTTTCTTTTCTTCAATTTCAATTTCAATTAATTTCAATTTACTGAATCAGGATTTTTAATTTAATTTCCGCCCGAATTCAATTCATGTACGTGATGCAGAGGAAACTACTATTGAGGACTGGAACTTTGATGACGATTTTTATGGGTTTATATATTTCAACCCTGATCAAGGTTCCAAAAAAATTGAAGTGAAGGCTGTTGTAATGCCCGGTAAACTGTTTTTCAGCGCCTTCAGTGACGGAGATTCTGAGCTTGCTGATCTTGAAATTGAGTATGATATTTTTCTTGATTAATTTTGTAAAACATATATATTTGTTTTTTTAAGTTTATTTTATTTTGCACTAGCTAATCTTATTTTTAATTTTTAATTTTTAGCATCCGTGACTATGCCTTTCTTGAGAAAGAAGAGAATCAACATTATTACTTAAAGAATTTGGAGAAGCTGGTGGGATACGTTGAGAAACAACTTTTGAATAGGTATCTTGGTAGGCAGCAAAGGTGATTTCCATATATCGACATGAAGCGTTTTTAAGCATACTGTAATTAATTAAGCGTCTTTTTTTTTTTTCTTTTTCTTTTTCTTTTAGTTGTTTTATTTTACTCAAATCCTTTTAGCCATGAGTATATGTTAGTAGATTAATATTAATACAGTACGATCGGCCGCAAAAGATGGAGGATTAGGGTTTAATCTGGATGGCTGGATGCATATGATTAAAATTAGAAAGAATTAGGATATGGTATTTGCAAGAGCCAGGGGACACAATGTGTGATAAATTATAACTTTTAAATTTTAATAGCCTGTTGTGTTACAATAGAATTTTGTTCTTGCATGTAATAAAATAAATAAATTGAATCAACAAATGTGGTGCTTAGATAAATTTGTGTTGCCAATAGAACCACCATTTCAAAGTGATTTGAACTTCTCAATCTCTTGCCGTAAGAACATGACAGTCTTGATTCGATACAACTCATATGTACACACAACATTATTAAAACACACGTATCAAGAATGTGAATATTTCTCCTTTTGAAATATAACTGTCTCTTATTTTAAAACGAATCTTTTTGACAATTGATTCATTTATTTTGAAAGTACTGTTCTTCAAAGAAAAAAAAACATTATTGATACTTTAATTAAACCGCATTATTATTGATACGTTAATTAAACCGCATTAAGAAGCACGGATACCGACACAACACCACACGGACATTACGGAAACGTATGACATGAGATGATAATCCTAAAAATCAAACAAATATGTATAATCAGGGACGGAACCATGAACTTTTTTCGGGTGGGCTAGAATCAAAATTTTCGTGACGTTATACTATAGGGTAATTTTTTTCAAAGTCTACGATTCAAGAGAAAAATCATTTGAGTCCCTTAAACGGGAGCACCCAAAAGAAATTCATTTTATACAAGCGGTAACGGTAACTAACAAAATGCCAACATGGCTAGGTACTACATCATTTCAATTGCACTCTACGAGGCTTTTGAAAATAAAATTCATCAATAACAGAATCAACATCGACATTTTGAGAGAATTCTCTTTCAATATAAACTATCATGGAATCCGCAAGGAAGTCTTCATCCATTTTATTACGGAGGACAAATTTAACATACTTCATAGCTGAAAATGCCCTCTCTGTGGTTGTTGTTGAGACCAGAAGAGTTAAAATAAGACGAATCAACCTCTCAATCAAAAAGTATATCTGAGATTTGTTCGTCTCAACTAATTTCTGACACAAATCTAAAAGGGTGGACAATCCTTCAAACCTTGGATCTTGGATGACACCGTGCCCATAATGTGCCAATTGCAATTTTATTAAATGCATATATTGACTATTGAAGTCATTGGGATAAAACTTTTCAGCAAGGGTGCATATATTCTCAATGTTGAAGGATTCGGAATTGTTCTTTGAATCCAAAGACGAACTTAGTTTGAGGAGCTCTACTGCTTCGTCACTAAATCTTGTGTTTAACTCCTGTAGCTGAAATCAATGCCACTGTTATATATGTCAAAATGGTAGTAATGCTCAACCGTGATATTACTTCTTTGTTGACATGAACGACCAGTAGCATCTACGTAACAAGCACTCATGTCTGGAATAGGAATATTATTCTATATGCAAACTTTTTTCACACTCTCCATCAATGAATCAAAACCGTCATCCCTTAACCATCCAAGAAGATCTTTGGTATAAGAGACTGTTGATTCATGCTGCTGAACCATCCTGCTGAAACCGTTCAAACTTCATGCGTATATCATGCTCCACTTTTAGTTGCGTAGATTGCTCCTGATTCTAATATGAAAGATCCCAAACAAAAAAAAATCTTGTTGATGAAGAACAATTAGGGTTCTTCACGATTGGAATGAAATTTCACAACGGAACAACAAATTGATCACCATCCGACAAGGAAGAAGTAAATCACGATGCTGATATTGAAACCGCCGGGAATCGATCCAGCCAGAGTAAACCAAATGCTGATAATGAAACAGCCTGAAGAAGGAAACCTCCGTCCCTTTTGTTTAGCGAAATTCGATCAAATTAAGACTCCTATTTGTCCCGTTTGTTTAGCCAAGCTCCAGCCGGGAATCGATCCTTGATGATGCATTGTTTCTGCAATCCAATTGTTTTAATGAATATTGTTGTTGTGAATAATCAAATTTAGATACAGCAAATTTTTTTTTGAAGTATTTTAAGTCATTCCAAGCTTATTTATCCAACCTAATTATATTTGGCAATTTTTTTTCGGTTTTGCTGCATTTTTGCAGTTTTTTTGAATCAATTGTCTACAAGCATTTACTCACCCAAGGTATTCATCTTTATTGGCATGTATGATCAATTTTTGTTGTCATGGAATTATCAATTGTTGTTGTATGAATCCTACAGTCTGTATTTTTGTTCTTGAAGAATTGTTGTTGAAGAATTATCAATTGTTTGTTCTTGAAGAATTATCAATTGTTGTTGTATGAATCCTACGGCATGTATGATCAATTGTTTTTGTTGTTAGGTGTGATGCCCGAAAGACAATTTTTGTAATTGTTTTATTTAATAAATGAATTGACGTTATTATTCATATTTATTATTCTCATAATCACCGATGTGACAATAGTATTTACACTACAGAAAACCCTAAGTATATCGTTTATGTAATCACTTAACTCGGTGTATGGTATATACACGGGAGGATTGAGTTAGTGAAGATGTACTTAAAATACAATTAGCCCGTAGTGAAGTTAATCGAGAGTATCGGGTCTCTCCTTTAACGTGCTATTAATGCGCCCGAACACGGTTGGTGTGATTGTCTTATCCGGACTTTCGGTTAAGAGAACCTAATGGGGCATTTATATATGATAGATATATCGTATAGAGTTTGGACCGATTTGATTAGAGTTCACGATATAATTCCGTAATCGAGAAGTCTTATCAAATCAATGGATGATCATATTTATGGATATATCTTAATCCCGAGGTGATCACGATCAACCGCTTGAATCGGTATGAAGTTTGACTTGACGGTTAAGGATTACACCGAGTCCGTGGTCCGAATTACCCCATCTTGGCATTGTACTTGGATTGAGTGAGTAGTCCGTGTTATCACGGATACGGAATCCATTCCTTCCATTTATGGAAGTAGATGACGCGATTCCCTTATTTGTTAATCCTAGAAACCGATCGATCCATGGAGTTCATATCACACCGATTGATCACCGGTGAGTTGTATGAATTAATTGATCACTAGGGGGTTAATGGTAAATAAGGATAAGAGGTTCTAAAAAGGGTTAACGGTAACTTCCCGATTTAGAATGAACGATCTATGGAGGATTAATCCATATGTAATGATTATATCAATGGACGCTTATTATTATTCTCGTGAGGAGATAAATATAATCTCATAATCGGAGGAGTGCGATCACGGGATTATGGTGGCATATTCTGTGATTGATTTATCGAATATAATTATTCTATAATTATTTATTTGATTTATCGGAGCCGCCGATTATTAGTCCATGGTCCCCGACGTGCCTCCTAATATAAAGCATAGCTATTCTCGGACGTCGAATCCTAATAATATTAATTTAGTTCTTGTTGGACTTTATTAGAACGATATGTGAATTAATTGTTTAGTGGACTATTAAATTAGTTGGGCTAAATAATTAAATACACGGAAAAAACATTTTTCGTGGACTTGGCCCAAATTAGTGTGTTGACAATTTTGACCCAATTGGTCAAATATTGGAAAAAGCGTGTGAACCTTTCTTAATAAAAAGGTGGCGTCTTTTTTTTTTGACAAATAATTAGGAAGAAATTGGTTTTTCTTGGATAATTATTTAATGTGTGATTTATCTTTTATTTGTTAAATGATAATTCATGAAATATTAGATAATAATATGATTTATCCTAATTTGTTTGGGATAATTATTTTATTTATCTTTTATTTGGAAAAGGATTAATGTAATAATTATCTCTTAATTATTTAATCCTTGGAGGTTAAGTTTTACTCTCCTATATAAAGAGAGTTCTCCCAAGCCTTTTAACACAAAAAATTCGACTTCACCTCTTAGAGAGGAGAAGAAACAAATTTCGGCCAAGGGGGAAATTTGGGGAAAATCTTGGAGATTTTTCCGGGTAGCATATCGGAAGGGTTCGAGTCGAGAATTTCCTTCCACCGGGAGTTGCTTGGATCACACGTACGGAAGATCGTGGTGCTCTTCACGCTTTCCTTCGTTCATCCTATTGCGGTTCTTCAACTTGGATTTTGAGATCCAAGAGGTATGATCTACAACCCCCCTTGTAGATATAGATCTAGTTATTTTATTACGTGTAGTTTATAGATCTAGATCCATAAATCGTTTCCGCTGCGGATGGTATTACTAACATTTGTATGAATCCTACGGTCTGTATTTTTGTTCTTGAAGAATCCATAATTCGATTTAATGCAGAATCATGGTAGTACAATTCTAGGAAAAGGTCATAAAAGACAAGTTTACATTTTATTTGTGAAAAAAGGACACAAAAGAATCACACTGGTTGTAAAGGACAGAAAGTTATGCATATCCAAAAATACCCTTAATTTTTATTTTTCTAACATTTACTGCATTTATTACAATTGGCTTTTTTTTTCATAAATGAAAACAATCCTTTTTTTTTGAAGATAAAACAATACTTTTTGAGTAAATGCAAATCAGATTGTGTCCTATTTTCATGCCATTATCAACTCCACATATTGGAAGTTAAGAAGAACAAAACGGAAGATCAGATTCCCCATTGCTATCATTCGAATAAAACCTTAAAAAATCTGAAAAGGTAGTTCGAATAAAACAGAAAAAAAAAAACTGAATTGATTTCCAATTCCAATTCATCATTCATCATGTTCTTACTATTCTTCAAAGCTTCGATTTCCAATTCCAATTCAGTTTTCTCCGTGGTCCGCTTATCCAAGTCCATTCTGAGACCCCTACTTTCGTCATCCAAATCATTCGCTTTTCAATCCTGCTGAATTGATCAAACTTTAATCTCTCCACTTCGGCTGCAAGCTTCTTGTTATCACTTTCTACCTGTTCCATTTTTTACTTCCATCATCTGAAATTTAGGATGACTGATCATGTCCGGTATATGCACGCATGGATTTCAAAAAAATCATCAAATCATCAAAACTTAATTACAAATCGAGTGTCATGCATTCACTAGTGTAATACTACACATTCCAGTTCGAAAATGTAGTAAAAATTCAAAAAATGTAGCAACAATGCACACAATTGTATTTACAGTCCAAAAATGGTAGTGCCAATTCAAAAAATTGTAGTAACAGTTCAAATAAAGTAGTAACATGTCATTTGTTCCTGATTAGATTACTTCTTGTCATGTAGTAACATCAACATCCTGTAGTAACACATGTTGTAATACATGTCCTTTTGCATCATGAAGTTACACCACTATGCACACTCCATAAAACGAATGTAGTTACGCATCATGTAGTAACACCACTATGCAAACACCCTCAAACATAGTAACACATAATGTATACCCTAAACCCTGAACATTAAACCTTAAACACAAAACCCTAAACCTGAACCCTAAACCCTAAACCTGAACCTTAGACCCTAACCCTAAACCCTGAATCCTAATCCCTAAAACCTAAACGTTAATCCTAACCTAGCATTTAAGGTTTAGGGTTTAGGTTTAGGTTTAGGGTTTAGGGTTTAGGGTTCATGTTTAGGGTATAGGGTGTAGGGTTTAGGGTTAGGGTTAGGGTTCAAGTATAGGGTTTAGGGTTCAGGTTTAGGGTTCAGGTTTAAGGTTTATGGTTCATGTTTAGGGTTCAGATTTAGGGTTTAGGGTTCAAGTTTAGGGTTCATGTTTAGGGTTCAGGGTTTAGGGTTTAGGTTTAGGGTTCAGGGTTTAGGGTCCAGTTTTAGGGTTTTGGGTTCATGTTTAGGGTTTAGGGTTCAGGGTTCAGGTTTAGGGTTCATGTTTCAAGGTTCAAGTTGAAGGTTTAGGGTTCATGTTTAGGGTTAAGGGTTTAGGGTTCAGGTTTAGAGCTTAGGGTTCAGGTGTAGGGTTCAGGTTTGGGGTTCAGGGTTTAGGGTTAAAGGTTAATGGTTCAGGGTTTAGGGTTAGGGGTTTAGGGTTTAGGGTTCATGTTTAGGGTTTAGGGTTCATGTTTAGGGCTTAGGGTTTAAGTTTAGGGTTTAGGGTTCATGTTCAGGGTTCAAGGTTCAAGGTTTAGGGTTTATGGTCTAAGGTTTAGGGTTTTAGGGTTTAAGGTTCAGGGTTCAGGGTTCAGGGTTCATGGTTTAGAGTGTTCATTATGTGTTCTTACGTTTGAGGGTGTTTGCATCATGGTATTACTACGTCTAAGTGTGTTCATGAAACCACTGTGAAATACGTGTTACTTCATTTGTGGAAATGTTGTACCACTGAAAATATTGTAGTTACACCCAAGAATATGTAGTAATACCTGTGAAACATGTTGTACCAATGAAAATATATTGTAGTAAAACATGTGTTCCTGTGAAAATGTGTACATTGTGTGTTCCTACATTTGAGGGTGTATGCATCATGGTATTACTATGTCTAAGTGTGTACATGAAACCACTGTCAATTACACGTTAGCGTGTCACTTCATTATGTGTTCCTACACTAAAAGGATATGGCATTTTGTTGACAATATCATTCTTCCTTACTACCTCGTTCCTACGAACTAAAAACGGGTTATTGCATAATTGTACTTACTCCACATCATATGTCAATAACATTGATCTGTGTTGTAATAATGGGGTTACTACATATACATCAAATCAGGATGGAAGTTAAACCAACAAAATGTTGTTTTTAGGCATTGCAATACATATCAACTTGTGAAGTAATAATATTCATAACATAAGAACAACAATCTGAATTATTCATGAATCCTGGGCCATAAACGCCCGTTTCATTTCTTAGAAAAATTAAAACAATTGTCTTTACTTTATTCTAGAAAACTTGAATACTTTCAGATTGAAGAGGGCAAGGTGTCTAGCATGATTGAGGTCACAACCATCCCTTTTAGCCTTGCAAGTCTTCATCTGTCCATTTTTTAGGAATGCTCTTGCCTTGGGACAACTTCAATAGGTAGTGAATCAAATAAAATGCACGATCAGTCCTGTAGTAACAATTTATAGAAATGTAGTAACACTGCAACAACATGTAGCAACATACAAAATAATGTAGAAACAATTCATAAAACTGTACTAACAATGATAGAAAAATGTAGTAACAATTCAGGACTATGTAGAAGCATTCCAAGAACATTCCATTGGGTAAGCTTAGAAGACAGGTTGAAAATTCAGAGTCCGAAAACACTAAATTAACAGTTCAAAATATTGTAGTTACAATTCTGTTAAGGGTGATTTTATGCGATTTATAACGTTATATTTTATAGTGATTCCCTCCATATTCATATAATTTGCATAGAAATTAAGTGTTTAATTGAATTATTGAGCAAATGAGTTTTTAAACGGGTTAATCGCAAAGTTAGTGGATTTATGGGGTTTTACTGTTGATTTTATATTGATTTGGATGATATTACACTTTGCCATGTTTTATTATCTTGTAGATACACGAAATTGGTTCAAAAGAGGATTAAAAGATGTTAAGGATCGGAGTTGTATGAAGAAAAAGAGATAGAGATGGAAAAATCAGATTTGAAGTAACTGAACGTGCGTCCAATTCCCCGTCCAGTGAACGGGCGTCCAACTGCTGAACGGGCGTCCGGGTTGGAATATTTGATTCAGAGTTCTCCCAAAATTGATGGACGGGAGTCTGATTTATAGAAGGACGGGCGTCTGATCATGACTCGGCCCGATTCGAAGTTTTCAAACAATCTGGACGGGCGTTCAACCCATCAAACGGGTGTCCAGTCGGCCGACATAGCAGCGCCGCCTTAAAATTCTATATATAGCTGCGTTATTTACAACAATATGATGAAGAAATTCGAACCCCAAACCCTAGGGGCGGCTCAGTTTTTATACTTTTATCTTTTCTAGTAGATTAAAACACTTTTTATGTATTTTTACTTAAGTAATTCGAACTACAAGAGGATGCTAAGAGGCTAGACCTCCCTTGAACAAGCATTGTGAAGCCATCCAACCAACGTATTGATTTCATCTTCGATTGTCTTGTGAGTTTTTAATTCAAAGTTGTATCTTTATTATGCTTATTTCGTTCTTATGCAATTTATATCGAAAGATCTTTGCATGTATGATGTTTGATATTGATGAGAATCATGTTAAACCCTAGATCGCCATAATAAAGATTAGACCTTTAATCTAATTAACGAGAGTTATTAGGTTGAATCTCTAGGTTAGAAACTTATAAATTTCACACCTTTGGTTAGAAAGAGTTAATCTTTAGATCGAAAGATAGAAGATTAATAGGTGAACTTGTCTAAGAAATTAGGAGTTCATACCTTGGCTAGGTGAATCACAACTTGATTAAGAATCACGAGACAATCTAGATAGAAATTGATAGTTGTAGGATAGGTGGATCAGTTGCTTGTTCGTCTTTTATTTCATTGATTAAATCACTTGTGATCGATTGCTTAGTAAATTTACAATCTTTATTTCATAATAGATTTAGAATAGATTCAGTTTAGATAATTTGTTCGCAACCATTTTTGCCCTGGCTTTAGATCTCGATCTTCTGTCCAGTTATTCTTATTTGTAGTTTCGTTTTTCGTTTTAGTTTTCACTATTTTATTTTCGTATCTTTTTAGTATTAATCGTGACATAGTTAGGTTAGATAATAAAAACTAGTTTAAACAACCCCGATTCCCCGTAAGATCGACCCGGTATCAACCTCTATACTACGATCCCTACACTTGGGGTATACCGGATTTATAAATTTATTACTTGTTTATTTTCATTGCAAAAATCCGTGACAAGTTTTTGGCGCCGTTGCCGGGGAAACCGGACGGTTGTCTAGTTTTTATTTTCGTTAGTAAGTTAATTTAGATATTTTTGTTTTAGTTTCTGTTTCGTTTCTGTTCCAGTAAACGGGTGTCTAGAGTAGTGGACGCCCGTCCGGTCAAGTTTTTATAACTGTTCATATTTTTACCCGGTCAAACGAGCGTCGGTTATCCGTACGTTCGTCCCGTTCCTCTTCCGGCGTACGCCCTCCAAGAATGTCCGGACGCCCGTCTGACCTCTTGTTCTTTAAAAATCTTTTCTCGGTTTTAACCTTTGATTAAAAGGTTAAACAACTAGTTTTTGGTTTCGGTTTATGCAAACTCAGAGTCAAAAGAGGCCACTGCTCTATACCCCTGACCTCGAGCGGACCATAGTCCGACCAAACAAGAGAAGGCTACGTTTTGCGGACCTCCCTGACGAAGAGAACACAGTCGATCGAGATATCGAGCAAGATTTAGCTCAAGAGATCGAAAATATAGTCATTATGGCCGCGCGAAGATAGACGTACGTTGGCGACTACGCCATGCCCGGCGTAGTCAAGGTCAACCCGGCTATTGTCCTACCAACCATAAATGCTCAGACCTTCGAACTCAAGCCTGGGCTCATTCAAATGATGCAACACGCATCTATCTTTCACGGTTTTCAGTCTGAAAATCCGCACACTCACGTACACACATTTCTGGAGATATGTGGTACGACTCGCATCCAAGGTGTAAGCGAGGATGCCATTAAGCTGAAATTGTTTCCGTTTTCCTTGAAGGGGGAGGCAAAAGAGTGGTATAACTCTCTCCCTTCGAATCCATTACCACTTGGGCCGGACTCGAAAAGAGTTCCTAAGTCAATATTTCCCACTTTCCAAGACAACCCAATGCCTTAGTGAAATTTTTACATTTTATCAGAAGGAAAACGAGTCATTCTTTGATGCTTGGAAGAGATTCAAATCTCTTCTTCGTAAATGTCCCCATCATGGTATTGACTTGCAGAGGCAAGTCAATACGTTTTTCAGTGGATTGACCGAGCTCACTAAGGGCATGGTCAATAGTTCTTCTGGTGGGGCATTCTTGAGAAAGACACCTGAAGAGGGATGGACACTATTTGAGGATATTGCCAAGTACAATTACGCCCCCTCCTCTCAAGCTATCCAAGCACCTCCTCCTCCTCCCAAGATCGAGGAGGTGAACTTGCAAAGTCTGATCGCCATGCTGCAAAAGCAGATGGAAGCTTCTCAAACTTCCCCTAATCCGATCAATCAGAATCTTTCTCCTCAACAGAACTCTCAAGTTCTGTACTGTGATAATTGTTGTCAGACTGGCCATATGGTTGGCTAGTGTCAATTTGTTCCCCCCTCTGCTTATCAAGTTAATACTGTTCATGACAATGGACAGTATAATCCAGTCACATGTCAGAACTGTGACAATGTGGGGCATACATCTCGTTTCTGTCCTATGAACGGACAGAATGCTGAAGTAAACGCCTTCTCTGGCCAGACCAATCAGAGGTTTAACAATCAATTCTCTGGCCAGAGTAATCTTCAAAACCATGGTTTCAGCCAGAATCAAAATTTCAATCCTAATTCAAATTTTAATCAAAATCAAAACTTCAATCGAAACCCTACTTACAACTCGAACCAGAACTCCAATTTTTCCAATCAGAATCAAAGGTTCAGCCAGAATTGGCCTAACAATTCTAATTCTACATTTCAAAATCGGTCCAGCCAGACGTATCCGCAGAACCTCCAAAACTCTCAAGGCCCCACACACTCAAATGATATCCAAGCTAAATGGAACTCTTTTAGGGAGGAGCAAAATAAAAACCTCCAACTCCTGATGAGCACAAACAAGAATCTTGAGAGGCAAATAGGGCAATTGGCTGAACAGTTAGCTTCTAGACCCCCAAGGCAATTGCCCAGCTTCACGGAAAAGAATCCAAAGGGTGGTCAAGTTGCTCAGACCGATCTGAATAATAGCCAATGCACTGACCTGGTGCCTTCAATTCCGTACGGTAGAGAAGAGGCCAGTGCGATGAACTTAAGGTCAGGTACTCAACTAAGTGGTCCCCCTCACCAGGGAAACCACTAACCCCTCCTGCCAGCGATAAGGCAGGAGAGGAAGTCGAGCACCTACGTTCCCCTTGGCCGCAAGAAAATACTCGTGGGCCGATTCCCCGAGAGGTGAAAAAGTTGGAACTCCTCAGGTGGCTGAACCCCTGAGGAATGAAGAATCGAGTGAGAGTCAGGAGGCTGACCCCTTGACTAGTAAGAAAAATGAAAAGGTAGTAAGGTGGAAGGACTTGGAAGACAAAGCTGTCAGTTCATCCTCGAAGAAAGCCTTTTCTGAGAGTGACTTGAAAAAGCTTCCATTTCCACCTAGAAAAAGCAACATCTCCTTGAATGAGGACAAAAAGTATGAAAAAGTGCTAAACCTTCTGAAAAATACTCAGGTTAATCTTCCATTATCCGAGGTCTTGGTTGAGATGCCTAAGTATACCAAATTCATCAAGTATGTTGTTTCTTCTAAGAAGAAGTTAGCGGACATGGATCGGTTGATTGGTGAGGATTGCTCTATGATCAATTATGAAGATCTACCAATCAAGAGGGGTGACCCTGGGAAATTTGTTCTCACATTGCTAATGGGAGGCTTAGTCTTCACAAACTCTTTATGTGACCTGGGTGCATCCATAAGCCTGATGCCATTGTCTGTCTGCAAACAGCTTGGGTTATACAATCTTCTAGAACCCACCACCATGAATCTTCAATTCACGGATAGATCTTCTAAGAAATCAGCGGGAATACTAAAGGATGTGTTAGTTCAAATTGATAGATTTACCTTCCCGGTGGACTGGTACGTTCTGGACATAGAGAAGGATGAGCATGTTCCTCTAATTCTTGGGAGGCCTTTTCTGTCTACAGCCAGAGCCCTCATTGACTGTGATGGTGGGCAAGTGACGATACGAGTTGGTGATCAAGAGGTGAGTTACAATGTCTCCAAAGCTAGCCGTAAACCCTCGAAAGACCAACCGGCTTCTCCATTGACGATATGTCCGATGACTTCAATGATTTCATGGAAAAGCAAGTCATGGTCATGTTGCAATCGAATACGAGCGACTAGTCGAGAAGCCGAATAATCATGGTGTGGTGAATCTAGAGCGGTTAGAAGCCGAATTTGAGGATGAGTTGTTGAAAGGAGAAGTTTTGACGGTGGGACCACTAAGTAAACTCGCGATGTTGAGTTGAAAAGTGGAGATCTTAAATCAAGTTTGGAAGACCCCCCGCGATCCGGTACCGAAGCCGTTGCCTAAACATCTAAAGTATGTGTTTTTAAGAGAAGGTGACAAGCTTCCATTAATTATATCTCGCTAAGTTTGTCTCGATTAGAAGAAATGAAGCCGGTAAACGTCTTGAGGAAAAATGAGAAAGCCTTTGGTTGGCAGTAGGAGACATCGAGGGATATCTCCCGACATCCGTATGCATAAAATCAAGACCGAAGAGGGTGCGAAATGTGTTAGACATGTACCCGGAGGAGGCTCAATCCTCATATGCAAGAGGTGGTCAAGAAGGAAATTATCAAGCTTTTAGATATGGGTATCATATACGCAATCGCTGACAGTGAATGGGTATCCCCTACTCAGGTAGTTCCTAAGAAAGGAGGGATTACTATTAAGAAGAATGAGAAGGGAGAAGAATGAGAAGGGAGAAGAAATAGCATTGAGGCTTGTTACTGGTTATAGAGTCTGTATTGATTACAGGAAACTCAATGAGGTAACCATGAAAAATCATTTCCCCCTTCCTTTCATTGATCAGATGCTTGAGCGTCTGGCGGGACATGCATTCTACTGTTTCCTGGATGGATACTCAGGATATTTCAGATACCCATCGATCCAGTTGACCAAGAAAAGACCACTTTCACCCGCCCATATGGTACGTTCGCTTACAGGCGGATGCCATTTGGTCTTTGTAATGCCTCAGCTACATTTCAAAGATGTATGCTGGCTATCTTTGACGGGCTAGTTGAAAAGTGTATGGAAATTTTTATGGATGACTTTTCGGTCTTTGGTCAATCCTTCGATGATTGCCTTGACAATCTTGACCAGGTCTTATCCAGATGTGTGGAAAAGAACTTAGTCCTAAACTGGGAAAAGTGCCATTTCATGGTAGATGAGGCAATAGTTCTTGGCCACAAGATCTCCGCCAAAGGTATTGAGGTAGACAGGGCCAAAGTAGAAGCTATCGAGAAGATGAGTTGTCCTAAGAATGTGCGCGAAGTTAGAGGTTTTCTTGGACATGTCGGTTTCTATAGGAGATTCATTCAGGACTTTTCCAAGATAGCCAAGCCCCTGTCTACACTACTTAAAGAAGACGTTTTATTCGATTTTGATGAAAGTTGCAAGCAAGCGTTTGAGGAGCTTAAAAGTCGATTAATCTCTGCGCCGATCCTTATTTCGCCTGACTGTAATCTCCCCTTTGAGCTTATGTGCGATGCGTCAAACTATGCAGTTGGCGCAGTCTTAGGACAGAGAATAAAAGGGAAATTCCAGCCAATCTATTACGCCAGTCACACGCTAAATCCGTCCCAAGTAAACTACACGACGACTGAAAAAGAATTATTGGCCGTAGTCTTTGCTATGGACAAGTTTCGTAGTTACTTATTGGGTGCTCAAGTAGTTGTGTGGACTGATCACGCTGCTTTGCGATACTTGATGACTAAGAAATAGGCTAAACCGCGCTTACTACGTTGGATACTGACCCTACAAGAGTTTGATGTCCAAATCAAAGACAAAAAGGGCAGTGAAAACGTAGTGGCTGATCACGTTTCAAGAATGTTGAGTGAGGGAAAGGATGACCCTGACGATATAGATCTTTTCTTTCCTCTGGAGAATGTCATGCTTATCGACGGTTGTGCTCCAGATGTTCCATGGTATTCTGTCATCGTAAACTACCTTCTTTCCCAATATATTGATCCAGAATTGTCTTATCAGGAGAAGAAGAAATTCTTCTCGGATATGAAAACATTCGTTTGGGATGAACCTTACCTCTTCAAGATTTGTAAAGATGGTTTGCTGAGAAGATGTGTTCCAGAATCCGAGCAACGTGATATTATTGAGCAATGCCACAGTGGACCTACCGGTGGTCATTTTGGTCCTTGGAAAACCGTTGCTAAGATCTTTCAATCCGGCTTCTATTGGCCTACGATCTTTAAAGATACAGAAGCTTTCTATAAAGCTTGTGATAGGTGTCAAAGAACCGGAACGTTGACACGGCGTTTCGACATGCCATTGAAACCCATCCTAGAATGCGAAGTCTTTGATGTATGGGGTATCGACTTTATGGGACCATTCCCATCATCTTGTGGAAATAAATACATCTTAGTCTGCGTGGATTATGTATCGAAATGGGTGGAGGCTCAAGCCACGTCTCACAATGATCATAAGAGGGTCATGAAGTTTTTAAAGAAAAACATCTTCGTGAGATTCGGGTGTCCACGCGCCTTGATTAGTGATGAAGGGACACATTTTTGCAACCGCCCCCTAGAGAAAGTTCTTGAGAAGTATGGTGTCCGGCATAAAACTGGTACACAATATCATCCTATGACTAGTGGTCAGGTTGAAAGAAGCAACCAAAGTTTAAAGAAGATCCTGGAGAAAACAGTTAACAGTCATAGAAAAGACTGAAGTCTAAAGTTGGATGATGTACTGTGGGCATATCGAACCGCCTATAAGACCCCTATGGGTACATCACCCTATCAAATGGTTTATGGTAAACCATGCCACTTGCCAGTTGAGTTAGAGCATAGAGCATATTGGGCCACGAAGTTTTTAAACTTCGACATCCAATCTTGTGGAAAACATCGATTGCAGCAGTTGCATGAGTTAGACGAATTTAGGCTTCAGGCCTACGAAAGTGCCAGGATAAGTAAGGAAAAGACAAAACTCCTTCACGATGCCAAAATCAAGAAGCGAGAATTTCAAGTAGGGGAACAAGTTTTATTGTACAATTCCAAGTTACATATGTTCCCTGGTAAGCTGAGAACACGATGGTCCGGTCCCTTTGAAATTCTCCAAATCATTCCTGGAGGTGTTTTAGAACTACGAGGTTATGGTGACCAGCCATTCCGAGTGAATGGTCAAAGGTGCAAGCATTACATTGGTCAAGCCAAAGAAAAGCCTTTAATGGATCGATTCCTCGATGTCCTCGGGTGTGGTACTTCAGAAATCAGTGAATTTGACGAGTTTTCGCCCGATTTGTTTTCTGAGGATGACGGTAGTGGTCCGTCTGAAGAAGTTCTAGCAGGTAGTTGGGACATGGAAGAGTTTGAAAAGGAGCAACGGTTGAAACGTCGTCGAAGAAGAAGAAGAAATCAACCATGGGGAGAATTAAACATGTGTGGAAGGCAATTAAAGAATTAACCCTATGTGTTAGATGTTGTTTCAGCAGCCCCACTACTGATCAAAGCCTACACGAGGTAGTGGCTGGCAGAAAAGTTAAATGTCCTGATCCGGGCTGAGCTAAGACGAGAGTCGAGCTAACGACATTAACCAAAAGCGCCACTAGGAGGCATCCTAGATATCATTTATTATATTATGACTCTCTTTTACGTTGTTTCTTTTCTTTGATTTAGTTTTTATCTTAAGTCTAATTAAGATTTTGTTTGAATCTGTTCAGTTTAGCTGTGTTTTTAGATATGGATTACCTAGTTCTACCACAGGAGTTTCCTTTCATTAGTAGGATTCCACTTATCACTCTAGGTGACGGACCCGGAGGGACTATCATTTTGGACGTCGATTTCGATATTAGTACCCGCATCAGGACCGTTACTTATGTTCTCATTGTACCCCAATCTTCGGGAGGTGGAGATTTTAGTTCAGAGGACCTGCATGAGACTTTAGGACGACCGTATACAATCCTCAATGATCCGATGCTGATTGACTTGGCGCTAGTGCTGCAAGATGAGCATTTCCAAGGAGTGGATGTTGCTGGCGAGGGCTGGGCACTACAGGACAAGTTTGATTTTCCCCCTGCTATTGACATGCTCCGCCGTCTGATCCGGATTGTGGATTGGGCGGAGATTTACGATGACTAGCGTCGTTAGGCTGTTTCGTCGAGCAAACGACGTTAAACAAGAGCGCTCGGTGGGAGGCAACCCACTATTTTTTAGTGTTTTTATGTGTTCTTCAGTTTTTATTTATTATTTGAAGCTATGTATGAATTTTTATAATGGAATAAGAGTTGAATTTGTTTTGAATGAAAAAAATTCATAGTTTTTGCTGAATTCTGCCTCAGATGTGCGTCCATACATTTGGACGCCCGTCTGATCTGTGTCTGCCTCGGACGAGCGTCTACCGTTTCTTGAACGCCCGTCCGTACTTTGGAAATATTGGACGAGCGTCCAAGTTTCTTGAACGCCCGTCTGCAAGATTCCCTCCAACTCTGTTCAAAAATTGACAACCTGGACGAGCGTCTGAATATCTGGACGCCCGTCCAGTTCATAAGATCCCCAGCTGAACGCCCATCCAGTTTCATGGATGCCCGTTCGGACCTGCATCTATAAATACCCCTGCTTCCCTAATTCATTTGAAACCAGAATTTTCAAATTGCAAAACCCGACTTTTGCCCTCCTTTTGCCCTAAATTCTTCGTTTCTAAACCAAATTGGGCGATTCAAGGCTCTATCAACAGCTCTCAATCCCCTCTTTTCGTTTTTTCACTCCAAATCCTCTAACAAACACCATTTAATCGGATTTAGTGACCTATATAGTCCGACTTTTTTGAAAAAAAAATTCGATTTTTGTGTTCGATTTGGCATTGGTTGGGCTTCTAATCCTCTTTCTCATCATCCCATCATCCTATTTGGTAAGTTTTTATCAACTTTTCTTAGATTATTTCACGTTTTTCTGAGTTCGATCTTCGAGTCGACTCTTTTGTATGAATCCTCCCTTATTTGTTTTTTTTTCTCTTGTTTTGTTTTTGTCTCTTGTTCTGTTGATGATTGGGGTGATGTTGATGGTTATGGATGGGTTGCATTGTGGTTTTGGTGTTGGTTTGGTGTGTTTTGGTTTTGAAATCCCGTTTAGACGATAAACGGGTGGTTTGTTTGACTTGTGGTTTGGGATGGTTGTTGGTTTAGCCTAAGTCAATCATGGTGCGTAAAGGGGCTCAAAAGAGGCATGGTAAAGGAGTTGCAAGTGAACCACGTAAGAGGCCAAAGGTCGTAGACCCTGCCTTAGTTGATCCTAACCGGGGTGTGCTTATAAGAGAACGCCTTCCTAGGGCTACACAAGCTCCATCTAGAGCACCATTACGTGATGAGTTGGAATCTAGTTCGGATACTGATGATGATGTGCCTTTGGTGAGATTTCCTAGGGGTGCCGGAGTGGTGAGGCATCTAGGCCTAGACATGAGGATGCAAGTGAGGGGGTTGAGCCACCTAGACAGAACATTAGACCCCCGGTTCCTATGCCATTAGCTCGTCGGTTCATAAACCCTAAAGCTCTTGATGTGTACAACAAGCATTATATAGCCCGAACAATGCTAATTGAGAGGGCTGTTTTAGAAACTCAAGTTGATCCTTTGTTTGTGAAGTTGTTAAAGAATAGGAAGTGGGGGGCATTGATGGTAACCCCGACGACTCCGGTTAATGCTACATTGGTCCGAGAGTTTTATGCCAATTGCTCGGAAACGGATTTGGAAGCCGGAGTTGTGATGGTTAGGGGAGTAAAGGTACCATTTACGCCTAAGGTTATAAACGAGAAGTATAACTTGGCACCTTTTGAGGGGTTGGACTACAAGGAGGCGATAAAGGCCAAGCAGGATGCCGGTCAAGATCCGTTGGAGGAGTTGAGATTATTAGTGTGCCCAGAGGTGCCGTGGACACTTAGACCGGGAGGAGATAGGAAGGAATTGGTCACAACGAGTTGGACAGAGGATTGGAAGGTCCAATGTCGGTTTATCCAGAACAGGTTGTTACCTAAGAACAACCTGACTCATTTTCACATTGGTGACCTTGGAATGTTATATGCCTTGAATTTCAAGCTGAATGTGGATGTAGGACAATCAATTTTTGATGAGATAGCCACGAATCAGAAAGTATATACGAGATGTTTGATCTGTCCGCACTTGATCCACAGTCTCTATCAAGATGCTAGGGTTCCCGAGTACAAAAATGATCACAAGCCGAAGAATCCGAGGTACTTGCAGCGGGAGAAAGTGAAATCTTCTGGTCAGACTGAGGCTGAGGCGGCACGTGAGCTCGGTTCATCTTCAGCACCACCTCGAGCATCAGTCCGGATGAGGTTGAGTATGGCTAATAGTATACGGATGAGGTTGAGTATGGCTAATAGTATACGGAACTGGATGGAGGATATGAGGACTTCTTAGAACAATATCTTAACTATTTTGCGGTGTATAAGTGAGGACCGGCCTCCGAGGGACGACAGAGTCTTCAACCCGAGCATTATAGATTACGTCTATTCGGATGCGATTGAGCAAGCCATTGCGGATGTTCTTTATGATTCCGAGTCGTCTCCGGATGAGGAGCAGCCTGACTCTCCTACGGGTGGATCACCTCCTGCTGATGATTCTGCGGCACCGGGGCAGACCTGATGTTATGTTTCTGATTCTAGCTTATGTAATTCTTTTTGAGATGCTTGTATTGTCCTGCTACTTTTCCTTACTTGATTCATTGTACTTTTCATGTTAGCTACTGTCTATTTTTCTCGGTGAATCATGTAAGCCATAAGGCATTCCGTACTTTCATCTGACTTTACTCTGCTTTGAATTTTCATTGTATTGAATGTTTCATCTTCTGATATACTTCGATTTTGCATTATCTTTCCGTTAACTTTCATCTTGGTATACTCTCCCCGTTTTTCCCCGAGATTTTTCCATGTTTATCGAGTAGTGCAGGTATATTTCTAGCTGTATTGTCAAGCTAGCTTTTACATCGTGCTGATACAAGTTCTATTTGTCACTACGAAGGCTCCGGCCTGACCAACGATTCGAGTATCTGTTACGATCAGCTAAGTATCTTTGTTCTTTTTAAATTCTGCACAACCTGAGGACATGTTGTGGTTTAAGTGTGGGGGAGGGGAATGGTTTATATGTATCTATTCATTTGCATACTTCGTTATGCTTCTATGCAAAATGAGCTAAATTTTTCAAAATTTTTGTTCTGTCCCGAGTAAGCAATGCATAATCTTTGTTCATTATTGTTATAGTCATCGATGCTGTTTATTGTATGTCCAGTAAGTTAGTTGTTTCACCCGATATATATTTTTCACAAGCCATAGTGAATGATGAGCTATAATATAAAGCTATACCCCTTTTGATTAGTGATTTTTGTATCTTATAAGTCATGTGCTTAGTGCTAACGTATGTATCGTGAGAATTATAATAGTTTGTGTTTAGATCCAAAGTATGATATGCTGTGAATATCAGAGGTTTGAATGTGATAAGTAAAGCGTAACTAAAGTTGTTGAAAAAGTTGAATTTTAAATGAATTAATTGGGTGTGTCGGAAGCTGGTCGATGATTTGAGTGCGGTAGGGCATATCTCGAATGTCCTATACCACTATGATGACCAAAAGCTCACGACAGTCAGTCAGAAGCTGCCTTATGATTTGAGTAAGGTAGGGTATATCACGAATATCCTATTCTGCTATGACAGGGCAAGAGCTCATTATGATGTGTGTTTACATGTGAATGAATAGTTAAATCAACTTATATAAGAAGTGGTATGAAATGAATGAAAGACTTAGTTATCGTCTACCTTATCCCCAGTATAAACTGGCAGATATGTTGAAGGGACTATCCTCTCGAGTATTTCAGGAAGGCCTTAGATATATTCTATCATCTTTTTCAGGATATGTCACGTTTTGTAGGGTACATCTTATAAGTATCATTTATCTCTAGTTTGAAGGGGGTATTAGCTAGTTTGCTTTGAAATTTTCAAGTTTGGACTTAGTGGAAGTTTGTTATGGCTTTGCACACACACCGGGGTGAACCTCTAAGTTATTGAATATGTGTTATATGTGCTGAGATGTCTATCTTTTTCCGAGCCTTGATTTTTGTTTTGTTTTGCTCGGGACGAGCAAAAGCTAAGTGTGGGGGAGTTGTTAAGGGTGATTTTATGCGATTTATAACGTTATATTTTATAGTGATTCCCTCCATATTCATATAATTTGCATAGAAATTAAGTGTTTAATTGAATTATTGAGCAAATGAGTTTTTAAACGGGTTAATCGCAAAGTTAGTGGATTTATGGGGTTTTACTGTTGATTTTATATTGATTTGGATGATATTACACTTTGCCATGTTTTATTATCTTGTAGATACACGAAATTGGTTCAAAAGAGGATTAAAAGATGTTAAGGATCGGAGTTGTATGAAGAAAAAGAGATAGAGATGGAAAAATCGATTTGAAGTAACCGAACGTGCGTCCAATTCCCCGTCCAAAGAACGGGCGTCCAACCGCCGAACGGGCGTCCGGGCTGGAATATTTGATTCAGAGTTCTCCCAAAATTGATGGACGGGCATCTGATTTATAGAAGGACGGGCGTCTGATCATGACTCGGCCCGATTCGAAGTTTTCAAGCTATCTGGACGGGCGTTCAACCCATCAAACGGGCGTCCAGTCGGCCGACATAGCAGCACCGCCTTAAAATTCTATATATAGCTGCGTTATTTACAACAATATGATGAAGAAATTCGAACCCCAAACCCTAGGGGCGGCTCAGTTTTTATACTTTTATCTTTTCTAGTAGATTCAAACACTTTTTATGTATTTTTACTTAAGTAATTCGAACTACAAGAGGATGCTAAGAGGCTAGACCTCCCTTGAACAAGCATTGTGAAGCCATCCAACCAACGTATTGATTTCATCTTCGATTGTCTTGTGAGTTTTTAATTCAAAGTTGTATCTTTATTATGCTTATTTCGTTCTTATGCAATTTATATCGAAAGATCTTTGCATGTATGATGTTTGATTTTGATGAGAATCATGTTAAACCCTAGATCGCCATAATAAAGATTAGACCTTTAATCTAATTAACGAGAGTTATTAGGTTGAATCTCTAGGTTAGAAACTTATAAATTTCACACCTTTGGTTAGAAAGCGTTAATCTTTAGATCGAAAGATAGAAGATTGATAGGTGAACTTGTCTAAGAAATTAGGAGTTCATACCTTGGCTAGGTGAATCACAACTTGATTAAGAATCACGAGACAATCTAGATAGAAATTGATAGTTGTAGGATAGGTGGATCAGTTGCTTGTTCGTCTTTTATTTCATTGATTAAATCACTTGTGATCGATTGCTTAGTAAATTTACAATCTTTATTTCATAATAGATTTAGAATAGATTCTTAGTTTAGATAATTTGTTCGCAACCATATTTGCCCCGGCTTTAGATCTCGATCTTCTCATCGATTATTCTTATTTGTAGTTTCGTTTTTCGTTTTAGTTTTCACTGTTTTATTTTCGTATCTTTTTAGTATTAATCGTGACATAGTTAGGTTAGATAATAAAAACTAGTTTAAACAACCCCGTTTCCCCGTAAGATCGACCCGGTATCAACCTCTATACTACGATCCCTACACTTGGGGTATACCGGATTTATAAATTTATTACTTGTTTATTTTCATTGCAAAAATCCGTGACAAGTTCAAAAAAATGTAGTAACAGTACAAAAACCAGTAGCACTAGTTCATATCAATGTCGTAACAATCCAAAGAAATGTAGGTACAGTGCAAAATATTGTAGTAGCAGTCCATAAATTGTACTCACAAACAATACAGAAGTAGTAACAATTCACAAGAAAGGTGTAACATGAGCCTTCCCTGCTGAACCATACTTGATGCCAAGATTGATTGTTCCTTTCAAGTATCTCAGGATCCTCTTCACATAGTTTAAGTGATCTGCTGATGATGACTCCATGTATCTGCTTGCCACACTTACGGCATACATGTTTGCTGGTCTTGTTGCTGTCAAATATAGAAGGCACCCTATCATCTGCTTGTATAGGGTGGGATTCACCTCACCACCTGTACCTTACTTGCTGAAATACAAGAAGAAAACAACTACCCACTAGTCCACTTCCTATAAATTAGGAAACATGGGATCATGGCTTAAACTAGAAAATAACTATCTAAATAATGGGAAACATGCGAAAGTGGGGAAATAAACATGGGTGACATAGCCTTAGGTGATAATAAAACTTAATAACATAATCTTCTAACACTAACAATACGCCGTTTCTTTTTCCAAGAGATAAACCCAAACACTCTATTCTTTCAAATTGCGAGGCTCTCGTAAATATAAATAATGTAACTACTGATGTTTCCATCAAAACTCCCTGACGCCGGCTTCTCAAACTCAATGAAGTCCAGATGATTGGTTTAGGCGGAGCCTAGAACTTGAAGGAATTCCCAGAAGTGAAGACGTGAAATTCGTTTCGCCACTTTGTGAAAAAAATCTAACGCACACGCACACGCACACCACCAAAGCGCCTTGGCCATTGCAAATACATCTATCAGGCCTTCTGCAAATTTTATCTCTGCTTGGTCGACCATTAGTCTGTGTAAATTCTAATCATGCAAAACCCATGTCGTTTAGGCCACTTGGTTCCATATACACCATTCAAGTTCACATGATGCCATCACGATTCAAAAGAAAGTCGTGACCTCCCCGAACATTTCTTTGGATACCACACCTCAAAAAGTCTGCTCCCGTTCATACATGTACGTATTAATTTAATCAATTATTAAAATCATCTAAAATCATGATAAAAAAATATGTAAGTAAATAATATTTTATAATAAAATATTGAAAAAGGACATATTCCCATCTGTAAATTCTTTTGTAATAAACTCATGGTGAGAAGTTTTTTTTTTTTTTTTTTGAGGGGTCATGGTGAGAAGTTGATTGTTTAAAAAAATAAAATAAAGGAGTTAACAGTGATAATGACAATGGAAATGTCACAAACGTGGGTGGTTGCTGTGCCTACCTTTTTTTCCGCCAAATTTATAATATTCAAAACAACGGTTAAACCCTAACCGGAAAGGTTACATCGCCCTCGATCCCATAGGAGTGCGATGAGAGGTTAATCGGACCTAGCAGCTCGGGGAAGAGGCTTGCTGTTTTTTCTGCTTACCGAAAAGGGCCGACCCTTTACGAGACTCGAACCCCCACACTCCGGCTTTCGGTCCAGCGTGGCATTATACCACCCTAACTGCTTACCACTACTCCATATCCAGGGGATGTCAGTTTATAATATTCAATGAATATGGAATTAAGTGATAAGCAAGAGTTTTATGGCTGAAAATTTTACACTGAAATTCAGATCTTCTTAATTCATTAAGTCATCCTATAATGTATTATCAAACACATCCAAATTCAACTACCACTTAATTTCTTAAGAATAAGTACTTAATTGTTTACCAAACAAGCCCTAAGTCTAACTCAATAAGGGCACTCGCAGCAGAAGCCATATATGGTGCCCTATCCCTAAAATGAAGATAAAAAATAGAGTTTGCCTCAAATAGCTTCCACAACAGAGTCTCTATCCCTATTTATTTTTAGGGATATGAACAGTGCATCCCTATTTGTGGGGATGCACCATTCATGCCATAAACATATTTAATTATTAATAATTATAGGGATGGGATATGGATGCTGCTGGAGTGAAATAATAAATATTTAATGACAGAATTATAAAATAAATGATTTTATTCACACTTTAGAATGAATGATGTACACTTGTTTATATAGGCTAAGCTAGGGGTATAAAAGGCGTATATAATAATTACAAACCCTAGGATATATATATATATATATATATATATATATATATATATATATATATATATATATATATATATATATATATATATATATATATTATATATACATCGCTATTACCACCCCTCAAGTTGGACGAGGAGGAGACCTAACTTGCTTTGTGTTGTTGTTTAAAAACCGTACGAGGCAAAGACTTGGTCAAACAGTCAGCAAGCTGATCTTGAGCATTAACATGAGCAACACGCAAGAAGCCACGTTGTACCTGATCACGAATAAATTGATAGTCTATCGCAACGTGCTTCATACGAGAGTGAAACACAGGATTAGCACAAAATTGCGTGGTGCCCAGGTTGTCACAGTAGATGACCGGAACTTGCTTGGGAGGAAAACCAAGATCACGAAGGAGAAAAGTAACCCAATTAAGCTCCGCAGTAGTTGAGGCCACCGAACGATATTCGGCCTCGCAGAGGACCTAGCGATCGTAGTCCGCTTCGGAGCTCCACGAGATAGCGTTGCGACCGATATAAACAATATAAGCTCCGGTAGACGAATAATCATCTCTATTACCACCCCGATCCGCATCGGAAAATGCATGAAGAACCATAGGAGAGTCACGATATAGCTGAAGACCAAGATCCAATGTCCCAGCCAAATACCGCAGCGTACGCTTGGCATGATCCCAATGGACATCCGTAGGGGCATGCATAAACTGAGACAACTTATTGACGAAAAGGCAATATCCGGCCGAGTAAAAATCAAATACTGAAGGCTGCCAATAACCATGCGATACTGAGAGGGATCAGGCAGAGGTGTGCCGGACTTAGCAGTGAGCCCGGAAATATCAGCCGGTAGAGGAGTGGTGACCGAATTAGCATGATCCATGCGAAATTTAGCCAACAATTCAGTGGCATATCTTTTCTGAGACAGGATACAACCAACGGAATTGTAAATTACCTCAATTCCCAAAAAATAAGAGAGTGAACCCAAGTCCTTGAGAGCAAAACGACGACCCAATAAAGCTATGAAGGTCTCAAGTGCCTTGGAATTATTCCCTATAACAATAAGATCATCCACATATACCAAGAGATAAATTAGAATGCCACCAGAGTTATAAATAAACAGGGATGAATCAGCATCCGCATTCTGAAACTGACTTGCCAAAAGAAAACACTTGAGCTCATCATACCAAGCTCGAGGTGCCTGTTTCAAACCATAAATTGCCTTACGCAATTTGAAAACATGAGTAGGATGATCCGAATTAATAAACCCAGATGGCTGAGCTAAGTAAACATCTTCCTGTAAATGACCCTGTAGAAAAGCATTATTAATATCAAGCTGCCTCAGAGACCACCCCTGCGAAAGAGCCAAAGTGAGCACAAGGCGAACAGTAGTAGGTTTAACCACAGGACTGAATGTCTCAAAATAATAAACACCAGGGCGTTGAGTGAACCCCTTAGCCACAAGACGAGCCTTGTACCGATCAATAGAGCCATCCGGATTACGTTTAATACGAAAGATCCACTTAGAATCAATGATATTATAGTGATGATGCAGGGGAACTAGTTCCCAGGTGTCATTACGCATTAAAGCATCACATTCCTCTTGCATAGCAGTTCTCCACTTGGGATTTTTAAGGGCTTGAGTGACAGTGGTGGGTTCAGTGTCTGGAGAGGAAAGCGGAGTAAGAAGGTTGAGTTTCTAAATGGGTTTACGAATATTGTCTTGGGCCCGAGTACGCATAGGGTGAGTGGGAGGAGGATTCTGAGGTGGAGAATGAGGCGGTGAAGCCGAGGGGGAGGTGGGCGGGGTTGGTGGTGGGGAAGGATCCGGAGGGAGAGGAGGTGGAGAGGAGGATGCGGGCAGGTGAACAGGAAGAGGAGTAGGAATCCAATCCGAGGTAGTTGCGGTGAAAGTAGGAGGAGGAGAGATAGTGAGGTTAGCAAAGGGAAAAATAGACTCTACAAATTTAACATGACGAGAGACATAGATACGAGATGTGGTCGTGTCTAAGCAGTAGTATGCATGTTGGTCTAGAGCATAACCAAGGAAAACACACGGCTTGGTGCGAGGTTGCAACTTATGGTCGGTGTAAGGGCGGAGCCAAGGATAATAGAGACAGCCAAAGACACAAAGTTTGGTATAGTTCGGGGACGCATGGAAGATAGACTCATAAGGAGAGTGCATTTTGAGAGTGGGAGTAGGCATGCGATTAATCATGTAAACCGCAGTGGAAAAAGCATAGGGCCAGTATGTGTTTGGAATGGAGGCATGGGTAAGGAGAGCAAGACCTGTTTCAACAATGTGCATATGCCTGCGTTCAGAAATGCCATTATGTTCCAGAGTGTGAGGTGGGGTGGTGAGAAAAGAGATTCCATGTGTAGAAAAATAGTCACGGAGGGAAATAAATTCGCCCCCATTATCGGAATATAGCACTTTAATAGGGTGATCAAAGAATTTTTCAACGATGGAGCGGAAACGAATAAAAGTTGAGTGAACCTCAGATTTTTGAGTCAACGGGTAAAACCATACATAACGAGTGAAATGATCAACAAAAATCACATAGTATTTAAAACCATTCACAGAAAGCACTGGAGATGTCCAAACATCACTAAAAATGATTTCAAGAGGTCGAGAGGAACATAAGGTAGACTGGCCAAATGATAGTTTATGGCTTTTACTTTCTAAGCAAGCAGAACAATGCGAAAAGGAAGAAACTGTCGAGTCTAAATTGTAGTTGCGTAAAATGGTAGATAAAATCGGGCTGGCAGGATGACCCAAACGATGATGCCATTCCTGAGAGGTGGCTTTTGTGGAGGCAAAGGCAACTAAAGGTTGAGACGGCCATTCATAGAGCCCGTTTTTAACTGGGCCACGGAGTAGAGTTTGATTCTGTCTTAGGTCTTTTACAACAAATTCAGAGGGAAGGAATTCAACAGAAAGATTATGGGCTTGACATAATTGAGAGACAGAGAGTAAGTTACGGGACATGCTCGGGGCACACAAAACGTTGCGCAAGGGAAGGGATTGTGCAGGGGAAACGGGGAGTGAAATACTGCCAGTATGAGAAATAGAGATACCTTTACCATCACCAACGATAATATCATCGGTCCCAGTGTACATGATGTGCGGCGAGAGATTCTGAATATCCGGAGTCACATGGTGCGAAGCCCCACTGTCAAGAAGCCATGTGGATGTAGACAAATCGAGCTGAGCCGAGTTGGCAGGTGGGGCGGCTGAATGAACCTGTGGCCTATCCGAACGAGCCGAGCTTTGGCCAATCGATTGAGCCTGAAATAGAGTGCAAGTACGAGCCGAGTGTCCATGCACATAACATAATTGGCATGTACCGAGATAGGGACATCGAGGACGAGAACGTTTACCTCTATTAGTGAGTGTAAAAGTACAATTTAAGCGGCTGCTGCTGTGTTCAAAAAGAGGGCATGCTGATTCATAATTGGATGCGATTCTGGCTGCTGTTGCTGCGATGAGGGAGCCCTGTCGGCTGTCGGAGATGCGGTGAAGGGCTGCTGCTGTGCTGATAATTGCAGCGGCTGTAGGAGGAGCTGCTCGTACTGTGGAAGTGCGGCAAAGATGCCGAGTAATCTGAGAGTTGCGCCGGGGGGCCGAGTGTTGCGGCGGAGATGCCGAGTCTTTGCTCATATAGCGGGCCGAGAGGTGGTGAGGCTGTTAAGGAGCTGATGAGGCTGAGAGACTGTCGGAAGTTGGCCATTGACGCCGGTGGGGAGAAGAAATTTAGGGTTTGGGGCGTGTAGGTGGCGGCACCGTAAACCAAAATCAGGATCTTTTAGGGCTCCGATACCATGTCAGAATTATAAAATAAATGATTTTATTCACACTTTAGAATGAATGATATACACTTGTTTCTATAGGCTAAGCTAGGGGTATAAAAGATAGATATAATAATTACAAACCCTAGGATATATATATATTTATATCTACAATTATATATACATCGCTATTATTTAATGTGTATTATTTAATGTGTATAAATAGAAATGGTTGTGTGAGGTAGTAAAATATAATATTTATTTAATATTATTTGAAATGTTATAGGGATAATGATAACTTTTCCGGGATGATGTTTCGTGGAAGTTTTTGAATTAAAATGTCTGTAAAATAAGGATATGTATTATTTTATATTATTTTAAAGATAAAATTGTGCAATCAGAAAATATTAAGCCGAAGATATGTAAAAGAAGTCTATTCACAAATTATTATTTTTTTCTGTTTGTAAGGGTTTTTCTTTTTTTGAGGGGGTTGCAAAGATTTTGAGATTATTAAAGTTAAGGAATATATATATATATATCTCGAAGCATGTAATCTAATATCTTATGTTTTAACTTTTCCGCTGCCTAGCGTTAATCAAATAACGACATAACAGCTAACAGAGTTTATTAGTACTACTAATATCTTTCCGTCCCATGAAAGCACATCATAATCAAAACTTATATAAAATTAGGTTACACACATCACTGCCACCGGCGTTGAAAATACTTTGAACCTTAAACATGAATCATCCCCAACCTTTAAATCATCATTTTCTTTTATCCGAATAAGATGACCACTTTTCTAGCCTGTTTTGTTTTTCATTTCATTATCATCGTCTGTTGTAATAAAATGAAGCTAAAAACCAAGTCAGATCAAGTCCAAGTGTCAACAGTTCACAACAGTCTAAAAAAAAGTTCTTTCAGTCCCCACCCCCAAAAGCACCCAAACCATTAACGAATAAAACCCCCTTTTTCCTCCCCGTTTTACCTCAACTTTTTCTAAAGAATATCGTTTTTTCTAATCCAAATAGAAAGCCCATTAAGGAAAATTCCTTAAAGTTCGCTGCTTTTTCAATTTCACCGTTTTTTACTCTGCTGCCGACAAGTGATCGAGCAAAAAGGCACACATTGTAGTGTGACTGTGTGAGTGAAGTGTCTAGGTTGGTATCTTAACACATAAAGAAAGGAAAAAGTGGAAAGAATAAACAAACCAAGGATTCACACATTCTGCTGGATTAAGGGATTGGGTGGGTGGGTGGTACATTGAAGGTTTTGGTTCCTGCTGATCATTTTCACCAGCACCGTACATTTATTTATGAAGCATTAATTTTGGGTTTGGGGGCTTTCTTGATTTCGAGAGGAAGAAGTTACTGTTGGGGCTAGAAGGGTTGCTGCATCTCCATGGGTATTTGCTTGAGCCAACGAGTTAAGGCTGAGTCTTCTTTCAACTCCGGTACAGGTATGTTTCGAATTTCGTGTTAGTTTTGTTGAAATTAGTAAAAACGTTCTTGTTTTCTCTGTTTGAATTTGTAATTACCCAATTCAATAGAATTCATGTTATATATTTATATCTGATGACATAAAATGTTGGTCGTTTTGTTGTTCATTTGTGTTAATTTAACCTCTTAGCTAGCTTAGTTAACTTCAAAACTCCCACCCTTCTTTTCTTGCATTTTATAAATCATTTTCTTGGGTTTAGACTTCGTGAAGTTCAGTTCAAAACTTTAACTTTGTGAATCATACATATTGTGTTATGTATTTGTGTTTCGTGGTTAGCTGAGTAAATGTGTTAAAAGGCATATTCATGTTTAGTCTTAACCAATTCCTGTTGTTTATGTTTTTTCGTTCACTATTAAGTGGCAAATAAGTTAGTCTGTGTATTTACTCTTTAGACATTGTCCTTTGGTTCGTATGCTTGATTACCAGATTCTAAAGATGAAAGTAGCGACTACGTTCAGATAAGCAATTACAGCAGTAAGACTTCTTCAAATTCCATGCCCGTTACTCCTCGGAGTGAGGATGAAATCTTGCAGTCTGCAAAATTAAAGAGATTTGCTTTTGCTGATCTCAAAGCAGCCACCAGAAATTTCCGACCTGATAGTGTATTAGGCGAAGGAGGCTTCGGTTCTGTGTTTAAAGGATGGATTGATCAGAAAACACTTACAGCTTCAAAGCCCGGTGTGGGAATGGTAGTGGCTGTGAAACGGCTTAACCAAGAAGGATTTCAGGGACACAAAGAATGGCTGGTGAGAAAACTAGAATTCGTCTTTTCAGAAAAATGAAATTTGTTTAGTTTTTGTTTTCATGGCTAATGACATTTCGGGTTTGCAGGCTGAGATCAATTATCTTGGGCTTCTGCGTCATCCCAATCTGGTTAAACTGATTGGCTACTGCTTAGAGGATAATCACAGGCTTTTAGTATATGAGTTTATGCCCAAGGGTAGCATGGAAAATCATCTTTTTCGAAGTGAGTACTTGGTAGCTCGCGTGCATCGTTTTTATACGTGCTTATTATACCGTCCAGTCTATCAAATCTCTGTTTCTCTTGTAAATTGACATTGTGTTATGAAATTTTGTTCATTCAGGGGGGTCTTACTTCCAGCCACTGTCGTGGAATTTTCGTGTGAAAATTGCTCTTGGTGCTGCAAGAGGGCTTGCATTTCTACATGGTGCTAACACCAAGGTTATCTACAGGGATTTCAAGACTTCGAATATTCTTATTGACTCGGTAAGCATGCACACGCGATTTGTTTATTTCGTTTGTGAATCTCATTGAGATCTACTTTTGTTAAGCAATTTTGAGTGCTTTACTCATGTTTCGTTATTTTGTTGCATTTGACAGAAGTATAATGCCAAACTTTCTGATTTCGGGTTGGCTAGAGATGGACCAACCGGTGATAAGAGCCATGTTTCAACCAGGGTCATGGGGACTTACGGATACGCTGCTCCCGAATATTTGTCTACAGGTATGTTTGTCTTGGCCACAGTCCCGGCTTTTTAATCTGTAAAAATGATTGTGCACATATTGATCATGGTGCTTGGTACTACCGGTTAATCAAGACGGGTCCCACTTATTTGATGTAATGTATTGTCCTTTTGACTTAAACAAATCATGACAGGTCATTTAACGTCAAGAAGCGATGTGTACAGCTTCGGAGTTGTTCTGTTAGAGATCATAACCGGTAAAAAGGCCATAGACAAGAATCGTCCAACAGGGGAACACAATTTAGTTGAATGGGCGAAACCTTATCTTACAAACAAACGTAGAATCTTTCGTGTTCTAGACCCGCGTCTCGAAGGCCAGTACTCACTAGGTCGAGCCATGCAGCTAGCTAATCTTGCACTTCAATGCCTCTGTGTAGAACCCAAATCAAGACCCACCATGGAGGAGGTTGTAATAACTTTACAGGAAATCCAGCAGGATTCAAAAGACACGTTGTTCAAGAGCGACGACGATGACGACGAAAAAGAGTGCGAAATGAAGCCACAAGAGGATAATAATAATAATAATACAAATGCACTTAGGAACAGCAAAAGCAAAGTGGCAGAAACACCTGGGAAAGAAATGACAAGTTACCCCAGACCTTCTACTTCACCACTTTATGCTTAATGGGAACAGTTTATTAATTAAATCTTATCTTTTGTGGGACTTTTGACTCTTGATTTTTTGAGTCTGCATTTCCTTTGTTTTTTTGTGGGGGGTGTTTATGTACAGATTTCTCTTCTTCTGAGATTGATATGTAAAAAGTTGAGAATTTGCTTTAGATGCACAGTTCATCATGTCTCTCTATATATATGATGTAAGTAGTAGGATTAATTATGTAGCTGTTGTGAGTAATCAAAATGTTTTGTTCTTTGCACAGAATCTTTTTACCAGATTATTATCTACACCAAGTTTATTTAAGTTTGCTGATAAAAAAATCATTCATTCATTCGATCGATATGAAGGGGATAAATATAAATTTTTTTTTTTTAATGTGCAGATAAAATATACAATACTCGCATTAAGACAGTGTCAGGCATTTGCAGAAGTTTCTATCCGTGCTGATGATCATTCTTATTTGCAGCTGGAGAAGGATTAGCCCCTCCAGGACCGCCCCGACCGAGTCGTCGCCGATGAATAACATTTTCTGGCATTTAAAAGAAAGAAAAGTAAGCTAATCAGTAGTTGCCTATATATATATATATATATATATATATATAAACGCTGGCTAAGCATATACTAATGATATATTAAATAGGGATGAAAACAAACAATAATCACCTTGAAATTGAATGGAAGAGAAATTGGGAATTCTTGCTTCAACAAAGAGACTACTATTATGAGTAGTAGTATTGATTAACATTAATATGGTGAAGATAATAAGCACAAAGTGTATCACTGCAGCAATTCTACAGAAATTCTTCATTGCCTTCTCAGTTTTATCTGCTGCTTTGGTTTATAAATACAACTCAAAATCGCTGCGTCGGTGCCGTTATATAATGCTAAGCGCGCAGGACTTGAGGAACAAGTCTCCAATATTTCAAGTAGTTGGCCGGGTGTCTGGCTAAGAATTGGAATCCAGACGCAGTCAAATCTAATCCCAGTCTTAAATGACTATTTATTCACAAACTCATGAACTAGTAAAGAGACAATTGAAGTGGTCTAACATTTGAACACAGTAGACCGTGTAGCCCCACTGTTTAATGTATAACCACTCACTTTTCAGAATTGGGTGCAAGTCAATAATTTTTTATTTTATGTTCACATTATTTAAAATAATTAAAAACATTTTGCATTTCATTTAACACCGTTGTCCTGAATACCGAGTCTTTATTCAGGAAAAAACGTTCGGAAAGTTTAACACTTAGAGTAAACCCTAAATCTCACGTAAGTCTCATGTCATATCAGAGTAATAAACAAAACGCGGAAAAAAAAAAAAAAAACAAGAGACTCGATAAACTGACCCTAAAGGTCTTACCATTAAGTAACTCAACCGATTACAATTGTTGTCAACCTAAAATCGTAAATAATTTCTAAGCTTGCTCTCCATATGAAGTGATCGAAGATGAGACTTGAAGTCCATTTATCCCACGTTGTTTTCATGGCACATTTTATTAGATTTTTGTTATTATTTATTATTGGGTTTTTATTTTTATTTTTATTTTTATTATGTAATTTAGTCCTGCATCGGTTAATAGTTTTTTTATTTCTTCCACTGTAGTCTATATAAAGGCATTTAGAGTCATTGTAATCGACGACAAATTTTGATATAATATTATATTTTTTGAATCTCACACCAAAGTTTTTTGCTACGAGTTAGCCAAGGGTCGCGGTGCTCATCTTATTGCTGCCTTCAGTCAAGTCCTCGTGCATTTTCGGATCTGATTCGGGTTACGGATCATATCAGTTGGTATCAGAGCGAGACACTGACGGTATTCAAATATCCCTTTTATTTTCTTTCCTTAATTCTTGCATCTTTTTTTTCCTTTCATCATCAAGAAAAAAAAATCTAATTCCCTACATATTTTTCCTCGTCTTGCATATTTTGTTTCAGAAAAAAAAAATAAAAATCCAGCCATATTAATTATTTTCCTTCACGTGTAAAAATTCCCAGAAATCCTTGATCCCTTGCCCTTCAACTTTGACCCTTTGACCCTTTGACCCCCAAATCTCCCAATTCAACTTCCCGTGTAGTTACGTATTTAAAATAATATATATATATATATAACCTTGCATCCATTATTTCTTTTTTTTCGGTCAAAAAAAAAATCCCAGCCATATCTTTTTATTTCTTGTGTGTTCTTTTTTCTTCCAAAAAAAAAAATCAAAATAAACCTTGTCGAATATTCTTGTTTGGACATTCTGGATACTTGTCGTGTGCTACTTATTGGTGAATTTTGATCTTGAGTACTGTCAAAGGAGAGTCCTATGGATGTATTTTTTCGGAATTTGAATGATATGATGAATCAAAATTTGGAGAAAATTGAACGACGTTTTGATGATATGATGGATGATATGAAGGCTGAATTTCAGGGGATGCTAACGGAAAGAAGTGGTGGTAGAGATAACCGCAGTAGTAGAAGTAATTGTGGTGGTAGAGGTAACCGTAGTGGTACAGAGGTGGTTAAAAAAACTTATACTGGGCTATTTTCTGTTTATTGCGGTCATTGTCACGGGAGTGGTCATCACTATTATGATTGCCCAAATCTATGGCAGAAAATACGCAGTTTACGTGAGAAATCACTTAAGGAATACCAGGTGAATGTTAATATCCCACAGAAGATTGTAAAGACCACCGTTGAGATTGCTAATACTCGAGAGGATGAGTTGAATTGCGATGATTATGAGAGCATGGTAGAGGATAATAAGCCGGATTTTATGGAGAAATTGGAGCAAAATGAGTCAGAACTCGCTGAGAAGGAGAGACATTCGGTTTTACTCAATACTTCACTTGAAGATGATCCGGCTCCTATCTTGCTGCGGGTTATTTCTATTCGTGAGTCCGTTGTTAGCAAGCCGGAACACCTTTTTATGGATCCCTTTGCTATGATTATTGATGCATATCCGACTGATACTTGTTATTCCTATATTGTTGTTTCACAGGGGGGCATCCATGAGTCTATTCTGCCGAAGGAGCATTGTGATATTGCATGTATGGCGTATGACTCATCAACAAAACATGCCATTGGATTTTGTTTGTCTATCCGGCTAGTGTTCGATCCAAGGGTTCGATTGATGTCTTTTAGTGTTTCTTTGAGGTTGGCCTGTGCGGATGCTTTTTATGACGTCCTATTGATTCGAGGACGAATCCTTTCTAACCGGGAGGGAATGATGTGATCGAAGATGAGACTTGAAGTCCATTTATCCCACATTGTTTTCATGGCACATTTTATTAGATTTTTGTTATTATTTATTATTGGGTTTTTATTTTTTATTTTTATTTTTATTATGTAATTTAGTCCCGCATCGGTTAATAGTTTTTTTTATATCTTCCACTGTAGCCTATATAAAGGCATTTAGAGTCATTGTAATCGACAAACAAATTTTGATATAAATATTATAGGGCCAAATACCCAAAGTACACAAAATGGACTTATTGGACTTATAAGGACAAAAAGGAATCTGTTGGACTTATAAGGACACAAATTAGATAGATAGACTCAAATGCCCTTAATGAAGAAAAAAAATAAAAATAAAAAAATCCTGAGAATCTTGAAACCAGATAGGGAGCTGGACAGAAATGGAGGCGAACGAATTTCTAACCTGGGTTGACTTTAAAATCATAGGAGAAATGGGTAGAAGAGATTCTCGCTGTGAAAAATGGTGTTGGGTCGGCGGCGGTAAGAAAATTTCCAGCTGAAATTGTAGGAGATCTTGATTTGCCCTTTGGTTGAAGAAGTAGAGTTTCACCGACCCAACGGCGGCCGTCAAGGGCGATAGAGTTGCTAAGACAAACGCAATTGATGGCAACATCACCCGGATAACGTTGAAGTGGAGGATTTTCGCCATTGACGGTGGTCGAAAGATAGTATGAGAAGAAGACGAATGTGAATGCAAAACGACAAACGAGAGGATAGTATGAAATTTTGCTGCATTTTTCCCTTAATATATTTTGCTGAAGTTTAAGCTTTCATTAAGCTGGGAATGTCGATTTACAAAAAGAAGAAAGCTTTGACGATGATGTATCATGCATTTTTTTTCCCTTTTTCGGCAGCCATTATTGACTTGACTTGCTCCAAGCAAAACTTGATTTACTTTCTTTATTAGTTATTACTTCTCAGTATCCATTAGATTCTTGAGCTTTGCTTCTTCCTGCATTCATTTCGCCACTGATTTTTTACTTGGATCATGGATTAAAGATGATACAAGTAATAAGGCAATCATTGTAAAGAATTGAGAAAAACCATTGCTAAGAACAACATAGTGGTAGCCATTGCTGCTTTCTACAATCCAAAACCATAAGTGATTGGAATTTAGGTACAAGAACTGAACAATGACCACCTCGATGCAATGACCATCCTGATACATTGACCATCGCGATGCAGAGGTACCGCGATGAAGTGACACCGCGATGTAGAGACAGGGCGATGAAGTGTCACCGTGATGCAAAGACACCGCAATGAAGTGACACCGCGATGCAGAGACACGTGATGCAGAGACGCCACATTGCAGAGACACCTCGATGAAGTGATACAGCGACGTAGTGACCACCCGCGATGCAGAGACGCCTCAATGAAGTGACACCACAATGCATTGACCACGCCAGATCCATTGATCACCTCGATACAGTGACCACCTCCGATGCAGAGACACCACGATGCAGTGACCAACCTAGATGCAGAGACACCACGATGCAATGACCACCCCCGATGCAGAGACATCACGATGTTATAACATTCGCGATGTAGAGAAATCGTGATGCAGAGACACCGTGATGAAGTGACACCGCATTGCAGAAACACCACGATGAAGTGACACCGCAATGCAGAGACGCCGTATTGCAGAGACATCGCGATGTTATAACATTTGACGATGCAGAGACACCGCAATATAGAGACACCACATTGCAGAGACACCACGATGAAATGACACCGCAATGCAGAGACATCATATGATATTGAGTTATGCATTGACGTATTGTTATAGCGATTTATGCAGTGACGCCATACGGTATTACTTTATGCAGTGACGTCTTATTGTATCGATTTATGCAGTGACATCTTATGTCAATTTATGCAGTGACGTCTTTTTGTATCGGTGTATGCAGTGACGTCTTATTGTATCGATTTATTTAGTGACGTCTTATTGTATCGATTTATGTAGTGACATCAATGTCACTTCATTAATTGTCTAATGTATGCAGTGACATCTGCAGTGACATCAATGTCACTTCATTAATTATATCAGTTTGGCTTGTTTGGCAACGGAGAAACTCTAATGGCGTGTTTGGATTGCGGTGATGGAATGGAATGAAATTTTTTTTCATTACATTATATCAATTTGGCTTGTTTGGCAACGAAGGAATGGAATATGATTTCATTCCAACGGAATGAAAATCATCCATTGCCTACCAAACAAGGTAATGGAATACAATATCATAAACAAATGTTCCACGTTTGGAAAAAACAAACAAGAACCTCGTGGAAGAATACTGTGAACCTGTGTACATAGATATATATACATACATCTTGTCCAGCTAACAGTCTTACCAACAAAAGATCAATGATAAATAACAAAGTCGAATTTCGAATTACCCTCCATGAATATCAAAACAAAATTCAATCTTTATCAAAGAAGTCAAAGAAATTCAAGAAACAAAAGAACATGAGCAAAACCAACCTTTCACACAAATTGGTTTATCCACAACAATCTTGTCCTTTGAAGCCATTTGTAGACGTAGAGCCTCTTTATGAAGCAAATTATTATTATGTTCTTCTAAAGAACTCATTGGCATATTCCTACTTCCATTTCCATAAGGATTCCTTCTGTGTACCGGATGATTTCCGCTGCCCCATCTCTCTTGAGTTGATGAAAGATCCTGTTATTGTATCAATGGGCCAAGTCTGAGTGAATCTGTTAAAATTTTTTTGTACTTTATAGTTTTCGTAATCTTTATATTGACTATTGGTGTTGTTTTCCTTTTATTTGCAGACTTATGAAAGGTCCTGCATTCAAAAATGGCTGGATGCTTTGGGCACAAAACGTGTCCCAAGACGCGACGGAGACTTTATTGCACACGGCTTTAACTCCAAATTACGTATTGAAGAGTCTTATTGCTTTGTGGTGTGAGAGTAACGGTGCTTGATCTTCCAAAGAAACACGGGAATTCTAGCAAAAAGAGATATGGAGTAGGAGGTAGTAGTTCGAGTGTGATAAAGATCTTGTAGACGCCTTGCTATAGAAACTTGCAAATGTTAATCTCGAAGAGCAACGAGCCGTTGCCGGAGAGCTTCGTTTGTTGGCTAAACGAAATGCGTATAACCGAGTATGTATTGCGAAGCCGGGCGATCCCTCTTCTTGTTGATTTACTTTCATCACCGGATTCACGTACTCAAGAACATTCCGTCACGGCTCTGTTGAATCTTTCCATCTATGATGCCAACAAGAGGACTATTGTAAATGCTGGAGCCATACCCGATATAGTTTCACTATTGAAAAACGGTAGTACGGAAGCACGAGAAAATGCGGCTGCAACTCTTTTTAGCTTATCAGTCATTGATGAGAATAAGGGATATTTTAAAGGGAGGGTAAATTAGGTAAGCTGAATAAAATGTGTCCTTATAAGTCCAACAGATTCATTTATGTTCTTATGGGGCTAATAAGTATAAAAAACTATACTTTTAAGGAATTAACCCAATATTATATTTGAAGCTTTTAAGCTTTGGTGAGTTTTCTCACGTTGGTGTTTGGTGGATTCCGACACCGGTGCTTGGTGGATTCCAATCGGGACTTATCGAGGTTGTGAGCGAACATTGTGGGTGTCCATTTATACCAAGGTTTTTGGCTATGGGTTAGCCAAGGGTCGCGGTGCTCATCTTATTGGTGCCTTCAGTTCCTCGGGCATTTTCGGATCTGATTCGGGTTACGGATCACATCACCATGCTCATCATTCAACTCGTTTTTAACCTGCATATCTTCTTATTCCAAATAAAGGAGTGAGCACCGGCCGAATGCTCAATAGGAGAAAGAATATAAAAAAGAGATTCATGTTTGTCGGGCCCAGGAGACTTGACATGAATCTACTTCATCTCGTTCTCAAACAGTTGAAACCATAACTTGAAGAATACATAAACCATCTTTAATAGTGTATCTTGATACATAAGGAAGCCACTTTATAACCACATTGCACAATGCATAGTAAAACATGCCTATTAACTACGTTCAATTAATCTTGCACATATTTGATCGTTTCATTAATTACTTACTTGCCGTGTCTAGGCAGCTGATCAAACTTATGTAAGCTATCTACTAACCCATGCTTTTCTTGTCTACTAACCATAACATGTTTGTATCATGTCTGTCATGTTCATGTTTCTACTTACTTAACATTAGGGGTTGGGGAAACACGGCTAATATGACTAACCATACCTCCAATCATGGGACTTAAACCCACAAGACTTAAAACCGTCGTCTTCAGAATGACATGGTTAGCACAGCTAGTCATACCTCCGAGACGGGACTTAAAACCCATGGTACCCCGTACAGTACATTGCAAGATAACTAACTAGACCTTATCTTAACACAAGTAAACACATTAAACACATAAATATCACGTTAAAGTGCATAACTAACATATGTGAACGTACAAAGGTCATAACAAACTGAACTCTCATCATATCTCCACTACTCGTAAACAAAATGCATAAACATTTTACACAAAAGTAACTAGAAAACTAATTAAACAGTAGTTTGTAATCAATTTTGCAGTTACCCGGCAAAAACATCAAGGTAATTTTTTTAATAGGAAATAGGGAAGACATTATATTATATCGGGGGAGGGATGAGATTGAACCACTTAATAACATGAGGTGCAATGATATTTATAACTAGACCAAATTCAGTTCTGCAATGTGAAATCCCGAAGTTTCATTAAGAGTATTTCCGTCTTTTTGGAATTATGTTATTTCCTCTAGTTTTTAAGGTTATTTAATCTTTTCTTTTCCTCCAAAACACCTAAAACCGACCTAAGTGCTGAAAAATCCTATAAAAGGCCTCATGATAGCCCTAGACTTCATTAGTTTTGCGATCTCGAGGTTTCATGGAAAAGCTTAGGCCGCTGTCCCGGGAGACCCTCTTGGGAAAGCTCACCAGACGAATTCTGGGCAGCTCAGTTCGATCATTCTGGTTTTTTTTTTTTTTTTTTTTTTTTTGCTTATCAGAGTGGTGTTTTCGAAGCAGATTGAGTTGTAGAAGCTGTTTTAAGATCAAAGTGACGTAGTTAGCATGTATGTTTTCCCATGCATTGTTTAATGTGATTTATGTTTTCCCATGCATTGTTTAATGTGGTTTTAAAGTGGATTTCCTTAAGTTTTAAGATATGTTCTTAAAGATGTTTTAAGTACGTACTCTACACGTTATGTTTTGATAGTGGTTTATGCTTTTACCCCTGTCAACCTTGCTGTCATTTTATGTATGATTTTACCCCTGTTAATTACTCATTTGATGCACTTTTAGGATAGTTGGATTGATTTATGATGCGTTTTCACCATTACACTTACTATGAGGTGGAGGGAAATTACTCCGGAAATCTCATCGTTTTGGTGAATTATTGCACATTTCATTGACTATTTTACCTTGCGGGAATTATGCACGGTATTTTTATTGATATTTGCAGGATATAGGTTTAGTGTAATCCCGAGAGAAGAGGTATTGATGATGGAAAGTCAATTTTGAGAGGTAGAAGAATGTGTTCGAAACTAAAGATGTGAAACGGATAAAGAATCTTCGATGTTTTCACCATACTTTCATTTAATAAGCATTTGGATCTACATTGGAGGTATTTTCTTGACAATGTGTCTTCATGAAAGTTGTAGAAAATTAAATTATCTTTCCAACTCAATTACTTGAGTCAGAGCTCTACATGCAAAGATATCGTCAAATTACTGAAGACGTGCCAGTGCTGTTGTATTCTGCAACATCATGCGCCCGCCATCACTCAGTCGTGCGCCCGGGACGCTGCTGGACCAAATTGCAATGCTGAGAATTTGGGCGCACACCCGCCAATACCCAGGCGTGCACCTGGGTTCTATTTAGGTCGTTTTTTTAACTATAAAAAGGCCATTAAGTCGAAATTTTACACCGACGTTCGTACTTTAGGAAATTTTTCACCCTTAGAACCCTAGGATTATTATTTTTATTCCAATATTTCGTCTTTTCAGTAGATTAATTATTTACTTTGCGATTGAATCATCGAATTAACAAAGAATTGACAACTTTTTGGTGTTGGATCATTGGATTGCTTTGAATTTCCACAGTGTTCTTCATTGTTCTTGGCCGGATTGGTAAATTTTCTGCACTTTCTTCCAATTGATAATATAGACTTCTGTTCCTTCATGTATTTTCCAATTTATTCGGATTTCATTTGTGATTTTACCTTAATTATGAATAGATAAATTTTTTATAGTCAAATTATGTGACGGTTTATGAAATCGATGCCTTGAACGCGGATTTGGGGATAGGTTGTGCGTAAAAATTAATTCTTTTGAATTATTTGTGTCCCAAAACTTATGTTTAATGCTTGGATTAAATTGATCACTTAGTTCATTATTTCACACACGATCTTTATATATGTATTTTGCGAGAGTGTGGGAAAAGAGATTTTGGGATCACCATGCACGAACTAGTCGAGTTCTTCGAATATGTTCCTTGAGTGAGGTTTTTCTTGTTAAGCCGTGAATTCGATGGACACGGAACTAAGTGTGGATTCATCTTCGTTTCTTCGACGTAGATAAAGACATTCTATTTGATACATGTGACGAAACAATTATTTTTCCAATCGTCTCTCATTTTATTCTTTAAACAGGTTTTCAATGGAGATGCAAGTTGCTGAACGTGATATCAATCAGAAAAATTCCTTAAACAATTATTTTTTCAACAATGGATAGCAATTTTTAAACAACCCTCCTACTTGAAAATAATGCAAGTTGCTGATAAAAAACCATTCACCTGTTTTTCTTGAAGCTGTTTGTCTATGATATTGTAAGACAACCCTAAGAAATAACGTAAATTGGGGAACAAAATATAAATTTGAAGGTATAGATAAAATACATTATATATACAATATATTAACTTTTTGAGAGCAAAGGAGTGCTACAATATCCATGGGTTCGCCTCTCTTGCACTAAAGCACAGCCAGGCATTTGCAAAACTTTCTATCCGTGCCGAAAATGATCATTCTTATTTGCAGCTGGAGAAGGATTAGACATCTGACAGTACTCCAGGACCGCCCCACCGAGTCTTGGGTTTTGTGTACAAGGGTTTAAACAGTTTGGGAATCGGTAAAGTTTGTGTTGAAGAGAGAGTTGCTAAGGAATGTTAACAGTCTGAACACGTTCGAGTTTCGAGGACGAAACTCCTCTTAAAGGGGAAGAATGTAATAACCCGATTTTTCGAAAAAAGACAGACGTGATTTTTTTACGAAAAACGGAATATTATGTTTAATAATTCATGGATTAAAGTTGTTTTCATAAAAGAAAATATTAATATTGGAAATTAGTATTAAAGCAAATTAAGGGGAAGTTATGGTTTTATTTGTAATTAAGGAAGGAGGTTTCTTTTGGGGAAATAAACTTCCCATGTTCAAAGAGGAGTTCTCAAAAGTTACTCTCCCTCAAATGTACGAACTCTGCACTCTCAAAAAAATTAGAAGAGAAAAGAAAACGAAGGGAGACTTCTCCAAAATTCTCACAAGTCCGTTAACGGTTTTCAGAATCGTTTGAAGTTTTGGAATCAGTGTGAAGAGGGCTTCCTTTTGACATCAAGATCATCAAGTTTGGAATAAGGTTAGTTTTGCCTCAGTTTTGGATTCATCAAGAGATGATCAAGTTTTGTGGTTTCGTTTGGTTGGATTCGTGTTCCCTTTTGTCTAGAAGCTTTGATCACAATTGTTTCTTGTTCAATTGGTTGAGCAACTAGGTGTTGGGTTGAGGCTTGGGGAAGTGCTGCAGGATTTCCTTCAAGTTTTGGCTGTGGTTTTCTTGCTAGAAGTTAAGAGGCTCTTCCTAATGTTTAATTAGGTCTTATATTGTTAAGGTTGTGTTTTGGGTATAATTTGTGGTGTTTTAATGCTAGAAATTATGCCTACTTGTGTTAGAGAAGTATGTGATGTTTAGTTATGTAAAAGTGAGGCTTTTCTGCTGTGCCTAATGGTGTTAAACTTGTTTGGGATCGAGTGGAGATCGTTAAAGTGCATAAAACTAGTTTTGGGGTTTCTGCGCTCGGTGCGGACGCACCAGAAGCTAGTGCGGACGCACTGAGGAGGCAGAAAGTCCATTTTTACGTTCTGGGGCTTGGTGCAAGCGCACCGGAAGCCAGTGCAAGCGCACTGGCTCAGCAGAGTGTTTCTGGTTGCCCAGTGCAAGCGCACTGAAGCTCAGTGCGGGCGCACTGCCCTTGTTTTTGGTGTTTAGGCTGTGTTAAGCCCCAAGTCTAGTTTTAAATGTTGTTTCTTGATCTAATAACTTTAAATGAACATGAACAAGCCATGATTAAGCCTCTGATGCGTTTGGTTCCGGCACCGAATGTACTCTTCCTAAGAGTTGAAGTTCGGGACCGTCGGAAGAGTATGATTGGCTTGTGCTTTGATGGATTAGTATTCATCAATGTCCGTGTATATTCTAGGGCTTGTCCGTGTCTAGTGGTCTAAGTAAGAGAGTAGGAGATGTGAGGGAGCTTACTTGAAAATACATAGCTGGCTAGTTAATAACTAATAACAAACGTACTTGTGTAGTTAAAAGAATAAACAACATGTCATTCTTGGAAAGGCACAAGGTCATATCGCGATGTGTGGGCTATTCGAAAAAAGCGAGTAACTTTGATGGCCTTTAAAAGGCACTGGGAGTGGAGAGACCTCGTGAATGAATAACTTTACTGGCCTCGAAGGGGCACTGGGAGTAGAGGGACTTCATCGAACGTGTACACTACCGGGCTTTCCCTCGTGGCTATTGGTGTGATTCACTGATAGGTTGCAAACGATATCTTGTGGGGGATATTCATCATGCGTAGTGCCTTCGAATGCGGTTGTAACAAAGATAAGCTAAGCTAGAAACTAATAGTCACGACATGTTGATGAGCATGAAGTGAACCCTAGAGTTTGAGTCGGTCTCACAAAAATAACTTAATAACAATAATTTGAAACTTTCGTTGTAAGACTTAATTATACTTTAGTTTCTCATTCTTGCTAAGTACTTTGTACGTACCTCATTTGCATGTTTGTTTTGTATGCATTGTGGGGTGAGAAGACGGACATGTTGATTTTGAGCTCGATGAGGAGTTTGATGACGTTTGATGAGGATGATGCCATGATGATGCTCTCTTTTTACTTTTCTATTAAATGTTGTACTAGACTTGTTGTACTTTTATTTCATGTTTGTTAGACAAGTGTTGTACCTTTCTTTTAGACATCGTACGTTGTAAGTTTTGTTTCGCCGTTGTAAGCTTTACCTTCCTACCCATAGTTGGTTTGTAATCTGATCATAGTAGCTTGTATGGTTTTTACCCGAGCCTTTTGGGCTTCCGTTGCTTTATTTTGATACGACAACGTAGAGGCTGGCGTATAATATTAGATTTATTTAATGTTATACGCGCGAACGTTCTCTTCCGATAGGGGCTCGGTATCCGGGAGCGGGGCGTTACATTGAAATATTCAACATTTTGGAATATCCTTCTCAATTTTGGAATATTCAACATTTTGTCATCGGGAATGTCTCTACGTTTGACGGGACCAGCCATCTACGGTTTAGCCATCATTAATGTTTGTGAGGAAAATGTGGCGTCTTTGAGACCTTAATTTCTTAAGGCCTGAAAATATTGTACCAGGTCGTGAAGATTCAAGAGCGTCACCCAGGGGCGGATTTAAGAGGAGGGGTGGGGGGTCAAGCGCCCCCTTAGATCCGGAAAACACACTATTATGTATGTTGTGTATTTTTTTTGCCCCCCTAAAAATTTACACTCGCCCATAGTATCGCCCCCCCTTACCCGGGATCCTACGTCCGCCCCTGGCGTTACCAGTAAAAGGATCAAATGTAATATTTCGATTTTTAGTAAAAGGCAGACGTGTCATTTTGCACAAAATCGTAATATTATATTTATTTATTTTAAAGATTTAAGTTTAAAAAAAGAATAAATCATGGAAGTTATTTATGGGAAAATAAAACTTCCCATTAATAGGGAGTTGCCAGAAAACTTCTCCCCAGAAGTTCGAACTGTTGTTGTCTGAGAAAAGAAAAGAAATAGTTCCCAAAATTCTTACTAGTCCCTTATCGGTTTTCAAAAATCAATTAGAGAATCAGAATCAGCAGGAGAAGGGCTACGAGTTGACACCAAAAAATTGAAGAATTGAAAAGGTATCACTGTTGCCCTAGTTTTGGGAATCTTCAAGTGTGATCTTGTTTAGTTGCTTTAAGATGTTCAATTCGTAGATTAGTTTGTGTAGATATGAGTGATCATAATTACTTTAGGATTAATTGTTGATCATCTAGGTTTTGACTTGAGGAATCGAAAGGTCTTGCTGTTTGCTTGAAGTTTGGCTTGGAATTGCTTTGAATCCAAGTAAGAGGGTTTTCATGTTGAACAATTTTTGTTTTATGATGTTTAGGTTAAGTGTATTTGTCGTTAATTGTTGTAGAACCCATGATTATGTTTGTTAATTGAAATATAGAATGATATAGCATGTTTGACACATGTCTTTCTGATGTTTTGGTGCTTGAATATTGTTGTTTTGGCGTATTTGATGTGTTGGATTCGATTGTGCATTGTTTGGGACTGTTACAAATCGAAAAACGCTGAAAAATGCTCCCAGTGTCGTAGGCGCAACCTATCAGATACAAAGAGTTCAGAGTATTCTGTTGTGCCATGGGCGCTGGCCTATGGCCCAGAAATGGTGTAAGGAATACAAGAAATTATCATGTCAATGATCATAATTTTTTTTTATTAAGTCGCCATCTTGCCCCTCAAAAAAAAAGTCGCCATCTTCATTTTGGAATATTGTTTTTGATTTGTTGCTTAGAAATGAAAATCAAAGCAGGTAGTGGGAAAAAAAAATGAACGATGGTTTATTGATATGGTGGTTAAGCACGATCCTTTGCAGATTTTTTTTTTTGTATGGAGATTCTTGCCACAGATTTTCGGGCCATTATTTCGGCAGCATTAATTCATATTTAATATTGGATGAAAGAAATTAGGAAAATATTAAATGAGGGTATTATTTCATATTCACTTGTATATTTGTATTTTTAAACCACTACTCCCTCCGTTCCTATTTAATTGTCGCAGTTGTAAAAAACACACATATTAATAAGAGTAGTTAATATTTTGACTTAACATCCAAATGACAATAACACCCCTTAAATATAAGTAATGCAATGTTGTTTTCAATATCATACTCCTTAATAAATAAGGGTAGATGTAGAGAAATACAATAAATAATACTTTAAAAATGTAACTACGACAGATAAAAAGAAATTTTCATTTTTAACAACTATGACGGCTAAATAAGAAATGATGGAGTATCTTATTTAATTGTCTTTTTAACCCAAATAATATTAAAAACAGTCTTTCTCAACCTTTTTCTAAAAAAACAAACACCCAATTAGGCTAATGGGTATTTAAATAGCCTCAGCCCACCTATATAAATCTTACTAAAAGCCCAAGTCATTTGTGTTCTCAAGCTTTTACGGAATGACTTTTGGTAAATGACTTGGGTGTCACCTATGAGCAAAGAATGACTTTTGCTAAATTTTGGACTTTTACAGAAAATATCTATGAAGTAATATTATAAAAAATTTGAACACCTGACTAAAATATTTTGGCTCCGCCTAGGGGTGTAAACGAATTGAGTCAACTGCGTATCTCTCTAAACGAGTTGAGTAATTTAAAATATTTTTAAATTCAAGCATCAGTATTTCGAGCTTGAGTTTATGAAAGTTTTAGAAACTAGAGCCGATCGAGTCAAATTTTGCGTTGAGCGTATCAAATCTAATATATATAAAACATTTTTTATTAAAGATGCAAAAAAATATTTTATTTGTGTACCAAACGATATTTTTAAGGAAAATTAAAGTATTTGATGGACAAGATACAAAATATATAAAATCAATAAAAACATTCAATAATTTATACAATAATAATTAGTTTGATTTTAAATACTACGATACATAAACATACCTATAATAACACATATTTTTGTATGTGTGTGTGAATATATATATATATATATATATATATATATATATATATGAATATTTACTTGGACTTGCTCGGAATAATTGAGACGGGTATTGCATTATTCGAATCGAATCGAGTTCTGACTCGTGGAGGTTGATCCTGGCTCGCTTCCCGCCCTAGGCTCTGCAAGTGATGTGAGGTATAACCAAGGGCAAATGCAAGTGTTTCTAATTGGGTCCGCAGACCCTACTAAAAATAAAAAACCCTACAATTTTTTCAATAGATCGAAAAATAATTACTTTAAAATATAATTTAAAAAAATAATTAAATACCCCGCAAATAAAATTTCTGAATCTGTCACTTGGTATAACAAAACATCGCCAGGAGGACTTTTTATTACGTCATTGTGATGCGTTAAGATGATTTAATATGTTTGTAGCAATAACGTTTTGGTCTGCTTTATATCTACTCCAATTATTCTAATGAACATATTGACGATCATGAGCTACCAGCTCCTTATATATAATCTACTTTCCTTGTTTCTGTTCGGCTTCTTTTGTTAGTCATGCATGACGCAGGCAAACATTACCTGGGATGCACCTGCATGCATGTAGTCACACTAATTATTAAATTAAAAAAAAAAAAAAATAAATCTATAATTAATTAATCGTGCATCTTTTTATACAATAATGATAGGTCTAGAATAAATGTGTACATAATATCTCACCACACATCATCATGTGATACTAAAAGTTTAATTATTATTTTTTTACAATAAAAAAAATAGTGTGGTGACCGGTGAGAAAATTAGAAATTTGTTGTAATATCATTATCGTTTTGTGACAATACGTGGCTATATTATTATTTCTTGATTTTTTTTTTTAAGGGGTAGTAAAACAAGACTTTACGACAGAAATAAAGAGATAAATATTTTGATATACAATACTCCGCTACACTATTTAATCCAGATGTTGTGACTCGTACATATGTAAACCGACCCATTATTTAATTTAATATTTTATAAATGTGGAATGATCATACATTTTCGGGAGAGTCTTTTTATATTAATTTAAAAGGATTTTTTTTTCCATTTCTAGCAACTAGCAAAAGTAAAATAAAATAAAATAAATGTAAAACTAAGTAAATGTGTCGTGCGTTAAGATTTTTTCTCTCTATTGTTTTTCCTTCGGTAGAGTAGAAGTTTCTTGACACGGATTGTTTAAGAATGGTCTGAGATACACGTTAATATACAAGACTACTTTTTAAATACCGAAATATGATCGTAATATACGTGTTGAGAGTCAACACCGATTGATTACGATTATATTTTAAGCGAATGTTTAAAGTTTTCCAAACTCATACATACGTAGTCGAGAAAGATCATTCGACCAATATTGAGTACGGAATACTCTCTACATTCATTCAGACCTAGAATCGGGTCAGGATAACAACAACAATATAAGAGCACCATTATTGATTCTGACTAAATTTCAGACAGAATATTAAAAGTTTTTTGTACTCAATTTTAGTCCGAATGTCTTTCAGGCCGGTATTGAGTATGTAAAACATTTAAAATTCTGACTAGAATAAAATCAGTATAATGATCGTATTCTGACTTAAATTGAGTCGTAATGGCTCTGTAATGAATTGACCGACCATAAATCGACCAGAATAGTATATATTTTCCGACTCATTTACGGTCGGAATGGCGGGCGTGTGGAATATCCAAACGAAGCCCACTTTCTCGCCTTGGTAAGTGTAAAACAACATTTGTGTGAAAAGATAAATCCTTTTTAAATTTGAGATCTTTCGCCATCATATATATATATATATATATATATATATATATATATCGATCAACTAAACCACAAGTCACGTATAGCAACAAAAGGCAGCGTACTTAAATTGAACTGTGTTTTGGTCAAATAAAGATTATCAGATACATAGAGATGGCGATTAAAGGGAAATTGCAGATTTTGCTGGTTGAGGCTCGAGATCTTAAGGAGAGGGAAATTTGCAAGCTCGGTAATTTTAACTTGAGCAATTACTTTTTCTCAACATTTTTTTTTAATTTTTTTATCTAACAAAAATAATAGTAAAATAAACTGCATGCATATATATATATTTTCCACAGGTTTGTTAAATTGTGTAAATCCATGGAACCATGCATCGAACCCATATGCATATATACAATACAACGAGCAGGAGTGCCGAAGCGGAGTGGCTCATGGTGGGTAATTTTGATATCCTTTGAATAAGATACTAAAATAAAATAATCATATTTTACCAGTAAAATAAAATAATAATCATATTTTCACATTTTGTGATTTAAGCATAGAAATGATATGGATATATATGTATAAATATGCAGGAAAAGGAAATAGAAAAGAGTGGAACGAGAGTTTTACGTTGGACGTGGAGTATCCGGTGGTGGACGGAGGAGGAGAAAATCATGTGTACAAGGTCATCATTCGTTTAATGGACAAACATAAGCTCTCCGGCGACGTTTTCATCGGCGAAGCCACGTAATTCACTTCCTCAGCTCTTCCATTTCTGTTTCCGATTTGTTTTCTTATTACTCTTTCTTTCATTATATATATATATATATATATATATATATATATATATATATATATTATTTTTTAAGTGATTTAGTTGTTAACAATGAGATATAGATCCAATGGTCATTCCTCTCACGATCACAATGAGATTGTAGTGTTCTGGTTGCATATCCTTTTCATAATGATATATTTCAACTGTTATTTCTTTTATATATATATATATATATATATATATATATATATATATATATATATATATATGCACGTACACACACTTCCTGCATCATGTATGGATATGATAATCATGAAATCTGAAGTAATATCGGTGGGGATGGATGCAGGGTGTATGTAAAGGATGTGCTCTCAATTGGTGTAGAGAAGGGGAAGCTTGAAGTGGAACCTCAGGCGCATAGGGTTGTTCAGACAGACAATACTTACTCCGGTGAAATTTGGGTTGCCATTGCCTTCATCAAGGTTTTTTTTTCGTTTTTTTTTTAACAGCCATTGATTTCATTAATATCAGCAAGATGCTAAAAAACCATTACACAGCGCTCCAGATATTAATTCATCCCAATTGCAGCAGATTTTCACAACTTAAAAAAGGAAAAAATAGATAGATAAACAACAAAAATCGATCCAGAACTTTCTAATATGTCGCCAGCTAATTATGCATTATAGAGGAGATACCGAAGTTCCGGAATAAAGCATAACAACGCCCCTAGTAGAACAAATTGCTGCATTTCCTCCATTTCCAAAAATCCCAATCTTGGCAAACCTCGAAAGAAATAGTCTCTGAGTTCTCTGTAACTAAGGAACGGCATTCATCGGATTAGCCATCCATTCTTCTCACTTCAGTTTCTTAAGACCCTTAGAATTTGACAACTATGAAAAAGATAATCTTTGAACTTCCCTAAAAATCATCTCCGGATTTAAAACTTGAGCCCGGAATATAATTTTGTTTCTAAAATTTCAAATTACCCAAGCTGTGACTCCCACTACAGCTGCCCAAAAACAAGACGCCAATTTTGACACCGTATTTCCACCATTTCTTGCTTGCAAAAAACATATATCACTAAACGAGAAAGCGTTTAGACCAACGATCTTACACCAACTTTGAACATGTGACCAAATAAGAAGAGATGCATCACATGCAAACAGGAGATGGTTAACGGTTTCTTCAAACTTGTAATACAAAGAACACAAAGAATCTTGAATTGCAACACCCTGAAGAATAAGATTCGGCTTTGTGGTGGATTCGTAAGAAAAACATCAAACTTGAGAAAACAAACTAAATATGTGAGGAAGATGAAAAATCGAGTGGATGAAACCTAAATAAAGCAATCAAAGGGGAAGTGCGCTTAAATTCATGACTATAATATGCCATATATTGACGTTCAAACATCAATGACCATTAGAGCTAGGAGTGCCCCTACATTATTATCGTCACCACACTAGAGTTTAACCATCAAGTTCGGGATGGGTTTGTGTGGTTCCTCTACACCTATGATATCAGAATTTCGATCCATGAACGGAGAAAAGACATGAGAAAAAAGCATTTGGCTGGATTATGATTTATCTGACCTTCGACAATTTGTCTGATTTCATAAGCTATTATGTGTTTCTTTTGATGATCGTCTACTTATACAAAGAAAATCATATTTCTAAAATCAATTTGTGACAAATCGTTCAAAAATCTGAAATAAACATATTATTAAAAACAGATCCATCACAAATTCGAGTTTATTTTGTGATGGAAAAACAAAATCATATTCCTCATCCATGAAGGGACGGTGAAGATAGAGGGAGTCAAACTCAACCGAAAGAGAAAAAGCTAAATTTATAGAGGCATGCATTTTTTATGCTAAATTTTTTACTCTTTATCTTTTATCATTTGCTCGGAAAAGCATTAAGATTTGGCATTCAATCATAGGCCTCTTACATATTCAATCTTCCACTTAAAAATGTTAAACTCTAACCATGAGGGTCCTAATTCCTCATGTCCCTTGGGATGGATGGAAATTTAATCACGTAACCTAGTGGCTTTTATTATATCAAATAACTGAAAGAAATCTCTCATTTACGGTGTTCGAATCTCCACACTCGAGCTTCATGTCCAGCTGTCATTTTAAAACACTAAAAACCTTTACACTAGATCATACCCTGAGGACAGTTCAATGTTCCTCTTTATCTTATGGATCACCGTAAGAGTGCAATTTCTCATTATTTAATAGTGTGAGGCGTAGTGTGTAAAATGAGACAGACGGAGGCAAATGCACCCTTTGATCGAGGGGGGCACTCTTCCCCTCGGAACCGTAAAAAAAACTATTATGTATGTTATGTAGTTTTTTCGCTCTCATTAAATTTATATTCATGTATAATAATTGGATAATTTGACAAATAAAAATACATAGGTATTACTAAAGTGATATATTTAAACAAATATTAATAAGTTTTTGAAATGCTGGTTTTCTAAAAGAAAAAGTGTTTTTATTGTTTGAAACTTTTTTTTTGAAATCAAAACTTTATTGAAAAGGATTTAATGTGTTCGGATATTGCGATATATTTTAGTGTTTATATAACGCAAAATTTATAATCATGTTATTTTAGATATATAGTAGTTTTTTTCGGATCCAAAGGGACAGAAAAAATTATTATATGTTTTTCTGAATGCAAAAGATCGATCTTTGGAATTATCGTTA